>JAFBJS010054583.1:255946-326169 GCA_016785265.1 Paraplagusia blochii | reverse complement strand
CATTCGGTATTCGCTGCGACGCGAAGCCAGTTTCGTTCCCCGTTTGCATTCACATTACAAACTAACGCGCATTCGCTCCTCAACTAATGCGCATTAACTAATCCACCTCTAGTCGGTGGTTCCGATACCGAATTAACTAATATGGGTGTAAATCAATAAAAAGTAAAATGGATCCGGTCCCCGCGTGTGTGTGAACACAACAGCACTCGTATTAGTTTAACAAGCTCGTAAAATGCTACAGGAGCGGCTCATCTCCTTGTCAACCGTTAGATGTTGCTGCATTATTAGGAACAGGATTACAAAACACTTCCTCATATTTTCTCTCCTTATCTTCTTCATTTGTTCTTTGTGTCTCCTTCTCATCGTTTTCATACGTTGCCTTGATCTTTCTTTAACCTGCTCCATTTATTCCTCAAAATTGCACGTGCGTTTGTTGACAGAATTCATGTTGAACAAAACCACATATTAACGAGATATCATTATATAACCAAGTGATCAAATTGAAACTGGACCATGGTTAGACTTATGCGCATTCGCTCCCTTATCGTGTGTGAATGCAAAGCGGGTATCGAATGCGCAGCAAATACCAAATTAAACTGAATGTGAATGCAGAGTGAATCGAATGCGGGTTAGTTAATACGGGATCGAATCCCGAATTAACTACTTCGGTATTCAATTCCGAATTGAATGAGAAAATGGTACTAGTTTATGAAAAACTTTGTTTCTAAGCACTATATGAAGATGAAAACTATATTCTGTTCTCAGGGTCAGTGCTACGGTTTCTTAGGGCTCCAAGCGAGATATCAACAGAGCCCCCACCCTATCAGTACATGTTTTTTGGCGGCCCCCAAGTGGCTTCAGCCCCAAGCAACTGCCTGGTTTGCCTGTCCTCAGAACGGCCTTGGTCTGTCCTAAACTAGATTATAGGGACTGTAGGACGGCTGCTTGGCTTCCAAAAACATAGTTCTGACTGTAGTGATGGGATAAACGTGACATTCTAGTTCAGTTATCCTAGGTCAGAGAAATATTCCAGGACTATATGTGAAATGTTGTTTATTTTTTTGTGGACCTTTGTCAAGGTTGTAAGCATTATTGTCTATTATATACAAAATTACAGTGTTTCAAATTCTGTTAAACAACAGATCAGAGACACTTAAAGTCTGAAAGGGGGAAAATATGAAGCTACTCAGACGACCTAACCAATTCAGACATTGGAACCACATGTTGGAAAACCTGATGTCCAGTCACACGGTCTCCATACCAATGAAAATGATAAATATTTACTTAGTATGGAAAAAAACTGCTGTGACCACAACTCTGATGGATTTGACAGCTGTCAGAAGAGAAGAAGGAAGTTTGGATTGGTCGCAGATCAGATATGTTTAGAAGGTTTGGATCTGGAAATAGTTTTTACTGGCCAAAAACCACAATATGAAAATGTCCTGAGATGGTACATACTGACATAGCCACAGATGGCGACACCAGTGGTCTGGACTGTTAGAAGGACAGGCAAAATATTTGATTTGACCCAAATACAATTATGAATAAAGTCTGTTCTGGCCCACAGCTGGTATGGAAATGGTTTTCAGCCAATCTCTTAACCAAATAAGTCTGATTTTTGGTAAAAAACAGACATTGGCCAAATGTGTTAACTCTGACATGTAGAATACCATGCAGTGTGATCAACAGGATAACCAAAGTCTGGGACATAAAAACATTTTCACTGTTTTTTGCATTTGTACGATTAGAAGAAACTACATTGAATTAAAAAACGTCAGACTTCTGCAGTGGTCTGATACTAAATCCATAGACGATAATTTAATATTGGAATAGAAATAATACTAAGCTGTTGAAATAAAAATTATTAGAGATTAACTGATTGCATATCAGTTGCTGACTCAGGAGATGGACTATCATTGGGACTGAAGATACTCTATTTACAGTATAACGACTGACTGGTCACAAAAGACAGACAGATTACTGTTATTACACTTTAAAAAATCATGTATGTTCAGTTTTGGTATTTGTTCTTTGTCTTTCTGAGTGTACCATATATTTCAGTGAAATATGGATAAACAGACACAGACTACCAGCATGCAGAGAAATAATGTATTCCTAATAAATAATAATAATTATTTGTCCAAGCCATGACCACAACAGTGGTTCTGGATTATCTGGGTCTTGGCCCACTCCTCCACTCTACTCACATGTTTATTGTAAAAGGTTCCCTCTTTTAGTCCATGGGTGCAGTATTTTTAAGCCCTTCATTTTGTGTACCTCAAATATTTGCCAACACAGTGTGAAAAGAGGATTATCACTGCAAGGAGCCAAACTAGTCCTTCGTTTGAGAACCATATTTGAAAGATGTAATCAACTTTTTAACACTGGTCCGTGTCGCTGTGTGTGTGTGTGTGTCACCTGTGTGAAGTAGAGGTTGAGCAGACAGAGGGTGAAGAACTGCAGACACACAGGGCAGCAGTAGAGCAGCCAGTAGGCCAGAGGCTGCAGCTGGTTGGCCTGGGCCACATTTCTGAAGTAGAAGGAAAAAAGTGTCGTCCTGAGTGCTGCCCACAGCAGACACAGGAACAAAAACACACTCTGGAAGCTGAAGCGCTTGTGTCCGTAGTGCAGAATGAGCCAGAGCTGCAGGTAGACGAAGAGGAAGACCAGGGAGTAGAGGGCAGTGTAGACGGTCGTCAGACTCAGCTCCAGAGTCGGGGAGACCAGTGATGGTGGTCCGGGACTGGACTCCCTTTTCTTCAGGGAGGTGAACACATAAGAGCCGAGATGCTCTCCTGCAGAAAACATCTCCATCGGAGAAAGATAGGAGGTCAAAAATAAGACACTAAAACTGGGTCAATCCAGGGGCTTTAAAACCACCGCGGAGGACAAAAAAGAGCAGTAAAAAACTGCGATGAAAGATTCGGAGAACGAGATGCATCGTGGAATTGCGTTGTCGGGTGAAAGATACCACAGATGCAGCAGATTTGCGTCCCTTTTTGCAAAATATGGGCTTAAAAACAACACGAGAAAAAAATCCCTGTGTGATTCTCTGCTCTGCAAAGAAAAAACAAGTTGAGGGGGGAACAACCTCCAAATCAGCTGTGATGTTGTCTTAAACCCCGCCCCTTGTTTTAGGTCCAATTGGAATCGAGCACCATCAGTTTGCCATTATGGCTCTGGGCTCGTCGATAACGTGAAATCGGAGTCGTACGTCTGTGCCAGTTTCAAAGCTCTAGCACCCAAGGGTTTAGAAACCACGCCTACTCAGATAAGACAAGATTCGATTGGTCTGTTTGTCAGAGTGCCCCGCCTTAAACAATGAAGCTCTTTCTTTATTGGTCCATTCTAATAGCCCAACCTCCGAGGTTCCTCCATCCGTGATCATGCATCAATGCAGCCAAAACACTAACCCTATTCCAAACTCGTGACCACTCAGAGGAAGCAAAGCAGAAGTCTGTTGAATAAGCACATTAGCTAACACTGTTTTGCTAAAAAAAAATGTCAAAAATAGTTTTCCTGGAACTGTCAAATAAGAAAAGGATGACTACAGACAGAATGACAAACTTGGTCGTTTTCGGTTTAAAACAAATTGTCAATGCAAACACAAAATATTAAACGCTTTTTTCAAGAAAAATGTAACATGTAACATTATTATATGACACATGCAGCGACTTTTGACCAGATTAAAATGGTTTGGACATGTTCAGAGGAGGGACAATGGTTACATTAGTAGAGGAATGCTAGAAATGGAGCTACCAGGTAAGAGGCAAAGATGAAATTGATGGATGCAGTAAGGGAGGACATGGAGGTACAGTAGTTGGAGTTACAGTTGAGGAAAAAAAATGGGATAGGACGAAAAGAAAAGAAGATACAACGATGTTTGTCTATGTATCCATCCTCCATGGATAATGGGAATTTACATAAAACATTTTACAATGTTTATGTCACTGTCCGGTCAGCAGAAAATGCAATGTAAAGTAAAAAGCACCATATTCAACTATTCTTTGAACCGAACTTGCTCAAATTAAGTTTGTCCTAGTAGAGTTGCCGTTGGTCGCAGTTTACGCTTATATTAAACCTAATCGGGCATCGAAGTCTGGGTTAGCTTTTACGCAACAAATGTCTTTAACATTGTTTTTCTATTTAAGTGACGATATATTTTCTCCACAAATGGACTAAGACACCCCAACATGTTCACTATTGAGTGATAATGCTAGCTGTCGCTCCCAGGAACAGTGGTTAGATGGCGACATAACTGTGCAAAAAGTGACTTTTCTAAAATGAAAAAAAGATGACGTTTAAATTGCGTTTAAAACGTCAGCCTCTCCCACACTCACATTCTGACCAGACGGAGCGCAGACGGGGTGATAGAGAGAAACACTGAAAAAGGCAAGACAATATATGTGAGTAGAAATTGCAAAATCAAATTTGGTATTGTTATTACACGCGTGAAGTGTAAATTTGAGGTCGATTTGGTAAATAGGGACACCACAGAATTGTACTATTACCTTTGGTGTACACATTTTTGTTTTCATGTTATGAAATACTTTGCAAGTTATTTGGTCATATTTGGCAGTATGTCCAACTTGGGTGACATTTACATACACACCAAAACAGTTTCTTTTTTTCCTTCTCCCTTCAGCAGTAGTAGTATAAAGATAGATAGAAATGTATAAATCCCTTGTGAAATAAGTATCCTTCACTGTTGCCACAGTGATCAACCTTTTCCATCTCCCCCTGTCCTCTGTATCTTCTTCTTTGACTCCAACTACCCCCACGTCCTCCCTCACCGCATCCATTAATCTCCTCTATCAGGCTCCTACCTGATAGCTCCATCTCTAGGATCAATCTTCTACCGATGTATGTACTGTCCCTTCTCTGAACATGTCCAAACCATCTCAACCTGGCTTCTCTAGCTTTTCTTCCGAAGTAAATTGTGTTATTTACAGTTGTAAAATTTTTTCTACAGACAGACAAACACAGATTGTTGGTCATGGCAAGGATTTGTTTGATCACTGCTCTACTCCTGTTGGTGCAATTGGCAGCATGTGCAAAGAAGGTCAACTCTTCTGAGCTTCATCAGTTCACTGCTGTGGAGTTTTATGAAAAGCTGCATTCTGGGAAGATGATGTTTGTTTATTTTGAGCTCCAAGGTAGGTGTACATTCTTTACTATTCCTAGACAATATAAACATTTAACTTTCCATTTATCTATTTATTCCAATATGGATCAGGCTGTCTGTCTGTCTGTCCATGTCTTTGCCAGTTTTCTTGCATGGCAGGACACTTAAAACCTTTACCCTAAAAACCGAAGTTTGTAATACACACAATTTTTTTTACCAACCCAATTAAGAGAAAAACTTGTGAAATACTTGAAGCTCCACTTTATTTATTTTTAGTTTCTCCAACCATCTCACTCTTTTTGATGGAGCTGGAGAAGTCTGCGGAAGCTCTACAAGACTATGCAGTTCTGGTGGGGAAGGTAACAGCACCATAACAACATAGAAAACCTACAGTGATTTACTTTTTCCAATTAAAAAAATCTAAATCAGTATGTTTGGTCTTATCTTCAGGTGAACTGTAACAAAGAGACAATTTACAGCTACTGCACAGACCAGAGGCAGCTGCACACTGCCTTTCTCTTTAGGTTGGTCATGACTATGACAATGTTGCAGGCCTTGTGTGTGAATGTGTTGTGAATCAGAGACTGAAAGGTAAATGTTGGCATTCTCCACACTGACATCTCCTGTTTCATTTTTCAGGGGAGGCAAAGAGTTCTTGGGTTTGAACTTGGACACAGTTTTTGATGTCAACTCCATCGTCTCTGAAGTCTTATTGTGTGTAAACAACAATGCAATTTATTTACCTCATCCACACTTTACTCCTGACATCCTAACTTACTTCCTTTCCAAACCATCGTCTATGGCCATCTGATTCACCTGTTACTATTTTTCTGTCTTATCTGGCAGTCCCCTAATTGTAAACATGTAAGTACATTTTATGTCTCTCCTTAGTGCCATTCTACGTGAAGAGGTGAAGTACGTTCACACAGATGCTGATCTTCTGGCCATGGAGAAGTCGGCCAAAGGACAGAAGGACCTGGTGCTGGGGTATGTCAACAGTCTGGGAACACAAGGTAGGTGTAGCCAGGAGTTACACCAGGCCAACTTCTAACTCTCACGGCTGTTTATTAAATGTGAATCCAATCGTTTCTGTTTGATGACTTTTCTGCAGAGCACAGGTCCATCATGGAGACAGCATATGTGTATGGATCCAAGTACCAGTTCATCTTGATCACAGGAGGACCGGTTCTCAAACATTTAGGGTTTGTTCTTCAATTTGACTTTTCTTCTTATTCTAAAAGCAGTTTCTAACAGTAGTGGGGTCTACAGAAAAATGTCCTCAATGCACAGATAGGGTTCTGCTCTCCTGCTGCCCCATGAATCATAATTGAATTATATAATTTATGTTTGAAGCTGTTGTTCAGCCGCACCATCCCTGTGGATCTGGTGTCAGAAGCATACATACATTTTTGTGGCAGTAGTGGCCCAGTGGTTAGAAACCGGACTGGGTTCTGGAGGTATCCAGGTTCAAATCCACCAACTGCCAAGTTACCTCTGAGGTGCACTGAGCATGGCATCGTCCCCATTCTCTGCTCCTTCCTTTTCTTTTACTGTAAAGATTCTTAAGTATATAATTTTTCTATTGTATCATTTTCAGCATTAATGAAACATCCCAGTTGTCCCAAATCTGGTTCCTCCACTGTCATCATCACAGTGGCCCAAGGTTGGCCTCTGTCCACTGTCCCCTGACGCGCATGAAGAAATCCTTGACCATTATCAGTCTCCACTCCTTCCTGCAGCTCATGGAGGCTCCACTTGTGGTAAATGTCTCACCATTTTCTGAGAATTTTCTTAATGTCATAGTCATAGTTTTACCTCCAGGTTTTTTTTTCTACCGCACCAGGCCTGCTCTTTTGTCTCTCTGCTTACAGGCTGAAGTCCATGAAGACCCTTCTGTGGTCCCACCACCTCTTTTCCCCTACCAGGAGACTCCTCAGGTCTTTATGTTTTCACGTCCAGAGACTCATCACCTGGACTTGGACACGGCTACAGCGATGGCCTGGAGACTGAGAGGAATCGCTCTGCTACTGCTCGTCCACAGGTAGTGATAAAAAAAAAACACATTCGTAATTATGGAAGAAAACCCTTGATTTACCAAAGGGAACTCCTGAGGGATTAAAAAAGTGCAATCTAATCTAATCTGACCTTCAAGTCTCGGTTGTCAAACTCAAATTGATTTTGAGTTACCGAGGATGTCTCAACATTCTGCTCCCCGGGTGCTCAAAGCTGCCCACTGTTTACCTTGGTGATGGGTAAAATGCAGAGGTGACATTTTATGTAATGATGTATGTCACAATGATAAGGAGCCTGATTTCCTTTTCTTATATACACATGGCGTATATGTCCATTTATCTGGTTATTGGTACTCCCTAAAAATCATCCTCATCCTCACTTTGGACATCTACCTTATTATGTAGAAAAAAATAATATTGTCCAGGTTAACCTTCAGCAGATGAAAGACAAGGTGACTGATAACCCAGAGGACTGTTGCTGGATCAGCTTGTCCGTCCTATTAAGTTTACGATGTTTAGCATTAAACAATTGAACTTTCACTACAGTAGTTGTAAGAGGAAAACTTCCAAAAAACTAAGGTAACAGTCAAAATAGTAAAATACAGTGAATTTTGTAATATTAATAATAATGTTGAAAATAGGAATTTGTAAACAACAAGTAATTTAGGTAATGGATTTAGCAGTGGTGAGCAATTAGCCAAAAAACCTTAAATGTCAAGACATGGAGAAGTTACTCATGCTACTCATTCCTAATAATTATACATTTAACTGTTAGCTTTTTAACTTGGTATTTGTATCTCTATTAACTTTACTCTGGACAATTTAGTTTTAAATGTACTTTCTAATCACCACAAAATTACTACGTGATTAAATAGAACTCTTTAAATAGATTATGTTTGTTTTTTTCATCTTCTTTTCAGACAGAGTCCTGCAGTTAAAACTCCTGAAAACTATAACATAGCCTACAGGCTGCCACAGAAGGTAACGTATTTCACTGTAGCGAAAAACTTAAAGTCCCTGTATATGTTTTAAGCAATTGACTTAATACAACTAATATACATGTTCAAGAGTTTAGAGGTAAAGTATGTGACACTTCACAACCTTGAAGAGGTGTTGGAGATCCTCACACATGACGAGAAGGAGTCTGAGGAGGAAAAGGAGATTGATGATGGGGAGGAGGAAGAGGAAGAAGACATGGAATCATACTTTGGTAAATTATTAGTAATATGTCAAAACAAAACAAGTAAAATTTTACAGAAGAACTTTAGTCAGAGAAAATACTTCTGTTTCTGTCTGCAGGATCCCTTAGTGATGAAATAGCAGCCTCCGTCTATAACAACAGAGGGACATTCCTGGACATGGACTCCATTACTGAACTCACCTCTGACAACTTCCACACTGTAGTGGCGCAAAGTGCCCTGACAGTGGTGCTGTTTTACCTTAAATGTAAGCAATTGTTGGCTGTCTGTCGTTAGCAGACATGGGGACTCGAGTCTGACACTCGGACTTAAGTCGCACAAACAAAGACTTGTGACTTGACTTGAGACTTGCCGTGTAAGACTCGAGACTTGACTCGGACTTCGGTGTTATGACTCGCGAGTCGTAAATAAGGTCCATAAAAGGTTATTTATTTAAATGTCCAGCCGGACGTATAATTAAAGTAGAGTCTTTGCTTAAGAATTCCGCATTTATTGCGAAGTCTAACTCACAGAATTTGGTCACTGTCGGCCGTAACCACGCCAATACATAGAGCAAACACAGACCTGCTGCGTCTCTCTCACTCTCACACACTCGTGCTCCCCCGCCCCCTTGCTCATGCATTCACCTAGACACATTCACAGACCATGGAAAACAGTAGAACTCTTTGAAAAATTAACTAAAACTAAGTTCATGATTGTGGGTCAAAGCGGCTGCAAAAGAGAAAAAAAACTGACGCGCTCTCCTCGGGGAAGCATCTGGGGGAAATACGCTTTATAAGACCCTTTGCCGTCCGCATTAATGTGGAATGTGAAATAGACGTACATCACCTTTTTTCCTCCCAATATTTCCCGGGTCCCGTCTTCACATTTCCCGTACTGGGATTCCCGGGAACTGCAATCAGAACCATTTCCTGAGAATCCCAGTCCCCGGGATTGAACCCTAAACGTTGCCGTTAACACACTAATTCAGCCACAGTTATAGTCTGTGGCTTTTATACTTTAGTCCACTACATTTAGAGGGAAGTAGCAGCATGCGAGTATTGAGCCTAACATTAATTCTATGAATGAATGGCTGTTTTAGTTTAGACTAATGTTGTCACTGACAACAGAAATGGAAACATCTCCTTAAACAGCATGTAATGCATATGATTTCTTACCCTAAGCACATTCACAGTGGCACTGAGTACAGTACCATACATACAGTACTCAGTGATATATATTCTCATTTTTCTTTTTGTTTTTCAATTTGTTATTTTCAGTTGGTAAAAGGAGAAGACCACATACGTAAATCAGTTTGTATGTATCCTGTAGCATTCACAAAATACCGTGTTCAAGCTTAAAGCTTTGGTGATGTTTCTTCACATTGCACATGCACAAAACATTGTTTTGATTAACTTTGATGGTGTAGTGTGCAGTATCATGTTATAGGCCTATAGTACAGTACAGTACATACTTTTAATCCAAAACAACACAGCAATGCAGTATTATCTCGGATAGCGACTAATATGAGAACTTTCAGCTATTTGAGACTTGAGACTTGACTTGGACTTGGGACGAAAGACTCAAGACTTGAGTTGGATTTGGGACGAAAGACACGAGACTTGACTTGGACTCACACATAAAAACTTGAGACTTGACTTGGACTTGGAAAAAGTGACTTGTGAACATCTCTGGTTGTTAGTTATAATTATCTTTTGGTCTGTAAACCGTTGCGCATTATGTATTTATTAGAGACACAGCAATAGGAAAAGGCAGAAGACAGGAGGCAGAGCTGGAGGCGGAGGAGTTAGAGATGCTGAGATTCTCTTTATAGGTGACAAGGATGGACAGGTTTAGGAATGAGAAAAGCTAGAGAAGCCAGATTAAGATGGTTTGGACATGCTCAGGGGAGGGACAGTGATTATATTCGTAGAAGAATGATCCTAGAGATGGAGCTACCAGGTAGGGGACAAAGCGGAGATTGATGGATGCAGTGAGGGAGGACATGGAGGTAGTTTGAGTCAGAGTAGAAGATACAGAGGACAGGGGGAGATATTCAGGTTTGGTAAACTATCCATGTTTAGTAGTTATTTAACCAAATATCAACCCCGGTTGACATATATTTTATTAATCCAAATAATATCAAAACTTCAAATGTAATATTTTATATGTGAATAGATTGTTAATAATAAATACATAATTAATAATATCTTTATTCCAATACAAATTTTACACATTTCTAAATAATAATGCCATTAATTTTAGCAGTAAGCGTTGTCTCAACGTTAGCTTTAAGGAGTAGCACTAAACAGGGTTTTTTTTTGCAAAGCTTAACAAACCATTTTTATATTTTCTCACTTTTTTGACAGGAGTTTTATTTGTTGATGTTTAAGGTGAAGGTGCTGAAAAACCTCAAGCTTTATAAGACGAATATAAATGCAGAATTGTAATAACAGCCTGAAGTAACCTTGCCTTTTTTCTCCATTAGGGGATGCTGTTTCTATTACTGTTCTCGGCACTTTTATTGAAGTTGCAGACCAATTTGCCGGTATGATATGCATAGAGAGAAAAGAAAGGAATTTTTCTGCTTTATTTTTGCTTTCTTTTGTAACCGACTGAATGTAACGTTAAAACAGGTGCATCCACATTTACACAAACACGCATTTTTTCTGCTCAGACTCTGAAGTGCCAGAGGTGCAACTGTGTTCTGTGGACTGTACAGAGTGGACTGACCTCTGTTCTACTGAACTGGGAGACTCGCGTACTGTCCCTTTCCACCCAATCACATCGTTCCCCACTGTTCTGCTGCTCCGCCCACAGGAGGCTGCCCAGTACTACAGTGGCATGCTGGGTGTTGAGGCTCTGCAACGCTTCATCATGCTGTAAGCAACAGTTTCACATGTTGGTTCAGTGTTCCCAATGTCTTAAACGAAAAAGTATGGCAGCTTTTCTTCAAATGTTGAATATTAACTTTTATGTTTGTTTGGCAACTTTTTCTTTGTAATTTAGGATTTGACTTTGAGTTATCTTTAAATTTTTAGTTTCTTTGAAATATTAAGGTCTTTCTGGGCTTTTTGTGTCTTTATCATGAATAATGTTGAACTGGGTTGGATCACCGTAATTGTGTCTGGCTTGTCAATGTTGAGACAGCGAAAGTAGTAACAAAATTCGAGCTGTGTTGTAATTGTTTCTAGAGAAATTCTTGTGAGTTGGGTTTTTTTTGTGTGTGTGTAAGGAAACTAATTCCAAAGCTCAGCATAACAATTTACAGGTGGTATTTTTTTAATGATACAACAGTGGTTTGCAGGACGAGAGTCTGCAAAAATCTATCAGAGCAAACACAAGAGCAGTAAAAACTGACTGGTCATTGTAGATGTGTGGCGCTGTCAGTAATGAAACAAATGTTCTGCCAACAATCTCCACACACCGTATGAGTCAGATGAAGGAATTGGTTGAGTTGGACACTGTTTGGTGTGCACAAAACTTTTTAACAGTTCCTCAGAGAAAAACAGAATGTTCTGACCTCACTTATTCAGATTTTATCAGCAAGTCGGCAGAATTCGGGAGAGGTAATGAAATAAATCAAAGCATCTACAGGAAATGCATAAACACGAGGAAAATGTTCATTATTTCTCAAAACAAACAAATGTTCACTCTATTTTAGAGGCGTGGCTGCTTCTTTTGCTACTTCTGAGTAAGCTGCTTACTTGGTTTTATTTGATCCCTTTAGAGTTTTTCGGAATTTGGTATTACATTATTCCAGACCTGGTTATTCTCTTTAATTTAATATCTTAAATGGTGCATTAGATCCAACTAAATGACAAAATTCCTATTTTGTAAAGATTATTTTACTTTACTTTTAGAAAAATTTGATTTACCCATAAGAGTCACCTAGATAAAAATTCCTTTGCGGTTTGGAGGAAAATTGGTATAAGAGAAAATATTTTTGAGTTTAGGGTTAGTTCTGAGGTATGGTCTCCACCTTGTGTTAAAAATCATGTCTGTGACTTATTAAAAAGGCCCATATGAGTAAAGTTGAACATCTTTATTGAACCAGAGGCCGTCAACCATCTCCAGTGACGCTGACCAGTCAAGAGGAAGTGACATCATTTCTACAGGAGGCGCACAATTCTGAGCTTCTGGGACCAAAACCTGACAAAGTGCTGGGATTGTTTAACTCAGCAACAAATGAAGGAAGGAGATCAGTCACCTCGGCCCACATTCACTGAATAATGTAGAAACAAAGAGGATTTTTCCTTGAAACTCAATGGCTTCTCTCACTTCGTCAACAGGGGTCGCTGTGTTCACTGAAGCGGCTAAGTCACTCAGAGGAACAGTTCTGACGGGATCAGTGTCGACCACCTTAGCAGAGAAATGGTAACTGTTCCTCTCAGTTTTGTTTTTACCTGCTTCTGCTCCACAGCTGTGGGTGTGAAAGGTTTACACAACCTTGTTGAAATGGTTTTTAAAAAGCCAATACAAAACAGTTTCACTAAGGCAGGTTATGCATTGATATTGTTAATGTTTTAATTAACACCAGTACCGTACTCTAACCAAAGGTACAGTATGGGCTGTTAATGATGCTACCCTTTTAAATCTTTAATGTTACTTTGTACTTTGTGACATTTTCTCATCAAAAAACACCAGGTTGAGACTAAACAACAAATATCCTGGACTTATAATAAAAAAAACTACCACAGGTTATAAATATATTCCAAGCCATGTTATCTTGTTGTTGTATTTTATTAGGACCAATATTAGCTTAATTATCTAATACGTATTAAGTAGTTAATGTTTTTTCTCCCATCATAAAATAACAAAGCATTGCATGGGTTATGAACTGATGATGTGGCCTAAAGATAATTTTGAAGTGTAAATTGAAACTATTGTTATTATAGGGCACAGTATATTCATTGTGGAACAGCACAACAATGGACACAAAGAGACAACTGCATAGATCAGTATTGGTTGGTATTGGAAATTAAGTGTTTGAACAATATCAGCCCATCAGACACCCCCATATATTCTATTCTGTATTCTATTAAATTTTTGAACTCACATACTGTAGCTTTATACTGCAATCTTGATGGTCAGAGCACACACCTGAACATAGGTAGAACTTTGTAGACATTTAATTTAGAAAATATAAGAAATTAAGGAATTACAACACCAGTGTTGTTTCACCACTTACTACGCACTACATTATTGTCGATTGTGTTCGGTAAATAGATTAAGTGACACATGCTACACAACAAGACATTGACGAGAAAAGAATTAATGATTTGTATTTTTAAATTTGCTTTTGCATTTTGCTTTTGTCAGTGGTTTTCTAATCATTATCCTTCTGACATAATGAGCACAGTGTACAATAAGATAACAATGCAATGATAGTTGCGGGTAATGGGCCTTTATACACTATGTAGACATTGCTCCAAAATCCAGACATTTGCAGCTAGAATAGTCATTTACCACATTACCAATGGATAGAATGGGTTTCTGATTAGTTAAAGGTGCATTGTATCCATGGCAAGTTAAAACAAGTAACCAAGTTACTTAGTAAATGGACAGTATTGAAAGGAAGTACGAACTTAATGGCAGATGTAAACCAACAGCTGTCTGTTAACACTCAATGTTATCAGTTTAAGATTAGAGCTCTGGTATTCTATATATTTTATCATGTAAGATTCTTTTGGAATTATTTGAAATTCTCAGAGAACCCGATGAAAAACATTTCTTCAGTGTTTGACTAAATAGCCGTAGCTGTGCCAATGGTTTAGGATGATAAAGTGGCTGTGTTAAAGGTTCCAAATGATCCAAAATGTTGGTGGAGCTCTCAGGGCGGGGTTATGGTTAATTTAGATAAACACACACACAAACACAGTAAAAGTCTCAGAGCTCTCAGAGAACAACCAATTATCCCTGAATTCTTTTTTTACTATAGAATGAATCATTTTTAAGTTGTCTTAATTTTACATCACTCAGAATACACTCAGAACTGGAATACTGAGATTGTCCTTTACATGATGGTTTCATTTACATTTCAGAAGTTTAAATCTTTCTTTGACATTTTTGATCCTCAGGGCTGCAGACCAGCAGGTGGAGCTTCCTGCAGTGTTGGTGTTTCCATCATGGAGAAGACACACTGGCCCCACAACCCTATCCATTTACCCCTCTGCTGAAGAGCTGCTCACACACATAAGCTCCGCTTTGCTCCATCCTCTGGTAAATCCTCCTCCTGCTATGCTTTAAACGATGTGTATTTTAAATTTAGAAAGAAAATGAAAAAAAGCGTGGCGACTCTTTGTCTACAATTACCTGATTTGAAGTAATGACTCCGACAGTCCAGGCCAACTCTGGGCTGCCATTGTGATCAGGTCTGATGGAATGAAATAACCTTGCATAAACGCTGTTGGTGTAAAAGCCAAGAGGAAAGTGTTGGTTGTATGTCACACACACGTAACTAGCTCCATATGTGGACTTTGTGGAGAGAATGCAGTCCACAGTCTGAGGACACACCAGGTCCCAGCAGCATATCCAGATCCACTTTCCATTCCTTCATGTTAATGAAAATGAAGTGAGCTGATGTTGAAATGGCCCAAAAAGGTTGTTTTCAACAAACCAGCATTTTGACACATACAAAGGCTGTCCCTGACAAATGAGACAATGAAGCTGTACATGGAGCAGCAGGATTATCAATCAGTCAATCAATCAATCAATCAATCAATCAAATTGTATATATATTGCCCAGATTTACAAATCAGGTATGTCACATAGGGCTTTACAAGGTTGGTAACATCCTCTGTCCTTAGACCCTCAGCCAAACTTCTGAGGGAAAAAACCCTTTTAACAGGAAAAATAAAACTGGTAGAAACCTTAGGGAGAACCACAGGAGAGGGATTCACTCCCTAGACCGACAGACAGTGCAATGGATGTTACCAGAGCATAAAAATACAACAAAATAAAAGAAGAACAAAGGTGCTACATTGTTGAAAAAAATCAAATACATTTTTCCAGTAGCCGTTATGTCAGTAGTTATATGAGGCTATGATCCTGGTCATCAAACTCCTGGTCCTCCTAGTCGTGGTTATCCTAGTCCTGGTATCGGCTCATTCATCAGCAACAACAGGAATAAAAAAGAGAAACAGAGAAAATTGGTAGTTTAAAACAGATTTCATAAAATTGAGGGAGAGGTGTGAAGTAGAGAGTGAGACAGGGAGGAAGGGTGCTCAGACTATGCGCTCATTCTAAATGCATGATGTGAGAGCCCCGCCCACCATTTAAAACCTATAGCAGCTTGGTGTAAACTACAGGATTGATGTTAAACATTCAAAAATATTCCCATAGGTGACATTAAATAGATGGGTTTTTAGTCTGACCTTAAAGGTAGAGACCAAATCAGCATCCCCGACATGAAGCGGAAGCTGATTCCACAGAAGAGGGGCTTGGTAGCTAAAGGCTCTACCACCTCTTCTGCTCCTAATAATTTTGGGAACTACTAATAGACCTGAATCTAGTGAACGGTGCGGTCTCTTAGGTTTATAGGGGCAGAGCAGGTCTATAAGGACAGGGGGTCATTGTCTGTTCTGTGTGTATTGTATCTCTGTGTTGTATTGTTTGTAAAGTGCCCTGAGGTAGCTGCTGCTACGATTTGGCACTATAAATAAATATAGTTGAAGTTGAAGTTGAAGCAGGTCCTTGATGTAGGAAATTATTTACGGCCTTCTAGGTTAATAGTAGAACTTTGAAATCAATTCTACTTTTTATTGGGAGCCAGTGCAGGGAGTGTAAAAGGGAGTGTATTATTATGTTAAATATATATAGTAAATATATTGTATTTAATATATTAAGTATTATGTGAAGTGGAGTTCAGGATACAGATAAGAGACTGATATGTTTTATTTTAGTGTCTTAGTTTGAAACACTATATTAGTGTAACAGGAACAGAGGCAGCAGCACCATCCCCACACACAGCTCCCCAGGCGGTTCAAAGCTGCCCACTGTTCACTTTAGTGATGGGTGAAATGCATAGGTCACATTTTGTTTCCTCTCTCTCTTTTTTTTTGAATTTCTTCTCATGTTCTTCCATCTTTTTTCACCTCATCTATTTTCATTTGACCTTTACTGGTCTTACTGCTCATGTATCTTCTCATCGTCACCTTACCTTGGCTCGCGTCATCACCTCTCACCTCATCTCATTCTCCACATTTACATCGGTAACTGTTGTGACCTCAGCCCGAGTTGACAGTAGAAAGTCTGCCCTCCGTCCTGTCCATGAACAAAGGCCTGCTCCTCCTGTTTGTCGGTGAGGAGGAGGATGAGGTCGGGCTCAGACAGAATCAGCTCCTATTGGACGAGATGAGGAAAGTGGTGGAGATGGGAGGTGAGAAGATAAAGGCGTATGTGGCCTGTTGGATCCACCTGTGAGTAGATCAATTTCACTTAATTTATCCAAACAAATCTTTTTTTAAGTCGCTCACTGAATACTGTTGTCTTCCAGAGGTCACACTCCTGCTGGTCTCTCCATCTTGGGTTCATACCTGGGTTCGATGCCACCACTTCCTGCTCTGGTTCTCACTCATTTACCTTCTACTGATGAAATCTATCAGTACCCCCCCAGAACACCTGTTATGGCTTCGTCTGTGCTGCAGTGGCTGCAGAGGATACAAGATGGAGCCGAGTCACCAGCAGGTAGTGCTCAGATACAGTCTGAAATAGAGGTGGTTCAAATATTGTTTTGGATCTGTTCCAGACATGGGAGGTCAAATGATCTTTGCTGTAGCTATTCACAAAATGTTTGAAGTTTTATTATTGAAACTTTTTCTGTCTACTATTACCTTTTTTCTGCCTTCTCTTGTCTACATGTTGGCTGCGTTTTCTCTTCTCCTCGGAGTCAGTGTAACTGAGATTGAATTCAGTCTGATCTCCCGCTGTGTGAATCCAGTCTTAGTGTAAATGTGTTCTCCATCCTGTTCCAGCAGTGAACATCAGAGAAGGTGCACAGCCAGAAGGCACATTCTGATATTTTTATTCATCTCCATTTGAGTTTTTTTTCTTTCCAACTTCAAAAGCAGTAAAAATCTCTGCAGGACATTTGAGATCCATGTGCCGTCAGTGTCAAAAGAAAAGGCTCAGGTTCATGACTGATCCAAGTGAGGCAAATCAGGATGACATTGTTCAGCTTGTTAATATTTTAACACTACTGTATAATCAGATTTTCATAGGTAAAACCAATGAAACATTTTATGTAAAATTAGTAATTGTCTGGCATCAGTTTTATTAGTTTCAAAGCTTTTGTACCTTTTTTTATTTGAAGTTGTTATTTTCAACTTAAATGTTACTGTTTGTTGTATTTTTCAAATACTGGTCCTTCTAAAAAGATTAGCATATTGTGATAATGTTCATTATTTTCCATAATGTAATGAAAAATTAAACTTTCATATATTTTAGATTCATTGCACACCAACTGAAATATTTCAGGTCTTTTATTGTTTTAATATTGATGATTTTGGCAAAAAGAAAAGGAAAATCAAAAATCTCTGTTAAAAAAAATTAGCATATCATGAAAAGGCACTCTGAACGAGCTATTAATCAAATCATTTGAATCAACCATGTAACACTAAACACCTGCAAAAGATTCCTGAGGCTTTTAAACACTCCCAGCCTGGTTCATTACTCAAAATCGCAATCATGGGCAAGACTGCTGACCTAACTGCTGTCCAGAAGGCCATCATTGACACCCTCAAGCAAGTGGGCAAGACACAGAAAGCAATCTCTGATAGAATAGGCTGTTCTCAGAGTTCTGTATCAAGGCAACTCAGTGGGACCTGTGTGGGAAGGAAAAAGTGTGGCAGAAAACGCTGCACAACCAGGTCTCTTATACACATCTAGATGTGTATAAGAGACAGGGGCAAGACTGCTGACCTGACTGCTGTCCAGAAGGCCATCATTGACACCCTCAAGCAAGTGGGCAAGACACAGAAAGCAATCTCTGATAGAATAGGCTGTTCTCAGAGTTCTGTATCAAGGCAACTCTGTGGGACCTGTGTGGGAAGGAAAAAGTGTGGCAGAAAACGCTGCACAACCAGAAGTGGTGACTAGACCCTGAGAAACATTATGGAGAAGGGCGGATTCCAGACCTTGGAGGAGCTTCGGAAGCAGTGGGTTGAGTCTGGAGTAAAAACATCCAAAGCCACCGTGCACAGGTGTGTGCAGGAAATGGGCTACATTCCCCAGGTCAAGCCACTTTTCGAACCAGAAACAGCGGCGGAAGCGCCTTACCTGGGCTACAGGGAAGCACTGGACTGTTGCTCAGTGGTCCAAAGTACTTTTTTTCGGATGAAAGCAAATTTTGCATGTCATTCGGAAAACAAGGTGCCAGAGTCTGGAGGAAGACTGAGGAGAAGGAAATGCCAAAATGCCTGAAGTCCAGTGTCAAGTACCCACCGTCAGTGATGGTCTGAGGGCAGGGTCAATGCAGCCAGCGATCAGGAGATTTTGGAGCACTTCATGCTTCCATCTGCTGAAAGATTTATGGAGATGAAGTTTTAATTTTTCAGCACAACCTGGCACCTAACATGGTTTACTGACCATGTTATTACTGTGCTCAATTGGCCTGCCAACTCTCCTGACCTGAACCACATCGAGAATCTGTGGGATATTGTGAAGAGGAAGTTGAGAGACACCAGACCCAACACTGTGGATGCGCTTAACACATCAACCTCCATAATACATCAACAGTACCACAGGCTGATTACCTCCTAAAATATTTCAGTTGGTGTGCAATTAATCCAAAATATATGACAGCTTAATTTTTATCATTACATTATGGAAAATAATGAACTTTATCACAATATGCAAATTTTTTGAGAAGGACCAGTAAATCAAATATGTTTTTCTTAGAATATGTTATTTAACTGTCCCTCTGGCTTTACGTCTATCTGTAAAGCTAACATTAATCATTTTTACTGACTGCCAGTTTTCCTACTTGGTGTCAGATTTCATGTAGAGAAACTAAGTGTGCTGCAAACAAACACGTTTTAAATAGTAGTGATGATTGTTTGTGTGACCTCCGACTTTAAACCACAACAGTACAGGGGCCATTAACCGCTTCACCCTTTACCCCCACTGCTGCAGCTGCATATGCAGGTCAGAGATCAAAGATAGGGTGAGGGCCTCCGCTGTGACCACTCTCAGAGTCCATAAAGAGGATACATCAGTGTCTTCAAAACATTCCATGCATTCTCCTCAGAGGGTTTCTTTTGTCACAGTTGCCAGTTTCTACAGGACTGTTTACAAGTGTTGTGCGAGATGAGAAAATATACAACAATGAGAAAATATAACAAGATTAGTTCACCAGTTAGCTGAAATTGTGGATATCCTACTGATTAGGCATCAGCTAAGAAAAGAAGGATTAGATAAAGGTTAGTCTAGCCCAGGGATCTCAAACTCAAGTTGAGGGCCACCACCCACACTATCACTTCACCGATGGGCCACGTCAGCTTTCAGTGTTCAATACAAAAGAAAAAATTTTAATAAAGAGTTTCAGTTTTCCATAGATTTTGTGTAATACAACACTGAACTACATGGAGATTGTGGATAAGGGATTTGAAATCTATAGGATTTACCATAAAATGTGGCGAACAAATCTATAAATTATTAATATAAATTCAACTTTCACATCAAGGTGGGGGCTGTAAAATATCGTTCCACGGGCCACGAGTTGGAGACCTCTGGTCTAGCCACTAAATTCTAAGTCTAGAATTCTAGTTTAGAAGAAGCCTAACTGTGAGCTTAAATAAACAGATTCAACACTAATTATTAATTTTTGTCCTGTGTTTCCATCTTTAGGAAGGCTGGGCGCAGACACTTGGCCTCCATCTGGGAAGTTCTATGACTTCCTAAAGGTCATGGACACAGAAGATCCTGGATCTGCCCAACAGCAGAAACCTGAGGAAGAAAAAGATGACGATGAAGGAGATGATGAGGAGTATAGAAAGAGAAAAAAGGGGAAAATGATGAACATGGAGGTGACAGGTTCCTCATTCTCATCCCCCTCCTCTGCTGCTGCTGCTCCTCACACTCACTCTGAACTCTAATGCATGATCACGTTTGGTTGATGGTTCATTTCACCTCCAGGTTTTTTTTTTGACAGATTTTTCTCTAGTGTTTCTAATGATAAACAAATGTTTACTAATGTGGTGTCTCTGCCCCAGACTACAGTCTGTTTCTCAGTGTTAACATTTGTTTTTTCACCTTGTGTTGTGTGGGGGATCATTCGTATTATTGAATTTACAAGTAATTGATTTAATGTCAATATGCAAGTCGGACATTAAACTAACCTGTGTTGGATGCATGGATGGATGGATGGATGGATGAAGAGTTGTAAATGTATCAATCCCTTTGGGGATCCCTATGATTTGTACATACTATTTTCGTCTGAGCAATACTCCAGATAGGACTGTATTTTGGGGCATCTTCCTTGAACTACTGCAAACCTTTATCTACCTCAATAAATAACTAGAGTATCTCTTTCTGCTACTTGGAGTAAGAGCAGAATCTTTTATCGTGATATGTAAAAATCATCACCAAATAAAGTGCTTCTATATTGTCAGTACAAACTCACGAACATTGTATTTTCCCATGTTTGTTTTTCACAGACTTATGACTTTCATTTCCCTTGTGGGTTTCTGTGACTGCTTCACCTTCTTCTCTGTGGTTTCTGACGAGTGGATGGTTTTTATTCTTTCACGTTGTTGACACTGCACTATACAGGAAGTGAGACTGTCCTATGTCCTCTTTCTCTCAGTTTCCTGAGTTAATCTATGTCATTTGGCTTTCCCAACACCTGGCCCAAGTGTATCCTGGCTCTTTTTTTTTTTTTTTTAACTGGTACTACTAGAACAGGGATGTCCTTGCCTGTCCTTTAAAGTACTGCCCCTGCTCTGTCTCCTCCAAGAGTATCTTTATGCAACCTGATTGTTAATGCTAATGGTGTAAGCTTTAGACCAAAAATGTGTGCGAAATGAATAAATGCAAATGTACAGTATAAATAAACATCTTTATCTCGCAGCTGCCTATATTCTTATGTTAACCCTCAGGTGCATCTTAGAGAAAATTAACCGAACATAAGCCACAGGAGTAAAACTGAAGCTGCGATAAACCAATCTTCAGTTAAATAACACCGTTTTCATTATGCTTGAGTGAAAGAGTAAATAAATAAATACAGATTTAACCATGGAGTCTACATTTCCAGGTGAAAGTGAGTTAAATATTTTAAAATATCTGTTGCCATTTTCCTGTTGCTAATTATGGCGTTGTGTGTTTTTGTACTATTGTTTTTCTCATAATGACCACCAGCACTTGGTGTCGCAGATTTTATTTATTATACGTGTATTATTTATTTATAATAAATAATTCACATTGTTTTTTGAAGATTTAAAATCGTAAAACTGTTGTAAAACTTTTAAATCCCATTAGACGTTTATGAAGCCGTTTTACTGAATATGTAGGGAGTGTTGTCGTTAGCAGTTGCTAACCTCCCAAGTCCAAAATATTATTTTAGTTACAAAATGTCAGTTATTGGTTCGTATTTCTCTAAACCAGTGCTTCTCAATTATTTTCTGTTGCGCCCCCCAAACAAGAAGAAAACAATTTGCGTCCGGCTCCCACCACCCACTCTACATTACAACTATAAATAATAGCATTTGTCTATAAAATAGTTATAGGTACACCTCTACATAACATCGTATCCTTGTTAACATCAAGAAAACAAAATAAAAGAGATATAGTTCAACTTACATGTGTAATTACACTTTATTGTAATACGGCAGAAAAAAAGCATGGTCCCCAGGGTCACATGCGTCCCGCTCAGCATCGCACCGCGTCCCCCCAGGTGGGCCCGCCCCACACTTTGAGAAGCACTGCTCTAAACTAACAAGTTTGTAGTAGTCCTGTTGCCCTAAACTAGCAGTTTGTGTTATATTTTATTTTATAACTTTATTCATCAACATTTTCTTATTATTTGGGGTTATAGTTCTGACTTAGTGACCATTAAAGAGCTTTAACTATCCAATTGTTGGTAATTTAAAGATGGTTTCTATTGTCATTTTTCTTTTTCTTTTTGGCTTTTAGTGACTGTCTTGATTCCTTTCCTTTAAAAAAACTTTATTGGTGATAAACAAATTAATTAGCGACTCATATTCAGTGTTATTTCAGCTTCCCAAATGTTAAGATTTCTTTTTTCGTTTCTTTGATCCACACTAAAATGTGAATTATTTGTTATGTCTTTCATAAAATAAAAATGTCAGAGAGTTAAGCTCGGAGCTTATCGTTTAGATAGCTTTAGGCTTTTATGCTCCATGCATGATTTATTGATTGATAGCTGTTTGATCCAAATGTGTGGACAGGAACCAAAGCCCTGCTGTGGTCAGCTACGCTAGAAATAGCAACTGTTTTATCTGAAGTGAAATTTCTTATCCATGAATTCAGTGCTCACTTGTCTTTTCTCTGTTTCAACTAATTAATGTCAAACCTGTGAGAAAGAAGCAGAAACACATGATGTTAAACAGTCAGGGCCAAACTAATCACTAGGGTTTCAGTACAGTGATTAGTTTGGTATATTCAACAATATGGTCAAACCTGGAGTTTGACCATATTGTTATTTTTAGTTTTTGGCCAAAACCCACTAAATAAAAGTTTCTAACAAAAAGTTATTTTGTTTGTCTTCATAGTGCTGAGCTAAAGTGCATGAGCTATTAGTGCTGTTCTAATTCTGTGATTTATATTCACCAATTTCTGCTTTCTTTTTAATTAATAGTTTTGTTCCTGTTGGGAAAACTCACTATGGTACATACTGGCCACATACTGTCCCTAATTCCTGGAGTTCAACAAATAGTCTGCTGTTGAGGGTTGTTGTTGTTGTTTGTTAAAACAATCATAACTGAACATAACAGTGTTTCTGGTCTAAGTTTGCGTCACAGGAAATTGTTAACAGTGAAAGCCACAGTCAGGCAGCATTGCTGATCACATCTATCTAGCTACATCATGTGTCAGACCACAGCACATGGATGACATCACCCAGTCCAGATAATGTGGGTCATTTCCTGTGTCATCATACTTACTGTTAAAGTGAAGAAATTTTGAACATAAAGAGTGTGCAAGTAAGCTGCTGAAAATCATACAAAGTTCGACCAGCTAACATTTTGTGCTATCGATTTGAAAAACTACAGAACAACTCTTTTATGGAGTGTGTGAAGGTGCTTCAGTATGAATTGATTATTTTTAAATGTCCCGATAACAGTCCAATGAATACAGAGAGAAGCTTTGATCAGTCCTGACTGAGTCTTAACTGTCCATGGCCAGTATTAACTATTCTGTTTTTATTGTAAGCAGAAAGGGCATAAATCCTGGAAAAGTGAGAAGATTAAATACCACAAACCACAACACAAACCAATGAAGATTTTAAGAAACACACACAGTTTCCTGACACTCTCCTCCACAGCAGGCTATTGTTTCTCTTCCCAGAACTGAACCCATAACAGTCACGTTAAGTGATAAGGACTTAAGCTACATTTCTCAATCCAGTCCTTTTACTGGAGTTTGAAGAAGTTAATAACTGTAGGTCTTGGTTTTGATTTTACTGTAGTCTGTCCTGTTGCATTAGCCATATATAACAGGACAGCAAGGGCCTTTTTTTAAGTTTTAGTGTAGAGAAAGGTGGCAGTGTAACAGGTGAAAGGTTTGTTCTTGGTGTGGTACTTTTTCTTGGACTGTTTTCTGTTTGGATGCATGTTCTTCTAAGATCTGAAAAGTTGCAAGCCTGACAACTGGTATTGAATTTCATACAATTTTTTCACAGAGCCATTGTAGAGTTTTAGAAACTTAAAAAAATAAAATACAGCTTCAATACAGCATTGCTGTGAAATACCACATGAAACACCTCCCCGTTGTAGTTATGAGCCTTATTAATTAATTAATCATTAATCATCATAGAGGCTGGATGCTCCTCTTCTGTCTCCCTTGTGAACCTCTTTGCTTTTTGACATGTGTCATCAAAGAATCTGTTTGTTAATAGAACATCTTTGAAAGCGATAATCAGTGAAAAATAGCAGGGGCAGACATATCATTTCACATAAAGATATGATAACATATCAAAATGTGTCATGCAAAAGAGTGGTCAACATATGTGCATAGTTCTTGTGGTTACTGGTCCTCACCTGACACTTTATGCCTTTGTCTTATTTTCAAATTCCACAATGTAATCCATTAATAAAGCACAGGAATGCCAGGAAATGGCGCGTTGCGCTAAAGAACACTTTAGACACGGAGATCAGACTTGGATCATTTATACACCTCTTTACACAGACACCTTTCCAACCCCGCCCTCGCTTCAGGATCCTGGCAGCAGCTCAATGAAACACCTTTTTACCACCAATTGAAACCATTTGCTGTGATAATAATAGATCTCTCTCTCTCTCTCTCTCTCTCTCTCTCTCTCTCTCACACACACACACACTCTCTCTCTCTCTCTCTCTCTCTCTCTCTCTCTGTGTGTGTGGCTGTATTGTTGGCTGTGTGAACAAAGACTTAAGTGTGAGAGAAAGATAAATTCTGCAATGAAATTCTGCCAGGACAGAGGCTAAATACAGAAACCATCGCTAAAGAACACTTTAGACACGGAGATCAGACTTGGATCATTTATACACCTCTTTACACAGACACCTTTCCAACCCCGCCCTCGCTTCAGGATCCTGGCAGCAGCTCAATGAAACACCTTTTTACCACCAATTGAAACCATTTGCTGTGATAATAATAGATCTCTCTCTCTCTCTCTCTCTCTCTCTCTCTCACACACACACACACACACACACTCTCTCTCTCTCTCTCTGTGTGTGTGTGTGGCTGTATTGTTGGCTGTGTGAACAAAGACTTAAGTGTGAGAGAAAGATAAATTCTGCAATGAAATTCTGCCAGGACAGAGGCTAAATACAGAAACCATCTGATTCCAGACTTTTAAAACAAGGAACTGCAGGGGCTGATAAAAAGTTAAATAAACATGATTTTCTTTCACAACAGGGGCATGCTGTATTGTTAACAAACAAGATGTTTTGTCTGCTAAATATTGAGCTTTAGCACAACCTGCTTAAATGGGCTTTTTTTTTTTTTAGTACAATTGCTCCAAGGCATTGCTCCAAGTGCCTGTGTGCTTGTGCTCACATTTGTTAAAACTTGAAGGAAATTTCACATTTAAGTACTGCAGTATTTTATACATATTTTCTCATTCTCCCTTCTAAAACAACACTTACCGGTATTTTTCTTGTTCCATTAAGTTTAGTTCCCACTTCTCTTTTATTATTCATTTTTGTTCAAGGTGTTTTAATAGAGGTCCTGAGATTGGATCTTTGTTAAGGTTTCAGGGAAAGGAATGTAAATGTTTAAAGTTTCCCAAACATAGGCTTTGCAAATTGAAATTCAAAGGAAGGTGAAGAAGATCCTGTCTGTTTCACCTACCACTATGCGTTGAATAAAAGGTTTCTCAGTGTTGAGTGGGCACCAATGCCAACTAGTAGTCCCACTATCAAGCTAGCTGTATTTGTATAGGTGTTCATTGTAGGAATGTTTTATGGCAATTTATTCTTGGACTCAGTTTCTTAAGCTCCTTACTAACTAGTGCTGTTCTCTGGTCAGCGGAACACAATTTACTTCTGTACCTTACGTTCTTTATTGCTTGTTAGTGAAATTGGGAGCTGCAGCTTTATTTTTTTTCTTAAAGTTTATCTTTTTTTGGCAAGTTGATTTTTTTTTTAAGTTGCCATTTTTGACAGGTGTTTGTGGTGGAGCAATAGCTCGAGAAAATTATTTATAGTGCAGGACTTTAGGATTGGTTATGTCTCATCTTCAATTATAAATCACCAAACTCTGAGTCCAGCTTTTGTCTTTCTGACATCAGATGAAATGCAATGGATCATCAGAAAAACAAAGAAATGGAAAATGTTTTTTTTTTTTTTTGCACCATTAGAAATAAGGAAAACGGCTGTATGGAAGAAGATCTGTGAGCCCACCAGGGCAGTAGGTTCACAGACTCACCACCTGAGCTGACAAAACAGTTTATCATCACTGCTGTACTGTAGAGGCATAACCCATATTGGAGGGATCTATGGGAAAAAAAAATTATTTCATCTCTACCACTGTTGCAAAGCTTACTGTGAGAACAGCTGTAAAGCTTAGGGAGAAAAGTCTGAAAGACACCTGTTAACCACAATCGTTTTTGGTACAGATCTGTTCTGATCCTAAAAGAAATACACCTGGAAATTAGTTAAAGCTCACATCCAATTATCCTTGAAACATTTATGAAGAAGCTACGCGACATGAGGTATTTAATATTATTAAAATATTTAGTTAATCTCTATGTGTCCAAGTTGTCCAGCTAGGCTTCCATATTATTATTTTTCTGTCAGTGAATGCACTGGCATATACACTGATGGTGAAACTTTTCTAGCTTATTCACATTTTGTAGCAGCAGGTTGGTGAAAAAAGTGTCCTAGGAGCTGGACAACCTTGTCATTGGCGGTTTTATGTAACTATTGTGTAATTAAACCACATTTCTGATTCTGATTGGGGTCTTTCCTCTCATTAGGACCAGTGGTGCCCAACCACTGGGCCTGGGACCGGTACCGGTTCCTGGGTGAATTGGTACCGGTCGCAGAGAAATAAAGTAAAAAAAGAAAGTTTCCTTTTGGCCCCATATCAACAAACGAACTTAACAAGAGAATGGCTAGGATTCCATCATCAATAATGCAACTACATATATTTGATCAGGAAATATTTTCTCAGTGAAGACGACAACAACTTTCTGGTAGCAGAAAGTTATATAGTTGGATGCACTCAGAAACAATTGTTGTGCCCATGCACAGTTAATTTCGGTAGGCAGATTTTATAGGTAGGAAAATATTTCAGATCACCAAGAATTTAATTTTATTAAGGGGTATTTATCTGCCACAACTTAACGACCGGTCCGTGAAAATAGTACCAGACATTTAACCAGGTCTGTGGTGCAAAAAAGGTTCGGGAACACTGCTTCAGACTAAAACACGAACTGTAAACTCAAACCATAGCTTGAAGTCAACCTGCTGCAACTCTAATCGCATCCACCCGCTGTGATACTAGAAGGTAATTGAGGACAGGTCCAGGTGTGAAAGTAGTGCAGGCAGATCGATGGGCAATAAAAGCATTGTTAGATATTTTTTTCATGTATGAATGCTGGTGTGGAAGTGATTTTATAGCAGTAATGATTGACATATCTAAAACATCAGAACCACATGGAGAAGCATTTTTGTGTCAGCATAAAACATATAAGCAGAAGCACATTTTTTTTTTTCTAGCACCGTTAAGGTTCATCCTGGCTGGTTGCTGCTGCTGTCAAATAATGAGACCCTCTAGTCGTTAGTCTGTGACAAACGGATCTCATCACCGTCTTTGATCCCCAGCCGGGATCACTTTAATTTGACAGACAGATAAATTTGTCCAAGCACATGTTGTATGTTCAGAGTTAATCATGGTGGAACAGTCAGACAAAGATCCATGGTTTGAGCTGGGACTAAACATCTGTTCGCCTTTTCTGAATCATTATTAATAATATTATTTATTATTATTGTTCATATATTTTAGATGAGTTCCAGACCTGACAGCATTTGATGAAGTGACTTCTTTTTATCCAGCCTTTGAATAACTGTGTGAAGCTTAGGCTAAAGGTTTCTAACTTACAGAGATGAGGTGTTGACAGTCCAGTGAATGTCAGTCTAAGAAGAGCCAGACCTCTGATGTTCTGTTACACCATCTGTACAAGTAGAAACAAACCATGTTTCCACAGCATGGTACCTGTTGAACCAGGAACTGTTTTCGGATTTGGAATTAATTACTGCCTTTGTTGTCCACATGGTAAAGCCGGCATTGGCATTGAAGACAATACATTGTGGTTACCGTCTTTTGGTCTTTCATCAGTCAGTATTATCTGTTCTTGTGATAGTCCTATCAGAAAACTAGCTCCAGGTATCATTGTAAGTATCATTTCGTAGACAATCTGAAGATAAAATCTTATTTATACCATGATTTCTATCTTGATACAGATTTGTTTACAGATTTAACATCTATATGTGAAGTAAATCACAGAGCTGCCATTTTTGTTCAAATTAATCACAAATTGCACTGTATTAATTAGAACTGATTGACAAGTTTGCATTGTATGTGCAATAATAATGTGTTCATCAACTGTGCACTACTAGAGCAGTGGTTGCCAACCAATGGGCCGGGGACCGGTCTGTGAGTGAATTGGTGCTGTTTCCTTTTGGCCCCATCTGGCTATTACTTACACTTGATCCAATCCCATATCAACAAAAGTGAACTGAACAATAGAAAGGATTCCATCATCAATAATGCAACTATATTTGATTAGGAAATATTTTCTCAGTGAAGACAACAACAATAAACTCAGATGCAGAGTCATTGATACAAGATTCTAACCTTGTATTCAGGTCTGGTAGGAGAAAATTATAGGTTGGTTGCACTCGGGAAAGCCATGCATTTGCATGCACAGTTAATTCAGGTAGGACGATTTTATAGGTAGGAAAATGGTTTGAAAATAGGTAGGAAAATTTAATTTGAAAATAGTCCAGGACATTTATGTCCTCCCTCACTGCATCCATAAATCTCCTCTTTGGCCATCCTCTTCGTCTCTTATCTCCTCTTTGGCCTTCCTCTTCGTCTCTTACCTGGTAGCTCCATGTCTAGGATCATTCTTCTCCCAATATAATCACTGTCCCTCCTCTGAGCATGTCCGAACCATCTCATTCTGGCTTCTCCAGCTTTTTCTCCAAACCTTCCTGTCTGTGTTGTCCCCCTGATCACCTCGTCCCTGATCCTGTCCATCCTTGTCACCCCCAAAGAGAATCTCAGCATCTTTAACTCTGCCACCTCCAGCACTCCCTCTTGTCTTCTACCTAATTCCTAATGTCTCTAGTCCATACATCATGGCTGGTCTCACCAAGACAGGGTGAGATGGAAATTATTGACTCACTGTGGCAACCCCTGAAAAATGGGATATGCCAAAAGGAAAGGAAGAAGACAGGACATTTAACTGGTCTGTGGTGCAAATTCTAACCATTTATTAAAATTTAAACAGGCAAACATTTTATGGTATTTTCTTCGACCTGCCTCATTCAGCTTTTACCCTAAAGTCAGTAGAAATATTGGCAGGACAAACAAAGAAACCTCGGATGTCCAGCCGAGGTCAGCAGCAGGTTTGTGACCCTACATCACATGAGGAAATGCTGACACTGTTGCTGCTTCTTCCTCTGTTTTGGTTTGTTGTAGATCACAATGTTTTGCATACAGACCCCACATTCATCTGCAATGTGATCTAAGATTTTGTTTCTTTCTGGAACTTCAGTCTTTAGTAGTTAAATACTGTGAGAAAGGTAAATGAACTTGATAAAGTCAAGACAATGACACCAGTAGAAAAATACATAATTTCAATTGCTATTGGGGCAAAAGATCAACTAAAATAGGCAGAGAGCAAACAGAACCTCGTCAGATGACCTTTCCCACCATCAAAGCTGACTTGTTGCCTCAGATAAAAACTGTTAAAACATATTTATGTGAAAAGGTGACGTTTTTTATGAACTTTATCTACCAACTTCCTCTTTTTGAACTGACACAGGTCATATATCTTCCAGCCCAAGAGGAGGTTCTCTAAGTTTTGATGTTTTCCTGGAGATTTTGGCTTTTTTTTCTCAGCAATAGTTTCTCTCTGTCTGTCTGTCATTTATTATATGTTAATATTTGTCCATCATTTTATTTCCTCATTAATTTTGTTTTAATCCCTGACAGAATTAAAAATATGTTTTTTTTTTCCTTTCTTCTTCGGGGTCTTGGCGAAGCATCTGGAGATAATTCCTTAGAGCTTCTTTGGCAGATCACACACTCTGCTGCTATGTCTATAAACATATAAATGAGCAGAAGAAGCAGCAGTAGAAAAAGAAGAAAGAAAGAAGAAAGAAATTTCTTTTTTGTCATTGTGACGTTGTGATTCACACCACAGCGCAGAAACGAAATTTGGCCTCTGCATTTAAGTGCCCAGGGAGCAATTCCATGCTCAGGGCATCTCAGTGGTAACTTGGCGGTAGGGGGATTTGAACCAGGGACCTTGCAGACCCTAGTCCTATTCCTAAACCACTGCCCCTGAGAACTTTTAGTTGCAAATGTATCCATCCTTTATCCATTTGAATAAAGATTATTTTTTAACCCTCTTTGCTATTTGCCCCCTAAAGAAATGATATTGTCATTTTAATTCAGAGACCAGTATGAAACTAAGAATTCTGTCGGACAAAAATGAAATTCCACAAAGATGCTTTAAAATTTTCTTCACTGTTTTGATTGTAAATGATATTGGACATTTAGCTTCTGTGTACAGTTTTATCTCAAAGAACAAAAAACTGTTTGTGGTCGCCTTATGGTGACAGGGTCAGGCTTGTAATTACAACACACTCAGCAGTTGGGGACAAAGATTTATGTTAGATTCCGGGACTGATTCACTCAAACTGAACAACAGACTCAGACTTTTTCCATAAGTTCCTAAAACCAAAGGAGTTGGACGTGGATTCCGACATAAGTTTTTGACCTTATGGTAGAGACCATCGACTAAACTGGTCAAAAATCTGATTGTTCTGCATACTCTTGCTTGTTATAACACATGCGCACTGTTTGGAACACATACATGCACATACTTATTGTGGTGTGTTATCCGGTGGTGTGAAGGTCACTCAGTTGCCCAGCTATAAACCTCCTCACTGAGGCACGAAACCTCCAGTAGAGAAAACATCCTCCTCTTTGTGCTCGTCGTGGAGAAGCTGGTAAACATCCTCCTCCATCTTTGTTCCTCAGGAACGTCCTACTGGCGTTATGTTTTTGATGAAAGTGTGCACATGCGTTTGCGTGTGCGTCTGTGTACATCTTTGTGTTGGATGACGTGAGAGTTTTACCAGCTCTTTTGTGTTGACGTTCCTGCTGAATCTTGCAGCCACAGACACAGACTGATCTTAGAGCTTCATTAACCGTTATTCTCCTGTCATCAGTCTGACACAAGCTTAATCCTTCAACTGTACTTTGTTTGGAATTACCTGTAGCCAAGATGTGGTTTAAGGTCAACATTTCTATATTTGGTTAACAGAATAAATTAAATTAGATGTTGTGACAACTTTTCATTTACGTTTTAAACAGAAATTAAAATGTGAAAAATCCATAGTGCGTAGTCTGTGTGCAACTGTTGGAGAGCTTAAGGCAGCAGTCTCAAACTCAAATAGGTTGAGTGTCACTGCCCTCACTTTCATATAACCAAAGGGCGGCATTACCAATGAATGTTTAATATAAAAGAAAAAAAAATGGTGAAAATGAAATAAAAAATCAGTTTCCCACAACACTCCAGACCAGTCTCGTAAACCATTTTTTTAACATTGACTTGCAGTAGAATACTTCTGTAAATCTTGTTGGCCCCGCTGACATTCAACTTTCACATCAAGGTGGTAGCCACAAAATATTGCTCCACGGGCCACAAATGTATTTACTCTCTAGTGACTCTGTTACTCCTGCTGGAAATACAATTGCTGTCCACGATCTTAGCTGATGCAAATAGTCCTCCTCTCCCTTCTCTTTGGCTTGTGGGTTTTCTTGGGTTTGCCTTGTTATGTGTTGTGTAGTGAGTTCTCCACCATAGCACAGTACATGGTGAACATGAGAAGCAGTGTTTGCATTGAACAATGGAATAACAGCTCTCCTCAAGGACACTAGTGAAACAAAGCTGTTGCGTCCTAGAGTCACCACAGAGAATTTACCTGTCTGTATACTGATGGGGAGACTTTCACTTTCCCACAAGACTTGATCAGCCACAGATAATCAAAATAATCTTTTTTACATCGTTATTACATTACATTTTCATCCAATGACCCATGATCTTACGTATGTTCAGTGAGCTACTACGATCTTATTTTGTGCATGAAATTTTATCCACCCTGAAGCCGGTATGTGCGACTGTGATGGGAATGTTTTGGTTTTTATTTGGCTTCTTTGACTGTTTTTAAATTGCAGCCCATTGATGAACTAACAGAGTGTCAAGAGCTACTGCCATACAACACTAGAACTGTGATCATGAAGAGTGTCTATGAATGGAGGAATTCAGATTAGAAAACACACTGTTACAATCCTGTGACCAACTGTGTTGCCATAGCATTTCCTTTGCTAATGTTGTAGGTAACTGTGGGGGACCAGTTTGGTTTGTTGTGTAGCAACATTTACTGTTAAAAAATTAAGATAGTTTACGGCAAATGCCTGAAACATTTGGCCAATAGTTAAAAAATGAAAGAAAAGATTTACAAAAGAAAAACAGTTTTATCCTTTATATGGATTTTAAAATAATTTCAAATGAAATATTTCTTTTTATAAAGAACATCTAATAAAAACACAGCAATCATTTAACACCAACACGCTTTGACAGATGCATCAAACTATTTTACAAAGCTCATAATTATCTTAAATGCAAACAAAATTAGGGATTCATTCCAGGAAATCATTATGAAAAAAAGATATTTTGTTAACAGGATCAGACTTGTTAACTGCTGTGAAGGTGTGTGTGTTTGTGTGTGTGTACAGTTAATCTACCCTCATAATTTACTACAGTACTGGACAAAAAATATGCACCATGTGCAAGTGGAAACGTAACCTTAAATCAACCTCTACTATTCTGACATTTTCTATCATGTTGTCAAATTTTCTAACAGCTCTAAGGAAGTGCACTTGTCTGGGTGAAGTAAACACTAGACAGAATAACAGATTATGAATATTTAATAGGCCTCTATCTATCCAAGCATCTTCGTCTGCTTACCCAGTGATGGGGGCAGCAGCCTTATGGACCTCCCTGCTGGTGGGTTGTGGACCATTGGAAACTCTTGACATTATTGAATATTGTTTGTCAAACACATGAACTGTATTTCTGACAAATTACTCCACTAAGTTTTGTTTACAAAAAATTTAAGCTATAGTCAAATTACTGAGCTTCAGTCAAATTTCTTCAGATTAACTTTAAGTAGTTTGAAGAGCTAAGCAGCAAATATAACCATAAAACAACAGAAAGAGACAAAGACAAAGAACAAACCATACAAGAAAAAAAAAACTGAAAAGCAGAAAATATTTGTATTTCTAACATGATAAAAGACATAAAATACAACATAAGACAACACACAATACAAAACATAATATAACATTTATAACCATTTTAAAATTATGGTCAAGGTTTCTGTTAATGTACACATATTGTGAAATGTGTATTTTTGTCGAGAGGATAATCGCAAAAGCTATCCTCTCTACAAGAAAATTGTAAAAAAGAATTATTAGTCAAAGAACTGACATTGGACTAAAATTTTCATGAAGAGTCAATAAAATCAAGGGAACGGTGAGGGTGCATAGTCAATCATCAGAAATATGGCTGTAAAGTCTCGTGGGAGGAGACAGGCGGCAGATAAGATGGAGTAAATGTCATTGTTTATGGAGGATGGGGGGTTCAGAAAGAATAGAAAATAGGAGAAGGTGGATTTATGGAGGTTGAGGTGATCGAAAGGCAGTGGACCAGGAAAAATGTATATAGTTTTGTGCTTTTAGTTTAGGAACTTTAATATCATCATAAAATGTTTACCTTTACCTTCATTCAGTCTGGGAATGTAGCTGAACATTTAACAGTTGTGGTGGGAAAGATGTACCCACTTGTCCCTTTAAACGTGTTTTTTTACAGGTACCTTTTAATTGCCTGTAAAATGGGTGGTTTATTTTAGACTTTGGCAGCGAACATTGCTCTTTTGGGAAATAAACTGGAAATTGGCCGAGAAATGGCTGAGAAATGGCCATTGGCTGAGAAATGGCCGTTGATGGCCATCTCTAGCTATAGTCTACTTTTAGTAAATTGTACAATATATCCAGCTCACAGTGTCAGTTTCTGCTCATCTTTTCTACGGACAAACCAACTCTTTAAACATTAACTTAATCACAAGACTGTGTTTGTAACTAGAGGGGAAAAAAACAGTTACTGTGAAAATTAATGTTTTTGTCTTTTTGCCTGCTTTTAGACCAACTGCTCAAAAAGACAGTTCCAAAGTGAAAACAGCAGCAGCCCTAATGTCACATATGTTCATGATAAACCGAGGCTCATTCATCATTTACTGTCTCAATTTAAAACTGCAGCTCCTGGCTCTAAATCTTTTGGCTTTTTCCTTATTTACGAGCAAGAAGCTTGATTTGTTTGACAGCATCTACAATCATGTGGCCTCCTGGTATCTGTCTGCATTATTAGAAAACCACTATAGGATGAAGGAGCAGCAGGGTTTATTTCTTGGCGCTCTTCAAGAAGATGTTTGAATCTGTCATGTTGTAATTGAACCATCTGTGGTCGGCAGGAGAATTATTGTGTGTTTTAAACTGTGGAGCCTCCTGGGACTCATTGTCCTTCACATTATCGATCCACAGGAAACCATCTCCACCTCCACTGCCTTCAGAAAAGCTCTCTGTCCTGAAGCACATTCCTATAAGGACATGTCAAGGGGAAACAATACAGTCACACAAACATCACAATTAGTGATGTTTGGTCTACGAAATCAGCATTAGAAAATACTCCTGCATCAGTTCAGACATTTTGGAATCAAAAATAAAGATTCCATTAGGTATTCAATAAACATATTAATACCATCACTACGCAGAACTACAATGAGGTTTTCATGTGGAAAGAAAAAAAACACATGATTTTGACTTTACTAAGTTTGTATGAAAATTTCATTTATTGACGTTGACATACTTTAATTGCAATCAATCAAAGCAATGTGTATTGTACACATGCCCTAAGAACAGAATGGTTGTAAGGTTTTTTTTTAAGAATTTGTAAGAAAAAAAAGACAATAAAAACTTTGTCATGGCCAGAATAGGTAGATACTGGTAAACCTTTAAAAGTTTTGATTAAAAAGTCTAAACTTCCTGCATGGAGACGGTGTACGGTGTATAAACCTTGGTGCTGTGTCATGTTTGTGTCTGTGCCTGGATTACGCACAAACCAGTTTCTTTCTGACATGTTTGGACAGGACTCCTTGTTGGCTGACATTGAAAACACACCCACAAGCACAGGAATGTTCACGTCCATCCACCTAAAACTCTGTCCTACTATCACTGTAATAGCCAGTGTTCATTCTGCTGGTTTTGGTTTCGTTCTCTGTTCTTGAACCTATAATCACTGAAGGATGAGAGAAGGAGAACAGTGAAGAGTTTGTGTGGTCTTTATTAAAAACTAGCCGTGATTCCTTAAGAATGGTGAAACTGTGATCGTAACCTTATCAGACCAGATTACAACACAACTGGGACATGGAAGACTCCATTAGCTTTTTGTGTGATCTTTTAATCTTGGTTTTCGTCATCGAGTGAAAAAAAGCAGATTGTGCTTTTCCAGAATAGAGTGGGTGGAATAGGGTTCAGTGGTTGGTCAAAGTGATGACATTCTATTATATTGTATGATGGAAATTATTTTATTTTCTTGGTGTGAAAGAGACTGTGAACATTAATACCACAATTTTCACAGTCTCATTGACAGATAAGGCAAAAAGATCTGGTTCACCATGTCCTTCAGCAGTCATATCATGTCCATGAAGATACAGGCCACGTCTTTATGCGGCCCTCAGTTCCTCACTACAGGCTAAAATACTCCTCAACCTGTGAACAGGTGCTCCTGTTTGCTATTCAGATGTCATCCCAGTGGATTAGTATTGACACCTACATGTTGATCTTTACTAACTTTATTGTAAACCACAGTGTACCAATATTTTATACATTTATTTGGACATTGCTTGATTCAGACTGAATAAATATTTTGTTATTCCTCAGTGAGCAAGGATTTATTATTATTATTATTATTATTATTATTATTATTATTCATAATAAAAATAGTAAATATTTTTTCTTCACCTTCTAGATTGTCCCTTTATCAGGGGTTGCCACAGCGAGACAACATTTTCTATCCCCCAGTCTTCTGTATTTTCCACTCTGACTCCTACCCTACCTCCATGTCTAGCATTCTTCTCCCTCCTCTGAACAAGTCCAAACCATCTCAATCCGGCCTCTCTAGCTTCTTCTACAAACCCTCCTGTCTGTGTTGTCCCTCTAAGCACCTAATTTCTACTCCTGTCCATCCCTGTCTCTCCTAAAGAGAACCTCACCATGTTAAACTCCTCTACCTCCAGCTCTGCCTCCAGTCTACTACCTATTCCAAGTGTCTCTAATCCATCCATCATGGCAGGTCTCACAACGGTCCTGTAAACCTTTTTATTATTAAATAATAATAACATTCTGAAAGTTCCTAATCTTAGATCGTGTGAATGTCATGATCAAAATCCCAGTTATCAGGACATTTGGATTCTTCTCTTCTGATAAACTTTGTGAAAAGATAAATCCATATGTGTGTCTGACGTCTGTGGCTGATGTCAATATGTTCTTCAGGCTGCTCTTTATCTGTGCACTGGGTACAGACCACATCAAGTCAGACCATTTACATTTATGATGCACAAGAAGAGCAACAATTAGCTGATGGCTGTGATTAAAACCTGACCTTTTCTGTCCGTTGAACATTTTCAAGTTGTGACCAAAAATCCATTGATTTAGTTAATTTTTGTTGACATTTAAAGGTCAAACGATATAAGAGAAAGGGTTTTTTATTTCAGAATTCACGGGGGAGTTTAAACATTTTCCTTACTCTTTTGGTGATATTTCTCATTTTCAGAAATAATTATGTAATAGGTGGATTTTAAATTACTCCTAGTTAGAAATTAGTTTGGTATTTTTCATATTTGTGTTTTTTTTTTCTCACTTGGATTTATTTTAGATTGCAATTCTAATTTGAATGAATTCCACGTTACATTTTTTAGCTTCGTGACACAGGTCAGCTCAGTTATAATGTATTAAAATTCAAAATAAGGAATAACAGATGATGTGATGATGTGAACACATTCTGTTGAAATGATGACATTTGCGTCAGTCAGACTTCATCACTGGTTCTTCTCACAGCTTCTTGAACTGTTCAGCCTCTGATCTGTTGGTCACCACTGTGTGTCAGTGTGGACATTTGTGAGTGAAGCAATGTTTTCTCTGTGAGCAAAGGGGAAATCCTGCTGCTGACTGTCGGTCAGTCAGTCAGTCAATGTGTGTGAGTGTGATTGTATATACCTTGACAGTTGTGTGTATGTCGCACTGTGATATAAAAAGGAAGCTTTCCGCAGATTCATGGACAGATAGCAAGAATGTTCCCTAGTAATTTTCCTACATGCCGTTTCACTTAGACAGGAATCAAGTATTGTGATCAGGGATGAAACACTGTTGTCCCGGGGTTCCTGTCAAATCTCCCAAAATAGCAGGATCACATATTTGGTCTCCACTTCCAGCCACATTTATTTATTCACATTCCCTTGGTTTATGTATGAATCAAAATGTGTAACATTGTGAATGAAAAACAGATGTTGGATTTATCTTTTTTTTATGGAGGCAGATTTTGTTGTTTCTATATGAACACAGACGGTTCTAGAACTGTTGTCAGTGTTTGGTCCTTATGTCTTCAGGTCATGGCTATTCTAAACATTGTTGAACATGAGATTTTTTGCATGATGATGCTGCTTTGTTGCCTTGTGACACAGAGATGTAGTGAAAATGAGAAACACTCAACGTTGTTAAGATATCCTAAAATTATAATTAATGATTCATTCATTCATCATCTTCTTCTGCTTGTCTGTTGCCGAGTCACAGGGGCATCTGGCACCACCCAAATCACATTGTACCATATTGTGAGCCTTCCTGTGGGTGGTGAGCCCACAAGAAGTTATGTGAGTCGGGGCGGTGCTATGCTGAGAGCACCGTCCCGTCATTGGCAACCTGGCAGCTGGTGGATTCCAACCTGAAGACCTGTGGACCCAAGTCTGCTTCTTTTTAACCACTAGGCCACCACTGCCAGCAATAATTAATTTCACACTGTTTAATTTACTAGAGGTACCAACAACTATGTGGCTTATTTTTTAAAATCACTAGTATTCATTCAAATACGTGGCCTTCTGTATTAATACGTAGCGTTGTCTCTTTGCTACTGGTCAGGAAAATAATGTGAAAATCATCGGAACAGAACCCTGATTAGAACCAGGGGCAGGACTTGAACCAAAGCTTTATTGACAACCCTATCAGTATGGAGTTGTACAGCCCATTGTGTGGTGTTAGCTATGCTGGTTTGTTTATAGTAGTATATATTTCAATACTAATTCCAAGTCTGTTTTTTAAAGCAGAGCAAATACCTAAACAAACTAAATTCCCTGTTTCACAGACTAAAGACTGCCGCTGGTCAAGTAAGACATACAAATGAGGGTCATTTCCTGTGTTATACCTTATTTTTAGTTGCTGATGGATCTTCCAGGAATTTTTCTCACTGGCCCTTTGACTGAGAACATGAACAAAGCCCCTCCTCCATTAACCATAATTTGATTGCCTTTTTTTGTTTTCATAACAGTTTACCATTTCAGGGTTTAGCTTTTGATCTGGGGTCCAAGTCCAACATCTTTGACTTCAGTTGTTATCCATTGCTGTGGTTTTTCTTAAATATCTATATAGAGTATGCTTCTGTTATGCTTTAAAATAACAATTGAGTTGAAACAAAGAAACAACAACTAGGTTCCTTTAATGAACATTTTATGCTTTGCATAGCAACATTGTGATTCTTCTTGCTTATAGACAAACATTGGACAAACATTAGACAAACTTCTTCTCCTTTCAGCTTGCCCTTTTTCAGGGGTTGCCACTACAACCATTAGACAAACATTAGTGAAAATTGTTCTTCAGACCGAGTTTAGTTTTGCCAAAGTCTCTAATCAACTGAATTTTGAGTAGAAAGCATGCTTATAAATGAAGTTATTATTTTGTTTTTTGTTTTTTTCTGTCAGTATTAGCAGATTTCTGAGAAATGAAGATGACATTGACTGTACAGGAGCCTATGATCTGGTGTTATCAGTTTTTCGGTTATTGTGTCTGGGACAGCTGTTAAAATAAGCCATTTTCTTGTTAAAGATCAAGTTTATTTCATTTTACCATACAGATATCTACTCCTGGGTATTGATTTACATAGAATCAACTCTTTTGCCATATTTTATTACTTTATCAAACTTTAAGCTCTTTGAACATTCTCTACCTCCAGTTTCTTCATCTGTGTATCAGTGATGCAGTCCATTACATCTTGCAGTCTGATTACGCCATGATGTTATTAAAACATGAAGAGAAAATGTGCTGTCAAACCCAAAGATGTCACTTCCTCCCTTCCTGTGACCTCAGTTCAAAACCACAGGGGAGGAAACGATGGGATTAACAGAGCCAGGGTTAATTAATAATTACCGAAGAATAAACTTAGTTTGTGCTGATAATCTTCCTGACGTCTGGATCTAATGATTTATCAGCGGACACACATGATTCACAGGAGGGAATTATTGGTAATTAGTGAGTGAAATTACATTCCTGTCAGACAGTGATGCAGGTTTGAGTCCCCCTCACAAAGACATTGTTCTGTTTGTTTGGAAAAGTTATTTTCAGTCAAAATGAACATATATTTCTGATAGAGAATTGGGTTATACGCTGGGCACATAGGGTTTTTTAAGAAAGTTGGTTCAGTAATTAATACTAGCAATAAAACAGTGTAATAATTAGCCACGAGTCATTGTAGTGTTGTACGACACAACATACCATCAAAAATTTATTCAATACATCCTTATCATTCACACGGTGGCTACAGCTGTAGTCACTACGGCTCCTCTCTCAGATTTATCAGAATGCACAGATTGGGATGAATTGTTAAATTGAGAGAATTGAGAGTTGATGGCTTCAGGTCCAATGATCATTAATCCTGGCAAATACTGTAGATCATCACATATCCATGTGAGAAAAGGTCATAGAGAGGATGGAAGAGAACGTAGAAAGTCCACCAAACATCAGAAATGCGACTATCGAGATTTAAGACAGTGTTCCCTAACCTTTTTTGCGCCAAGGGCCGGTTAAATGTCTCGTACTATTTTCACAGATTCTTAATAAAATTAAATTTCCTACTTATAAAATCTTCCTACCTGAAGTAACTGTTAACAAGGATTTCTCAAGTGCACAGAGCCGATAAATTTCTGCTACCAGACCGGTATGAAAGGTTTGAATCTTGTATCAATGACTCTGCGTCATTTTGAGTTTATTGTTGTTGTTTTCACTAAGAAAATAATGATGGAATCATAGCCATTCTATTGTTAAGTTACTTTGTAGATATGGGTATGGATCAAGTGTAAGTAATAGCCAGATGGGACCAAAAGGAAATATTTTTTATTTACTACTACTACTTTACTATTTACTACTTTACTTCTTATATCTGACATTATTTTTTATCTACTCTCTGGAATTTGTATCAGTATACATACAGATACACATACATACACACACAAATGTGTGTTTTTTTGGCAATATTTGTGGACTTTTTTTGTGAAACTGAACCTTTTGGAATGCTCCCATCAAAAAGTTAGGTATGAAACTTGCAATTAGAAAATCAGTTATGTAACTTATCTTGATAGTTGTTATCAACTGTAACCTTGTGGCTTTGGTGTAACATGGTCCTGGTTCTTTGTGAAGCTACAGAAACAGTTGCAGTAGTGGGAGAAACGCAGCATGGAGGAAATGAGAACATGTGGCTCAGACTAAAACTGAAGCTATTAATGCTACATCTGGAAACCATCCACTTTCTTTGTGCATATGTATGTAACACACGCAAACGGGTTAGAGCAGGATTTGTTGGATGATGTGTTTATTTACACTAGGTTGTTATGGTATAATTAGCTCGCAATTAAGTTTGGTTGTACAATGGATGACATCATCACGCAAACAAACGCAAACTCACCACCTCAGCATGTTCATCCCTATTTGCTGAGTCGATTGAGGACGCCACTTTAAAAGAATTACCTGATGAACCTGATGTCTACTATCATTAACAGTTATAAAGTACAGTAACTCCACCTGTAAAACTATGAAATATCTGATTGCTGGTTGGTCAGTCACTGACAGAACAACGTCAACTATAAAGGGGTATAAATGTGAGGGATATTATTTCTGCCATTGTTTTTATTTATGATTAAGAGTAAATCAAACAGTAGCTCCTTAATTGTTCCTGTACCTAATGACAATGTAAACCATTGGTCTCAAACTCAAATGAATTGAGGGCCACTGCTCCGACTTTCCCCAAAGGAACACATTAGCAGTGAATGTTCAAAACAGGAGAAAGAAAGGTAAAAAAGATAAAATAAATTTAAAAAATCAGTTTCCCACTATAATACAATTATTCAGACAAGTCTTGTAATACTAACATTTATCCACACCAGTGTCTACCACTGATTTTTAGCACTGCCTTGCAGTAGAATCCTTCTATAAATTTTGTGGGCCCAGCTAACATTCAACTTTCACATTAAGATGGGGCCACAACATATCCCTCCATGGACCTCAAATGGCCCAAGGATGTAAACAGTACGTTTTGAAGTTTCATGCCAGGACTATGTGATAACTAAATACCTACCAGGAAGACAAAAAGACAAAACAAAGAATAACAAACCTTCTTACCCACACTAAAACAGGAGTGTACAGGCAGCATTCATTGGGTGAATCATGAATCAACCTTAATGCACAAACAAGAACAAGATAAGAGTGCTTAGAACAAACACTTATATCATGTTAATGTTTGTGATCATGTTACCCATCTTCCTTTTTTTCCATCTGTGTGGATGTGGGTTTTTTTCCAAGTGCTTTGGTTCCCTCATTATTTGGGAGGGTTGGCCGGGTTATTAGTTCATTCTAAGGTGACCACAGGATTAGCTCAGGATGGTCATCTGTACCATTGAGTGACTCCATGATGGACTGGTGACCAGTCCACCCTGCAGTCCCTGTGACAATCAGTAGAGGAAAGGAAAAAATGGATAAATCAAAGAGATGCAGAAAGAGTAGTAGTGTGGTCTGGAGATCGCAGCTAAGATTTTAACAGATACACGAACAGGCTGTTGAAGGCACTATCATTCATCTTTATACCCCAATCGCTGTGGAAAAGAAAAAGGAATGATTGCGCGGGTGTTTTTCAACTTTAACTTTATTTGTTTAAAGTGCCAAATCACAACAACCGTTGTCCCAAGGCACTTTACAAACAATTATGTAAATTAAACAAGATACAGTAAACAAAAAAGGGAAAATGCCCCCTGCCCTTATAAGTAAGGAACAACTCCCACAAAACCAGACAGGGAAAAAAGGAAGAAACCTCCTTTGTAATAATAAACACTGGCATTTTTGGTGAAATTATATTGAACTATAGAAAAAAAAACTTCCAGAGATCTTGGTTCAGAGTGAAGCGAGTCAGTGTGTGAAGAATCAAACAATGGTTTAGGGTTGGAAGAAAATCATGATGCTTCTTTCTCACATAATATACATTTTTGTTTTAATTTTATAAACAATGTATTAAACTTTTACTTGTTAGATGTCTGGGGAAGTCCTGTTACCGAAAACCCAGATTTTTGTGGAAACAGTGAGACCACTGCCTGATTTTTATTTGTATTTTATTTATTTTGGAAAGCAAACATTTTCTCTTTGTTGGATGGCTGTCTGGTCTTTAGACAACGTGTGTTTATTTAAACTGCCAGAGTACAGCTTTTAATTTCATCATAGTATCTTTATTGAGGAAAAAAGTTGTGAGTCTCCCTGAATACCACAGATTTATGTAATAAAAATAACTTCAGTCCACAATTGTTACTTTGGAACCGAGTCTCTTTTTTTTTTTACAGAGCACCATCATCTCATTACATCTGTTACCTTTTTGCCAACAAGTATTCATTTGCAGCTCGTTTACATAAAGAAATGTTTTTTTTTTTCATCAGGTACAGTACAATAAACAGAGAAGTAATGTTTTCAAGTCAAAACTCTCACTGCAGTCTCCAACTGGAATAAGGACCGATAAATAAAGCTGATGCAGTTTGGCCGACAATACAGGCAACACAACACAAACAACATTGAGATTTTACATTTGAGGAACAGTAACCAGAACTTAGTTGGGACGATGATTAAAGGTTTCTCAACAGTACTAGTCAATGACACCAGTCTCAGTACCACATTTTAGTTTCTGGGTTCTGTAAAGATCTACAAAAAAGCTCTGCACTTGGTTATTGGTGGCTGGTCACTTTGGTAAAACCTGTTGATCGTTTTAAGTTCTTAACCTGCAAGAGAGACGTAGTTCTGCTACTTTTTGCATTACTTGTAAACATACTGCAAAAAAGGCAGTTTCATAGTGTAGCAGTTAGCACGCCTGTTGTGAAAGAGAGCACACAGTTCCAGGTTTGATTGATAAATTTAATCCTCCTTTGTAAGTCGCTTTGGGTAAAAACAACTGGTAAATGTAAATGTGCTGTACCTGTTTCTTTTTATAAATCAGGGATGCCCACATTTTTTTGTCCTGTGCGCTACTTTTCACATGACCAGGCTGAAGTGAGGTTGAAAAATCAAAATATATATTTGCTTACGTAAACTGGATATCTTATTCTAGTGGTTCTCAACTGGTGGTTGTCGACCCAAAAGTGGGTCACAGACCCGTTCTGAATGGGTCGCGAATAGCTGGTCAAAAGTCAAAATAACGTGAATCAGCTGAGCATGTGTTTTATTTTAGAAATTTATTTTGAAATCTACACTCTGCTGAATAAATTGAGTATGTTATGAGTAAACAAAAGAAGGTTTTATTTACCATTATTTTTTTTTATGTTATTGCTCAGGATCTATCAGGACACTTTTGGAGATCTACTGGTAGGTCCCTATCTATCTATAGGGCAGCCCTATTATCAATACTTGCAATTAAACCTACATGGATCTTGTCTCTCTAACTTGTTCTAGCAATCAAAGTGAACATATTTTCAACCTAGTTTCTGCAGTGGAATAAACTTAGTTCCCAGCAGGTGCGCTACTTTTTATTGTTAAAATGTATCTTGTTATTTCTAAGTTATGTTGAATTAAGTTATTAGTTCTTGGTATTTGACTTCCTTGTTCTGGATCATTTTTAATAATGTTGCAAAGTGTTGACGTGACTTTAGTGAAATGAGGACAGGACCATTGGTGTTTCGTTGACCTGGGAGATCTGATAAGTTCATATCAAAACCACAGATTAAGACCATGCTCCTGGAAACACCCTGTAATAAAATGAGAACCTTTGCCCCCAAGAACCCAAGGTGTGGTCCCTCCCTGGAATCTTCAATTCATGCTTACAATTTTATGTCCATTCATGTGTCCAATAAATAAATATTTATATATATATATATATTTATACTGTTATATTAATATATACAGACAACAAATAAACATACAATTTTCTGTCCGGGTCATAAGACTTCAGAACCCTGATTGTTTTGTCTGTAGTCCAACTTTGAGCGAGACAGTGGGATGGCGTTCGTCTCATCTCTGGCCATAGACGACTTGAATATAGAATTTCTAGAGGACAGTAGTGGAGCCTGGCAGACAGAGGCCCAGCAGAAGTGCAACACACTGGGGGACAGGAGGATGAAGACCCACGGGTCAATGATGGGGTTGACAGAAATGAAGCGGAGGGCAATGAGGTCCAGGCGGTGAGACTCCACCCTGGTCCCAATGGAGTTGATGTAGACCCGGATCTGAGGCAGCGAGAGAGAATAAGAGGGAAAAATGAGCGTGGAAAGAGATTAGCTGCCAAGGTCTAATCCCAGTGAACACAGCCACATCTGAGCAAACATCCTGATCATAAATCCCACACTGGACCATGTGGAGAATGGAACCTAATACTCACCACTGCTGTTTTAATGTCACGCTGATACTCATCAGCCCTAATTAGACTCTTTGTGGTAAATGTCAGCTTTTTGTAATGGCAGGGTTGTTGTTGAGTACGGAGCGATGTTCCACTTATTGGTGGAACTGAGATGAAACCAAAACGATAACTTTTCTTTGATCCTCGTTCCTAGAAAGTTAATCTGCCAATAAATCTGTCCACAGCCATCAGATTTCACTGATAAGGAACAAATAACTGCGCCACCTCAGGACATTCTTTCATTCTACATTCTTTTTTATCCTCATAAAATATTTGGATCAAAGATGATATTTATTTTAGAATAATTTTATTGCTTTAGATCTTGGTCCCAGTGAAAAAAAATACAATATGACCCATGTTCACCAATGACCTCAAATTAAAAGGTTTAAACTGGTCCAAGTGAGCTTGTGTTCAAATACAACACACATCCACAATAGGATCATTGTTTTCTGGCAAGCAAAGATTATCCTGACTTTTTAACTGAAATCAAAACCAGACACAGTATATCAGTATTCTTGATATGTGAATATTTTGAGATCTCCAACATCTCCACCTGTGACACATATTCTGATTTTTCTTCTGAAATGCAGTGATTCCAGCTCACACAGGATGTTTACACAGACCACAGTCATGTTCTGATTTAGGGGGACACTTGGACTTTTCTTCACATCTTTGTTTGCTTTCCTTACAAACACCAACAGCCGGTGTGCATTGTTGGGCAACATTTAAATCCGGATCCAAGCCGAGCTGAGAGTCTGTAGCTGATATCTGGCATGAATTATTTTAGTAACCATATTGAATATACAGTAACATTTGTGGCTACTTTGACCTGATCCCAGAGGTAAATCCATCGTGCCATGTTTCTATGTTTTCTTTAGTTACACTGTTGAGAAGGAAATAAATAGACCAGAAGAAAACGTAACCTCATTGGCAGAGTGTGGGATGCAGTGGTTTTCATCTCACTAATGAATAAGACATTTAAGTTCAACATTCCAGCTCCCATTCTGTGTATGGAAACAGCTTTTGATTGGAGCTGCGCTTGCTGCAGCTGCAGCAGTGGTAGCAGCAGCAGCAGCTTGCCACTGATTAGCTCTTGCGGTTGAGTGATGTCTCAGTTATCTGCTGCTGCAAGAATCAGCTGGAACCCAACTCCCTGACCACAGGGACTGGATCTGTGGAGGCATTGCCTGGTCTACAGGTTCCTACATTCCTGCTGTTCTTCCTATTCGAGGTCAGACAAAAACAGTTCTGGGACAGATTTGCACTTAATCCCAGTTTGTGAGCTGCTTCGCTTTTCATTAGGTCTGACTATAACCTATATATAATTATAACCAAAACTATTATAATTAGAGTTAGAGTTATAATTATATACTGCATATACATATATGTGTGTATGTATATATATGTGTGTGTGTGTGTGTGTGTGTGTGTGTATATATATATATGTATATATATATATATACAGTCATGGAAAAAATTATTAGAACACTCTTCTGTTTTCTTCAATTCCTTGTTCATCTTAATGCCTTGTTCCACTAAACGTTTGTCACCTGAGGGAAACAATGAACACAAAACCATGTAATGATTAAAAGCACTGTATTTGTCAGTACAATGTCATTGCTAGTGATGTAGGAACTGAAGTAATTTTTTGTCACTGTCAATAAAACCATGGAAAATGGCCAGAAATCAGCTCTGAAATTAAACTTAATTATGAGCCTTTTTGTTGTTATTATATTTGTCCAGATTAACGTAGATTAAGTGGAAGCAGACTTTTAAATGGACAAGAAATTAAAGAAAGATTGGTCTAATATTTTTTCCATGACTGAATATATTCAGACAGGAAGGTTTAGAGAAAAAGCTAGCGAAGCGAGATTGAGATGGTTTGGACATGTTCAGAGAAGGGACAGTGGTTACATTGGTAGAAGAATGATCCTAGAGATGGGGCTACCAAGTAGGAGACAAAGAGACGATTGATGGATGCAGTGAGGGAGGACATGGAGGTAGTTGGAGTCAGAGTAGAAGATACAGAGAATAGGGGGAGATGGAAAATGTTGACATGTGTGGCAACCATAGAAAAAAATATATATTGCCTTGCGCGTGTGTGTGTGTTTTAACATTCCATATAATTTAGTTTTCTTTGTAAAATCTAAATAAAATTGAGTTTTTGCAACATTTTTATCCAAGCCAGACAGTGATTCCATGGTGTTCTAGACTCCAAGCCATCATGTCCACTATGACATTAAAATGCTCAATTATCAGTTGCTTTATTTCAGGCAGATTTTCAATTTTTGTCCTCCTGCAAAAAAATGTGAGCTGTGCTTAAATAAACGAAGGCAGGAAATTATTACATCACCACAGTGTTTAAATCAACACAGACTTCAGAGACATGTGGAGAAAAAGATGAATGAGGTGTAGCGTCATTTTCAGACAGAAGCACATTGATCACAGCTGTGATCAGTGACAGAACAGACCAAGGGTGAGAGGCAGACAGAGGTGATGAGGGATGGATGGAGAGAGGAAAGATTTATTCCTTTTTTTATTTTTATCTCCTCTTCCTGAAAGCAAGTGTAACAAAGGGGGAATGTGTGTGTGGTGATCTCTAGTTATAAATAACATAATTTCACTGTTGTGTCATAAGGATGATGTGTGACCTCAAGACCTCTGGCTAAACTGCCAATATAAATTACCAACACTAATAATTTAAACCTTACAACTTAATCCTTGTTTATGGTTTTTGTTACATGATCTATGAAATCATAAAATAAACCATTAAAATTTTCCAAAAAAAAAGACTCACTTTTAATCCTAATGTTGAAAAGATACAAAAATAACGAAAATGAGAATTCAGACTGAACATCAGCCAAAACCCAGAAATCTTAATGCAGTGATGACAGTTTTATTTTATAAAGAAATTCGTGGTCAAAACTCATTCAGCAAAAATTGAAAGGAGTTAAATAATGTTTTCCCAACAGACAGGAAATGTCATCCAGAAGGTTAATGTGGTCCTTCAGTGGAAATATGATCCGAGCAGAGCTGACTCAGCTACACCACAGAGGGATTCATATTTATTCATGAGCCCCAGTTCTCATCAATTGATGAATTTATCAGGGACTTAGTGACAGAAATGACCCTGTGGTCTGGTCCTATAAACTATCCTGCAGGAAAGACTTTGAGGCTTGGACTAAAAGCTACATGTGAGACACACTGTTGTTAGATAAGACGTAGCCTAGTATTGAATGAAACCTAAAATGTACTTACAGCTCAATATCTGTTAAGGTGAGTTTGCTTAGAATAAAGCAAGTTGAAAGTGAGTGAAGTGAAAATTAGAAGAGAAGATTATAGCTAAAACAGTAAAAATGTGCCGAAGGATAGTTGATTTTTTTTTTAAGAAAAACAAAAAAAAAACATATCTTGTGAAAATAAAAATCAGTGATTAAGATTTAAAAGCTGTGGGATTATGACAAAACCTAAACGTGTTCTTTGTCCACTGAATTGATGTCAACTGACTGTGAGGTAACGGAAAACATTTTTGAAATGTCAATATGAAGTTTCCCTCCATTCCATTTTTTGTTACAGAATTTGGTATTTACTCTGATTACAGTTCTCCTACAGCTACATTATTTAAAAAATCTCAGTTTGTCATTGTGCCAATATTAACAAAGTATATACTTTCATCATATCACTGTCCCTTGTGTCGTGATATGTACTGTATTGCCAGATGAACACAATACACACCAATACACATCCTTTTTCCTGCAAAATGATGGATCTCCAGACTCCCAAAGGAGCAGCTGGAGATGTTTCATGAAAGACAGTCGACAATTGTCTGTCTGCTTTGATCAGAGCTGATTTTTTTCTTGCCAGGCTGATTATAGTCTGGCAAGAAATCTATCACCAAAACTCTTCTGCACCTCCTTTGTAAAAAGTGTGGGCCACAGTAAAAAATAGTTGACCAGACCATTCCTAGTCACTGCACCTGTTCTATCCATCGCAGGAAATCATGTTAAACATTGCGTTGACTACAGTAGAGAGGACACCAACGCCCATCCCTGTTAGTTTGGTTGGCACCACAGCTCCATACTCCAAGTGATGAAAGTATGACCTAGGTCCCAGAGATCCTGATCTTTTCCCCATCTGTTCATCAGCCTCAGCCCCAACAGCACAACATCTTCCATGGGTAGCAACTTCAAAGAAGTCTAAACTTGATATCCTTCCCTGTCTGACTGCACTGACAAATTCCGTCCATTACAATTAAGAAAAGAACCAGTGACGGAGGAAACAGGCAGAATCCATTTCTGACTGGAGGGAGTTTGACTCAGTGGAGCCATGATGGACCAACCTTAAGATTCCGATGGTTTGACCCTGAAGAACTGGTCAATAGTATTTGGTTTCATCTAGATTGTTCTAAGGACCTTTCAGATTTAAGTTAATCTGATGTTGTAAAGATCACTTGTCAAACAGCCAGCTTTGTTTTTCTCTCTTTGATATTAGAGATGATGGTGTGGAGGTTCCCATGTGGTTTAATGAGTTTTTGGTTCTGTGGTCTGGTTTGACCTTGACGAAGCCCTCTGGTGTCATGGGTTTAATGTTACCTCTTGATGAGCCAGTGAAGAAAGTTGATGCATAAAACTGATCCCAGCTCTGGCCAGTGCTCTAATACAGCCTTGAGATTGAAGGAGAGGTGAATTAATCAACACAATCAAATTTGAAAATCCTAAGGTGGCATCAGTGGTGGCTTAGCGGTTGAAGAAGCAGCCTTGGGTCCAAATCTGCCTGTTTGCCATCGAGGTGCTCTGAGCATAGCACCTGCCTGATCATTGATTATGTCACTATTTTCTATGGACTGATTTAGTTGGGGAGACCAAATTGTTTTGCAGGAGGAACTGAAGAAAGTGGACATTCCACAGAAATATGTGTTTAGAAAACGTCTAATAACTTAATATTTAATGTATGGAAAATGGCAAAAGTCTGTGATTTCCGCTTCAGCTTTGATGCAGCTGGTTTATGGCGTAACTGAGGAAATTCAATAGCAATATAGTGTGTGAAATTGAACACTTGATGCACGGTTTGGCTGTAAAAGCAGCATCAGCGACAGGCTGTGAGTCTGCACTTCAAGCCATAACAACATCATCTTCAAAAATGACCCAGATGGTCCATTACGGCTGTCTGCTGCCAAGTGCACAACCCCATCTTCAACATCATTGTCATCTTTTGTTTCGAGAGGACTTATTGATTTGTCATTCGGAGACCATAGTGCCACTTGATGCAGCTTCACTGGCTGTGGTTTACAAACAGAACACATCCCTTTGTGATTATTTCCTCAAAGCTGGTTCTTGCCCTGGTACCAGAACAGTGAGCCAGAAGGATGTTTTAGACATTATCATTTTTGATTTGATTAAATAACCCTAGTTTTCCTGGCAAACTAACAGTCCTATTTAAATAGTTATTTTTTGTTTAGCTCTTTCCATTGTGACCACATAGAAAAATGCAACGGTCACGTCTATCACCTCACCCTCGGAAACCTGTTTGTTTTTTTTCAGTAAGTTCACAACACTTTTTTCTGTAGGACAAAGGTTTTCTATTGTAGTTTACTAAGGTCAATTAAAACTACTTGTTTTATCAAATCCTCATCGAATTCCGTAAAAACCTCCCCTAAAATATATATTTTTTCTTTAATCTTGATGATGAATATTCCAAGTAAAAATCTGCAAGATGAGGTCCTTGGAAAGTATGATATTTTACTTAACTATGTCTTTTCGCTCTAATGTAAGAGATGAGCTGTTAAGTCACAAAAATAAAAGTTCAAAAAGTTCTGGTGACTTGATGTAGACACCACATCTGTATTTAACCAGTATCACCGTTTAAACATGTGAAAGAAAAGTGCCTCCTGTCTGTTCTATTATTAATATACATCTGTGTGTTCAGTGAACACCACACATTCACACGATGGGTTCTCCTCTCACTGTGATATTGAATCAAGGGTGACTGTAAAACTCTCTTTTGTCTTTTTCCCTGAACCAATTGCCCTCCTCTTGTTCTTTCCCCTCAACCAACAGTAGGTCGAGGGCAACCAGTCTGTAGGTCAAACATCACTGTTGACGTTTGTTGTTAATCCAGACCCCACCCAATCCAGTAAGGAAATCATTTTGTTGACTCGAATCACTGATTTGACCAAAGGTTTGCTCCAGCTGCCCTTTCCTGATGCAACCCTTATATACGGGACATAGTGGCTGGTCTAATATTTTGAATAAAAGAAACTTTATCACAAATAGAAACAAAAGCACTACAGTCAGCAAAACCTCCTACACGTCCTGAATATGTTTCCTGGCTCTATGGCTTTAGGTTTTTGTGTGATAAAAATGCTGCTTCCCAACAGGTATCTAGTTGTTAATACCATATGTAAATGTTATATATCCTGTGACATCTTACCACAAGAGGCAGTGTGCAGATGATGAATATGATGGTCATAAAGACCATCAAAATCAGGTGCTCCACCTCTTCAGCCATAGACATGGCTCTGCGGTCACTGTGAGACCTGGCGGACACCATCATAGAGCTGCTGTTCCTCTTCCGTCTCTGGTACATCCTGAAGAGCTGAAACACCACAAATCCGTTGCAGGCCACAATAGCCAAAACAAGCACCAGCATGATGGAGGCATACAGGTTGGCATAGGCCCGGTCCTCTCTCTGCATTGGGTTCATGTCGATGAAGCACCAGGTACCGGGACAGTACTGCACATATTTACCAAAGCCCACGAAAGGCAAGAGGCAGAAAATCATGCACAGCAGGAAGAGGAGCGGGATGGTGATGTAAGCACACTTCATGGTCACATGTCTGCTGTACAGATACGGGTATCCAATGGCAAAGCACCTCTCTATCGCCATGGTGAAAAGGAGTGACATGGTGGCCAGGCTGAAGAAGGTCATGCTGACTCCAAAATAAGCACACACACTGTGCTGACCCGGAGCCATCCCAACCATGGTGGTGTTCCGAGAGTATGCCACCTGCACCAGTGGACTGATGAGGCAGGTTCCTGCCAGATCTGTCACCACCAAGGATGTAATGAGGATATGGAACAGGGTTCTCCTCGATGTTCCTCCAGCACTGGTCTCCCGCCGCCGTCGGATCTCCAGGATCACTAGGGCAGCAACGTTGCCCAGGATTCCAGCGGAGAACATCACTGCGCTGATGAGAGGAGTAGTGGTGGACTCAATGTGGAGCTTGCTGTGACACAGGTCCGGATCAGAATTCATCTTGGCTTAAGGACCAAACAGAACCTTATGGAGTATACTGTATGTCCGAATTCCAGAAAAGGTTTTAACAAGTCCTAAAGTGGTAATCAGCAGCCATGGCTCCTGGAGGAGGAGAAAAGACGTTTAGAAAGAATTATTTATGAACAAGCATTAAATTATGGACTTATTTGTCTGACGTAACAAAAGTATAATAATTAAGTAATTTTATATTTGTTCACATGGTAAACATTTGCATAACCCTCATTCATTCATCTTCATTCTCTTATCTGTTACCAGGTCTCGGGGGCAGCAGTTTCCACAACTACCACCTAAATCACACTGCACCATAGTGTGAGCCTTTCTGTGGATGGTGAGCCCTCGAAATACTACATATCACTAAATTAAAATATGATTTTTCTATATAATATGATTATATATTATATAAATACTTATTTCAATATAAGCTCGTGCTAAAAGTGTATAGATATAAACATCGCTAAAATAACACGTCTAAACACCTCGTCAGTCTTTATGATGTGGCTCAACAACACACATCTACTCTTGCATCGGTTAATAATTCCAAATGCTATTTCCTTGTGACCTAGGGTTTAACGGCTCTTTATCAGCCCCACTGACATTAACGGACCACAGTGAATATCAGAGGTGGAGCAGGAGCCCATGGAAGAGCTTTCCCTCTGGACTTTGGTTTAGAAGATTAAGAGATTTCAAAGGCAGGAGCATAAAAAAATATCCTAAGGAGGTTATAGACATAAGCTGTAAAAGAATTTTGCATAATTGGTTTAGCAAAGTATGGCAAAATTAACTCAACATGTGTATACACACACACACATATGTATAAGGTATATTTACATGTATTTCCAAACAATGAAAAAGAGCAATAACTATTCCAATGAAATTCATTTACATTTAAACAAAGTTAAAAAACTAAGAAATTAAAATCTGAATTAAAACATAATTTGTTAGACATGAACAATCCATGCTGATCATTTCACTTCAGAGTGGAGAGAGAAGAATACAGAACCGCCCCTTTGATGAGACGCAGTCGGAGCAGTTAAGTGTTGAAAAGTTGTTGTATGAAACTGACAGAACGGAAGATTTTTCTATGAAAACTGTCTTAAAGAGAAGCACATATTGACATAACCTCAGATTTCAGCTGACTAATAAGGAATAACTCACCTTTAAGCCGTTGTAACTGATGGCGGGGACGTGAGCACGCGTGTCTTCGATCCGCAGTCACAGCCGGCGCCGCGTGTTGGAGTGCGGCTGCTGTTCCAGTAGTACAGCGGTGGTCTCACTGGATTGTGAGGAAACACCGCAGGCTGGTGTATTGACGGCTCCCTCATGAATGGACCCGAGTTAAAGCAGAGCGAGGAGGAGTTATGACGTAGCAACATAACCCCGCCCGCACAAACCTCGTTAGAGTTTATTTGATCATAGAGACATGAGAAATGTCCAACATTATCCACAACTGCAGGTTAACAAGGAAGTTCTCCGCTGATCTGGTACACAGGTATTCATTTCAACATCTTCTGCCTTAAAGTGCTCTGACTCATTGATGAGCTAATGTGTTAAAACTTATCTGATGTTCTTCTCTGGTCGTTGTCATCTCTAACTTGATCAGAGGACATAATAAACAACAGTTTTCTCAAATTACAATAAAAATACATTTGTGCTCTTGTACTGATCTCATTCTTCTTTTGGCTGGTTTACTTAAGATTTCATAGAGCAGATAATCTTCATTCCACATCATCCGCAGCCTCCTTTGCTTTGACCCCAACCTTCTCCATGTCCTCATTATTATCCACAAATCTCCAGTCCTTATTTTGTTTGGCAGGTCCATCAGCAATTACTTTTGCCTAATATACATTTTTATCAGCTGTCCACAACATGTCTTACCATCCATTGTTAATACCTCTATCTTTAATACCTCTACTTCTCACATCTCTGCTCACATCACTCTTGTTTACGCCAATGTGTCTGCGTCAATACCAGGGTCTTTTGGAGCTCCAGGCAAGATATCGCTGGGGCCCCCATCCTGTCCTTGCACGCAGCGAAAATTTGTTTTTTGGTCTGGGTGCCATATTGGCCAGGTCCGCTAGTTGCCAGGGCCCTAATTATCTGCCTTGTTTGCCTGTCCTCAAGCACCACCGTGCCATGTAATCTGTCTTTCTCCTGCTGATCTTCATTCCTTTTCTCTCCAAATCAAACCTCCCGCTTCCCAGGTCAAATATGTTTAGACATAACCATACCGTATGTTTACTGTCTGTCTATTAGTAAAAAAGGACCCCATCGGTCACTTCGACAGCACTCTTTACCAAATCTTTACTGGTCATGTTGTACACCTGTCATGTCCTATGCTCATATGCCTTTTTGACACTCTTAATTTTATTTTACAATAGCACAATTAGTCTCTATGGAGTTAAAAGCTTTTCATCCACAGTTCAATCTCCTGCTCAGAGCATTTTTTTTACCAGTAAGAACTGGGGCAGTGATGACTTCGTGGTGAACGCAGGGTTCCACTAATGTGCACTGAGTATGGTATTGTCTCCACCCACTGCTGCCCAGGTGCTCAAAGCTGCCCACTGCACAAGTTCCATCTGTTATACCTGCCCACTGTTTCCGGCCACTTCTTCGCCCCAAAAGACCCTGGCCAATATATCCATTTTAGACTTTTCACCCTTATTCCTCTGTGAGTGAATCAGAATCACATTGCATTGTTGACAGAACATTATTTTGATTGTTGATTTTTTCTTATATCTTATATATTATTTGCTCTGGTGTGGGACATATAATAGTTGTGGTCAAAACTTGCTAAATGAATCCAAATAAAAATAACTTATTTAACTTTGTAAATAACTTTACAAAAACCAAGTTAGAGGTTGATAACCATATACATCTTGGATTCACGACAAAACACAGTCACGCGTTGTATGTGGGACAAAGCCACATTTGCTAATAATCAAGTTGTTTGTGTATTTTTGTGCAGTGTAACCAATGCCGTGCGTTTTGAAGGCGCTTCCTTATGTTTGATTTTGCTGCCATCAGTAGGCGAGTATATGTAATTACAAATCCACGACAGGGCTGAAGTTGGACTGACTCTTGGTCTTGTGGTTACTGTCATGTCCTTTCTCTCCACGTGCTTTGGATTCTTCTGTGGTTGATTTTCTAATCTCTTACCGTTTCCTTGTGAACTCTGCACAGACATGGGGACTCGAGTCTGAGACTCGGACTCGAGTCACACTTAAGTCGCACAAACAAAGACTTGTGACTTGACTTGAGACTTGCCGTGTAAGACTCGAGATTTGACTCAGACTTTGGTGTAATGACTTGCAAGTCGTAAATAAGGTCCATAATCAAGAAATTATCTATTTTATCATTTAACTCATTTCACTTTTTCCGATGCGTTTCCCAGCGCTATGGAAAAATTGCAGGGTTGGGGTTAGCGATTCCTTTTGTCATTGCATTTGCTTATGAAGACTTTGCGCAGACATCCAGTAAGCGGACAGCTACTTGTAAAGAGTGTGGCGTTAAGATAAATGATGCTGGATCAACAACGTCGAACTTTCTCAGTCACCTCAGAACACACACGGATAGATCAGTGGGCAAAGGGAAACTGGGCGTTTGTGGGAAGATAACATTACTAGGGTTTAATATTTTTCCCAAAAATGACAAAAATCAAATCCAGGGATTTATTTATTTATTTAAACGCCCAGCTGGACATATAATTAAATTAGAGGCTTTGCTTAAGAATTTTGCATTTATTGCGAAGTCTTACTCACAGAATTTGGTCACTGTTGGCCGTAACCACGTCAATACATAGTGCAAAGACTAATTAAACCCATAATTCAGCCACCGTTGTAGTCTGTTGGCTTTTATACTTAATGCCACTACGTTAATCGGTGAGTAGCAGCCTGCGTGTATTGGGCCAAAAATTCTATGAATGAATGGCTGTTTTAGTTTAGACTAATGTTGTCACTGACAACAGAAATGGAAAACTCTCCTTAAACAGCATGTAACGCATATGAGTTATATATTTTCATTTTCCTTAATTTGTTATTTTCAGTTGGTAAAAGGACAGGACCACATACGCAAATCACACAGCAATGCAGTATTATATCGGATAGCATCTAATATGAAAACTTTCAGCTATTTGAGACTTGACTTAGACTTAGGACGAAAGACTCGAGACTCGAGACTTGACTTGGATTTGGGCGAAAGTCTCGAGACTTGACTTGGACTCGCGCATACAGACTCGAGACTTGACTTGGACTTGGAAAAATTGACTTATGAACATCACTGACTCTGCATAAATAATTTTTGGGGGCCAACAAACTGGAAAAGGCCTTGACATTCTTTATACATTAGCTCCAATAAATAGATCTGAGGAAGAAAGAGCATTTCTGCCTGTAAACATGTCACTGGTTTTGTTGAAATTTTGTTGGTTTATTTGTTTTATGGTTCTATTTTTGGGTGAATTTAAGGGAGGAATTCACAGTGCTTACTTATATATGTTGATGAATTCTGTAATACAAATCATCTGATCCTATGAACGAACAACGTGATATTATAGTAAAGGATGTTTACAAATAAAGCGCAGTTTTTTTCAACCTTATAAAACGACTGATATTGCAGTACACTAATTTAGACAGCAGAGGACAGACGCGTTCAATATTTTAAACTTTCGAGTAAATGAACTTGATAGGAACAAATGAAAATAAGAGAGGATTAAAAAGAATATAAAACAATTTATTTAACTCTATAAAACCCTGAATTTTCAGTGTGAGACAAAACACTAAGTTTTGCAGAGTTACATATGTATATGTAACTCTCTCTCTCTCCCTCTCTCTCTCTTTCTATATATATATATATATATATAATTAAGCTCTCGAATTGTGTGTGTATGCGCGACATGGGGCGCCATTGTTGTGAAACAGATAGAGTTACATCCGGATTAAAAATGCTGTATTTGTCTTCTCTTAACAGGAGCCAGATGTTACCTCTGCACCGCTGTGGGCCGGCTGTCACTCAGACCTACTCTGACCAATCGGAACCCAGCCTGGCTCCTCCCTCTCCTCCCTCCTCTGGCTGCAGAGACTCGAGAATCTGAGTAAGAGGGGCTCTGAGTTCTCCTTCTTCTTTCTGCTCCTGCTGCTGCTCCTGCTGTTGCTGGACCATGGACAGAGGAGAAGTTCTGGCCGCTTGGCTCCTCTGCTGGAGCTGCAGCGTATCCCTGGTCACAGCCATCCACAGGACTGACATGTTCCCTTACGGCCCCCTAAGTGGAGACCTGATTCTAGCTGAAGGAGACGATGAGACCTCCAGAGTCCTGACCCTGCCCAGACCCTTGTACTTCTACAACTCTGCCTTCACACAACTCTACGTAAGTACAGTACAGAAGAGCCTGACGCTTTCATGCTGACTCAGAGAAATTGGGATAGAATTCCTCGGTGGTGAAAGTGTGGACTGAAGCTGAAAGCACAGGTGATGATGTTCAGCTGCAGCAGATTTTTCACATTTATCTCTTAAACCACCAACTGATTCCTTTGCTCTCAGTCCTGAACTTTGCATCATTAATCCAAACATTAAATACATTGCATTAAATATATCCAGTCACAGGGCTGTCTAAACTCTCTCTAAGGATGTTCAGAATTGATAGTGTAAAAAAATTATTTCCATGCTGAAATGTTATTAAAAAGCCAAGTATCCTGTTTGCAGAGATACCTTGGGTTCTATTCCCAGGGAAACCATGCTCGATAATGTTGATCATTGTAAGTTGGTTTTGACTGAAAGAATCATTAAATGCCTAAATATAAATGGAAATGAAGTATTCTGACCAGTGATTGAAATTTCTACTAATATTATTTTGTTAACATCTATCTTAACTTATTTTTATTTTTGTTTTAATTCTAGAACTTGGTGGGAACAAATTTCAAAACAAGAATATTTTTAAAATAGCTTAAGCTAGCCCACTTTAATTAAAAACAATAAGAAGCAGCTAATGAGAAAAGGAAGGGAGAAATAACCAAAATTATAAAATAATATATTTTTTTAAGAATAATCAATGCTGTATCTTTTGTTTTACTGACATATTATAAAATAACAACAACAAATTATGTCGCGTTAAATGAATTGAATGGACAAATTATTTATTGTTTGGCCAATAATAGGCAGAAATAGCTGAAGGTTATCACAAGATGTTTGGAAAGGTATTCAGAAATGGAGATAAACTGTTTTGAAGTAATGAGAGTGGAGGAAATATCAAGTATGCAGACATTATTAGGTGGTTAGACATGGTCAAAAGTGTACACAAAAATCTTGAGTTCATCTCTTTATCTCCTTATTTTCAGCTGTTGCTAAAGATGAGTCGGATCAAAAGGCTTTAAGTCAATGTAATGATTCATATTACGGTAGATTAGTGGAAGAGAAGGTCCATGTGCTGAGATGAGGTTATCATTATGTTCCTGGGGTCCATGACCAGGTTATGACAGTGTTGGAGAAGATAGATGTTCATCAGGATAACCAAGAAGGTCTAGATGAACTTTTCTGGTTAATCAGAATTTCATGGTATTTACGATGGGGTTCAAGAAGAAGAGGTCTCTGTGTGTAGATCCCCAGATCCTTCTGAATGTGGCCTGGGGTCCCTAACCTCTCACTGCTCTTCTCAGGTGGCCACAAATGGAATTATCTCAGCTCAGGACCTTCCGATGGAGAAGCAGTACGTGGATGATGGCTTCCCCACAGATTTTCCTGTTGTGGCGCCATTTCTCGCCGACATAGACACCAGTGGAGGACGAGGACAAATTTACTACCGAGTCACCGAAACACCAAGTGTCCTCAACCGAGTGGCCCAGGTCTGTCTGTCTTACTGATTACTATAGTTTACTGGTGAACGTTACCATGTGTCTGCCTGTGTATGTCTATCTGGTCCTACCTTGGACCAGGCGTGTCTCTGATGTTTGCCTTACAATCATCGAAAGAGATCCCATATCTTTGGTAATTACCTGAAATGATGCCCACACATGTCTGGTCCAATAGCAGGACCAGAGCAACGTGTCTGTGTCACTTGGTCATCTTTTTATTTATTTTTTTTACTATTTTCATGTTTTTGGGTTGTACTTTAATAAGGGTTAAACCATTTCAACATAATTCTCTAAGGGAAAGAGTCCTCCACAATCTAATCTAACTTATTTGTCTGTTTGTCTTTCTTTGTCTTTTAGTTTAAACCATCTATCACTCCATATATTTATCATTATCATGTTGTCTCCTTGTTTACCTGCGTCACTCGTTCATTCATTCATTCATTCATCTGCGTACACAGGAAGTGCACAGAGGATTCCCAGATGCCAAATTCACCCCCACCCACGCTGTAGTTGCAACCTGGGAGAACGTAGCAGCTCATGAGGAGCAGAGTCGAGCCACTGGACCTTCAAACAAGGTAAGAAAATGATTTGTGATGTTATCACGTGGAGAAATGTTTTCACCAAGGGGAATTTAGCTTCTTGTCAGGACTAATCCCAAATACCCGGAAGGTTGTTGACACTCACATCTCGGTGTAATCAGCCGGGATTGCAGAGTGGAGGGTTGGGTGGAGTTAAATTGAGGGTCCTAATCTGCTGCTCCTAATCTGCTGCTTAACCTTTGGAAGGGTCTAATCTTGGAGGGTCATCAAAGTGTCTCCCCTTCCTAGCCCCACTACAGTTCTCACAGGTAGAAATAAACACACCCCCACACTCATGTTGGACATGCTCTGCTGGACATCAGCCTACTCCCCTTTTGTCAGCCACTGACTCATGAAGGACTGGTGAAGCCCACGTCCCTCTGGTGATCGGGTTTCTCAGAAGCTTTCACGGCTCTGGGAACTGGACACAGTCTTTCAAAAAATCATACCAAACACTTTTAGTGAACTTTTTCAATGAACTGGTGTCAATAAATTCAATAATTCTTGAAAAAGAGTGGCCGTGAGAGTTGTTTGGATGTTTTGTCGTCGACAAGTTTCTGGAGTTCCTCAGTTTCCCGGTGATCCTACAACATTGTTGACTTTACATGTGTGTTTAAAGAGATTAGAGCAGAGGTTTGACTGGGCATACACTGACGTGTGTTTGTGAAGTGATTAACCTGGGGTGGTGGGGCTGTGGGGGTGTTAAGATGCATACTAGAGTGTTGAGGTGAGAATGGGGGGAGAGGGTCACAGTCAATTCAGGGGGTTGTGAGTGAGGATTTCAGCAATGCATTAGTGTTTGTGTTTTCTGTGAAATGTTTTCCTGATGATTAAACTGTAATTTCCTCTTTCAGCTACTCACTCACACATGCTCTCTTGTGTCTCCTAGCCTGTTAGCTTCTTTAGCTAATGAGTGCAGTGATTACCTCCGTGAATTCTAGCTTCTGTTGGAGCCTGTGTTTAGGGTGTGGACCAGGGCTTTACATCATCATTAGGCCCCTGTTCCATCAGTCCACAAAATATACATTAATGCTCATTTAAAAGCCACACCTCAGAGCAGGAATGTGAAGAATATGGCCAGAGGGCCAATCAGGGGTTTATGTTAACAACCCCCGGCCCAATTCTATAAGACCCACTCATCTTGTGGGACATTACATGTTATTTCCTGTCAATGCTAAAAGGCCATTTTAACTATGGTCAAAGACAATTTGGCCTATTTTAAACTGTCTCACTATTTGTATTTAACAAATATATCCGAGCTATTAAGCGTGATATATTTTAGCTTACCTTAGAGTATTTGGTGTATGAAGCCTTAAGTCAGGCTTTTTCTCTAGGTCTAGTCCAGTCGTTTGCGTTAACTGAAGTGATTACCATCTTGACATAACTTTACATCAGGTTCCTTTAGACCAGGGGTGTCCAAACTGTTCCACAAAGGGCCGGTGTGGCTGCAGGTTTTTGTTCCAACCAAACAAGAGCACATAGCTTGACCAATCAGCTGTCTGATGACTGTGATCAGTTTATTCAGTTGATTAAACCTGTCAACTCAGGTGTGCTGCTGCTTGGTTGGAACAAAAACCTGCAGCCACACCGGCCCTTTGTGGAACAGTTTGGACATGTCTGCTTTAGACACTTTAGACACTAGCAATAGGTAGAGACCGGAAGTAAAGCTGAAGGAGGATGAGGAGTTAAAAATGCTGAGGTTCCTTTAAGGAGAGACAAGGATGGGCAGGATCAAGAATGAGGTGATTAGAGGGACAACACAGACAGGAAGGTTTGGAGAAAAAGCTAGAGCAGCCCGATTGAGATGGTTTGGACATTTTCAGAGGAGGGACAGTGGATACATTGGTAGAAGAATGCTAGAGATGGAGCGAGCAGGTAGGAGACAAAGAGGAGATTGGTGGATGCAGTGAGGGAGGACATGGGGGTAGTTAGAATTAGAGTAGAAGATGCAGAGGACAGGGAGACAGAGGGCAGCTTTCCTTTCTTTTCTGAGATGGAAAATGTTGACTTATTGTGGCAACCCTTGAAAATAGGAACATAGAGGGTTGCTCAGGTTATTTCATCACTCTCTTTGAGATCTACTGGTAGATCTAGAACTTCTTATTGGTCTGTGGAATACATGTCATGTCTATGTCATGTGTAATAGCTTTATGTGAGAAGAGTCAAACTGAGGCATATTTAATCTATTATTATACATGTGAAGTTACTCAGTCACAGAGTGAAAAACGTGACTGATGAAGTCTTTACTCTTTACAAGTGCAAATCATAGTGTACTGTGCTAAAGTGGTGCAGTGATTACGTCCACAGAGTTTCCGGATCTAAGAAAAGCAGTGATGGTTTCACATTGCTGTGAATGCTGGAAGGGATCAAAAAAGCCTGTTCAAAAACCTCCATGAGCTCAGACTTTGGCCCATTCCTCCTGAAGTAAGAGACAAATGACTAGGGAAGTTAGTGACTCTTTCTGGCTACAAGTGTGTGTGTGTGTGTTCAAATGTGTGTTAGTGGCAGTTCCCACGCTGTGGGCAGTTCCGTTGGTAGCGTTAGAGGCTGAGGATGGAGACTGGCCTGCAGCTGCTGCATGTCTGTGTGCAGCTGTGCTGTGGTCCACGGTCAGAAAACCCAGAAACCAACAAACATGTGTAGTAAAGTTTAGGATTCACCCTCTCAATCATTTTCAGATTAACCTACTTCCCCTCTTTCTGCTCCTCCTCCTGTGAATGTTCTCAGTGTACAGTAAATCAAACTCAGCAGTTATCACGTTACATAACTCAATTTATATATGCATATACAGCAGAAGGGTCTTACATTAGTCCAGATTATCTTTCCGTCAATGTAGAAGACAAAATAATGTGAGCTTAAATGTCACACCAAGAAAGAAGCAATGGACCAAAAATGCATTTTTCAATTTATTTAGGGTAAAAAGCAACAGTTTTAAAATTGACCTCAACAAATTATTTAGAGTCAAATTGTGGTTGTTCAAATGGTTAAAAACATCTATATATATATTAATTTAAAAAAATCAGGTACTAAACTAAAATCTTAAAGTATTCGTGACACTCTTGCACAACAGGTAGCCAGAAAGTAAATAAGGAAAACATAATGGGATAAGAAAAAGTCTTAAAGACGTACCACAAGATATTGCTCTTGAGAAATAAAGATAATTGATTGATATTCATATATATATATATGTATGTATATATATATATATGTTAGTAATGTAAGTGGCAGTAATCTAGGCCACCTAACCACTGGGCCGGAGATCGGGCCGCAGAGAAATAATATTTCGTTTTGGCCCCATCTGTCTATTACTTACCTTTTACTTCAATATCAATATCAACAAAATAACCTAACAATAGAATGGCTAGGATTCCATCATCAGTAATGCCACTGTATTTGATTAGGAAATATATCTCAGTGAAGACAAGTGGAGTCATTGATAAAGGATTCTAACCTTGTATACTGGTCTGGAAGGAGGAAAGTTAGTCTGTGTGCACTTGGGAAACCCTTGTTGTGCGCATGCACAGTTGACTCAGGTAGGAAGTTTTTATGGGTAGGAAAATATTTCAGAACTCAGAAAATTCAGAAAATTTAATTTTATTAAGGGGTATATATCTTCCACAACTTAACAAATGGTCTGAGACAGTAGTATGAGACATTTAACCGGTCTGTGGCATAAAAAATGTTGGGGAACACTGGTCTATGCCACACAGTGGACCATAATGTTATCTCAAGGATGGCTAAGCCTATCCTGTAACAAAAATTATGTCACAAATTTCACAAAGTTACCCAAAAAATATCAGTGATGTAGAACCTGAAAAGTAAAAAGTATAAAGCAGTCTAACAGACATTACTCATTCAGTGTCTGTCCAAGCTGTTTTAATCCACACACCCGGCACCATGTGCCACCGCCCTGGTCACTTCCAGCCTCAGAGCAGACGGACTCATTAGCCTGATAATGCTGACGTCGTTAGCCGCTGCAGTCACAGGTCTTTGACTCCAAACATTTGTCCTGCAGACGATTCACATGTGAGTGTGAGGAGAGGCGGCTGTGAAGAAGGTGTGAAACCAGGCCTGAGGGGAGTTCACAGACAGTGTCTGTGTGTGAGTGTGTTTTAGATAAGAGTGTGTAAAAGTGTTATAACAGACAGACACACACACTCATTGAGTTCCACACCGCTGGAAAATCTCTTTGAAGTGTGTCAGCAACAATTTGTTGTCTTCCAGCTGTGAGTCTTTAAAAACCACTGGGGTGGTTCTCCCTCTCCCTCCTGTCCTCCCCCTTCTCTCCTCCTCTCTCTGCACATACAATGCTAAATGAATGACCACACAGGTTTGGATCTAGAAGAAACAGTCCCAGAACCTTAAGAAATTCAAATGCAATCAGAAGAGGCTCTAGAAATCTTTATCTGCTCAGAAACACTTCTTGTTGAGGGGGATCAATCTGAGGTATTGCCATACAGTTCAGTACAGTCAAACTGCTGAGAGGGTCCAGCCCAGTATGCCACTGTTTACTTTTGATTCTGGCTGTGGAACCCTCAAAGATTCCTTGTATGTTTGTTAGTTCCGACTGCGGAAATACACATAGTTATTTGTAACACACACTGAAACTGGTGACTTTGCTGCTCTGAGTGGTGGGGCAGTAGTGTCATAGTGGTTAGGGACTGAACTGGCTCCAAGTTAAAAACCACCAACTGCCAAGTTACCACTGAGCATGGCCGTCCTCACTCACTGCTCCCCCGGGCACTCAAAGTGTCCACTTTGGTGATGGGTTGAATACACAGGTTGAATTTCGTTGTGTGCAGTGGTGTGCATCACAATGTCACATTGACAAGGAGTTTGCTTTCCCTTCCTTTCTTTTCCTCACTGTTCTTGGTGGACCAACACGGACATCACTCCACTGTTACTATCCAACAATTTAGTTTTATCTTGGGAATCAGTGCAGAGTTGAACTCAGTCAATGACTCTCATAGGACTTTCTGAATTTGCAGATGACAGTGCTGAGTCCGGGTCTGTCCAATCCGGAGATCCTGCTTCTCCTCCTCCATCTCCCTCCCTGGAGATAGACAGACATTAGAGAGATACCAGGGACCGAGGCTCCCCCCCTCCACTAATTAGACAGAGCCTGGAGGCGGGCTCCATGTCCTTTATAGCCACAAACAACTAGATTGTTTAAAGATGTTGATGTAAACACACACACACACACACACACAAACACACAACCCACTGCATCGTCATCTGGCTGTGTATCCAAGTGTGTGTGTTACATGTCGGAGCGTCATTGTAAACGACACACAGGAAGACAGCTGTACAGATGAACATCTGGACCAGGGTGTGTGTGTGTCTGTGTGTGTGTTCAGATAATTTGACCTCGTCCCAAAGGAAAACAACATGGGATCCCTCACCGTCCTCCTTCATTCACTAAATTTGTGGGATTTATTTTCCTCTGTTGTGGTTTTGTCGGAGCAGACGGATTACAATGACAAAAAAGGTTATGTGAAGTTTCTAATTGTTCTCAATTATGAGCACAAACTCCTGTCATTAACCACATTTAATATATCAATGTCTATTAGTGTTGTAACTTTAAAGAATAAACAAAACAACGTGCAAAAAGTCCAGTTCGCATAATAGCAAAAGTTTAATGAATATAAAAGCAAGTCAGAAATATGTCAGATTTTCATTCATTCATCTTTATCCTTGTATCCTTAGCCGGGTCTCAGGGGTAGCAGTCTCCACTACTGCCACCTAAATCACACTGAACCATACAGTGAGCCTCTCGGGGTTGGTGAGACCACTGTAATATCACACAGGTTTTTGTCAGTCCAAAAAAGAGTTGTCCAAAAAGATCTCAGAAACTCAGACTGTGAGTGGCTTTAAGAGAATGGACTAAGACAGACATGGCCAAACTAAGGCATGGAGGTGGATGTGGCCTTTGAGCTTTTTAATGCGGCCCGCCAACCTTGTCCAAATTAGATATTTATTTACAGTGGTGCCTCAGCTTTCCAACGACTAAGCCCTCGACTCGACCCTCGACCGAAATTTGCCTTCACTTTCAACCGAATTTCAGCTTTTGCATGGCCTGCGTCCAGCCGAGTCAAGCCGAGAGAGCATTCGGGCAGCTGCACTCGGCGAGTCAAACCATGTGCGTTCTTTTTCGTTCACGAACAGACTTACGACCATCGTGGCTTTTTATTGAATTATTTCTTATGGGAAAAATTAATTCAGACCTGGACCACCAACCTGGAACAGATTACGTTTGAAAGCTGAGGCACCACTGTATATTATCATCATACTTATTACTTAAATCATAAAGGGTATTAAAATTGTAGGATTCTCGTTTTATACATGACCTTTACATGCCATTTATGTTACTTCAAACGAATTATCCATCCTTTATCCATGTATCCATTATCCATGCTCTAGACTTGCCCCCCATGTCCAATTTCAGGACCAATTGCGGCCCGAGAGTTATGAAGTTTGCCGATGTTTGGTGTAAGACTACACGAAGGCTAACGTTGGCAGCATATTGAAGGATTGAAAGAATGATTGAAGAAGAAGGTGTTAACACTTAGATTATATGTTAGTCTAATTTCTGTTTTCTAATACCAAGTAAGCAGCAGACACAAAGCGATGGGTTGATTTTTCTTTCTGTAATTTAATATAATTTTACAGCAGTTTTAACCTTTAGACTCTGATCCAAGATCAGATTTAGGATTTCATCCGTTGTCATTATCAGGAAACAGTCTGTCTCCTCTCTGTCTCCACAGGTCAACACCTTCCAGGCAGTGATTGGCTATGATGAGAGCAACTCCTATGTTCTCTTCCTGTACCCTGAAGGTGGACTGAACTTCTTTGGAACACGACCCAAGGTATTGTTGCTGCTGCATATACTAAAAGATCTTTGACTAAATTAGTGTGAATGTGTTCACTTCAACCAATCCTCCGTCTACAGGAGTCATACAACGTAGAGATTGAGTTTCCCGCTCGTGTCGGCTTCAGCAGAGGAGAAATCACATATCTGATCTTCGCTCGCACTGAGGGACCTCACTACAGTGTTATTGGAGAAGATCAGAGCATTCAAAGCCTCTACCAGTGAGTTTTTCTCTAGTACATAAAAGTTGAAAGATATTGTTAGATACCTGAGACCTTAACACCACACAATAGGCTGTTCCTGAAACACTCTCTTTTCTTTCCAGAGTTGGAAACACAGGCGTTCCAGGAATCTGGCTCTTCCATACTGGAAATCGTTATTCCTTTGACAACATAGTCCCCGCGTCCATCGGTGGTCTTCTGGCTACATCACCAACTGGAGGTCTCCCCCTGGTAATTCAGCATTTCATCCCATATTCATCAAATTCACAGTTGACCATTGGATTAATGGTCCAGTTCTTTCCAGGACACTACCACTCCTGAGTATGCAGAGTTTGAAGAATACCATGAGGAAGATGATGTAGAGGAGGATGACTACCCTCTAACAGAAGAACCTGAATTCCAGCCAGCTTCTGCTGAAACAGATCATTCAACTTCTCCTCTGCCCGAAAACCCAGATTATCCTCCTCATCCTTCTGAGCAAACTCATCCTCATCATCAGCCAAGCTACGTCACTGAAGCACCTAGGTATGGAGCAAGACCAGCAGGGCGTCAGTATGTTCCTCCACAAGCTTCAGACTTGGTACCAGCAGGTGGCGCTGTGGCCCCACAACAACCCCAGGTAACAGTGATTCTCCCTTCACATTTAAGCCTTTACTTTCTCAAGTGGTCAAGTGTCTGTAGAAGAGACCAATATCAGGGTAAACAAAAACAAGCAGGCTGCTGTGTGTCTGTTGACTTTATCATGAGTTTTCTTGAAGACGTTTCACCTCTCATCCAAAAGGCTCCTATAGTTCTGAAGATGTGAAGCCTCTTAGATGAGAGATAACGTCTTCAAGAAACCTGATATGTCCAGTTCCCCTCAAAGTTACTAATTTTGGATGTATGGATGGATGAATGGACGGTGGATCAACTGATGGGTGGATGTTCATGTACATGAATGAATTGGATGGTGAAGTTTGCAGAACAATTGTTTGTGGATTCTGTAGATCAGTGGATTAACAACGGATAAATGAATTGGACGCTGTTTCATTGGATGAATACAATGAAGGATTAGATTTATCAGTTTAGGCTTCAACAACTCCATGACTGCCTCCCAAATCACACTGGCTTCCTGCAGGTTGTGAATCCACTAAAAGCTATGCTCAGAGCACCTCAGTTGCAACCTGGCAGCTTGCTGTTTCAATCCTGAAGCCTTGCGGACCCAAGTCGGATTCCTTAACCATGAGGCCACCACTGTCATCCTGCCATTCCTGTGAATGAAATATATACTGGCCCAGAGTTAATATCTCCATGATTGTATTGGTATTCCAGGGTTTACTTTCTGGTCAGGATCCAATCCCAGTTAGGGTGGGATAGCTCCTTCCAGTGGACTTACCAACCACAGAGGAAGATTCAGGAATGCTGGTTCAGTGCAGTGTTATTTGGGTGGGGGTCCTTGGGAATGCTACACCCACGACCTGGTCAGCGGATGATCAATGGATCGTTGATATACTAATAAATGGTTACTTTAACACAGTATTGAAGTTCATTTTGATAAATAGATATTGTACCATTTATTAGATTCTTCCATCACAAATGCTGTTTCTGTATTACAAACCAAAAACAACAACTATATGACACTGTTGCAGTGAAAAAAAAAAAAATTCTTTTTTTTGTCATTGTGACATTGTGATTCACACCACAGTGCACAACGAAATTTGGCCTCAGCTTTTAACCCATCATCAAAGTAAACAGTGGGCAGCTAATGAGCGCGCGGGGAGCAGTGAGTGGGGACGATACCATGCTCATGGCACCTCAGCAGTTACTAGGCGGTATGGGGATTTGAACCAGGGACTTTGCGGACCCAAGTCCGCTCCCTTAACCACTAGGCCACCACTGCCCCTAAACCTTAAAACACACTACACACATACAGAACACATTCATAAGAATGTACAAATGCAAAGAACAGGCCACAATGAAGACAGTCAAATGTTGAAGTTTCTGTCAAAGACAAATATTTAATATTGTCCAGCTGTAGATTTTTACAGACATTTTATTCCTGCAGTGGTTCAAGTTTTATGTTTTTTTTTTATTAAAAGCAGCTAAAAAGTTAGATTGAGTTTCCAACCTCATGGACTCTTTCTGTTATTGTATTGCAAATACTGTGGAAAATGAACTTGTTGAAGTGGTTTATGAGACACAGTGACTCTAACAGGAACAGCTCTGACACGCAGAGGTTTGGAATAAATAAATATATTTGTTGTCTTCTGTTAAATCTGTGGTTTGAATGGAACGTGGTTTTGTTGCAGTTTTTGCAGTTTCATCAGAATGTTGTCAGGTCTTCATGATCCTGTCACTGCAGCAAAGAATCGTGTTTGTCAAGTGTATGCAGATTGCGGAGCGTTGAATTTTTCAGCATCTGGAGGGAGTTAAAAAGATGTAGCTTAACATCTAGTGACAATATGCTTCACGTTCCACTGCTTTTTCTTTTTTTTCCTTGAGGTTCCTTTGGAGGTGGTGGACATTTACCCTCCTCCCAGAAATGTACCTCATTTGTCACCTGGAGGTCATGTGGTCAACGTGGATGAAGAGGATGTCGACTTTGACACAGGAGGTAGGAGACAAAACCTCATGCATGTGTGTGGAAGACCAAATGTCAGACATGAGCGTCAGAGTTGGAAAAAGAGGTGGAGGTTCTCCCTGCTGCTGCTGCTGCTGCTGCTGCAGCAGCTGTCTGTACAATACTGCTGTTGTGTGGTGGCAGATCCCAGGTGTGTGTGTCTATATGTGTTTGTGTGTTACTAACATTCCCCACATTTATGACTACTCCCACAAGCATTTACAGTAAATAGGAATAGGTTTCCTATTCTGTCATCAGTATGGGGTATATTTACAGTTCTGTAAACTTTTACATACTTCTTCTTCTTCTCCTTTTGGCTTGTCCCTTTTTCAGGTTTTGCCACAGTGAATTAAGAATTTCCATCTCTCCCTTTCCTTTGTATCTTCTGCTCTGACTCCAACTACCTCCATGTTTTCTCTCACTGCATCTATAAATCTCCTCTTTGGCCTTCATTTTCGTCTCTTACCTGGTAGCTCTATACATGGATCATTCTTCTACTAATGTATTTTTTTTATTTATTTAAATGTTTATTTGACAGGGACACTACAGTTACAT
>JAFBJS010054583.1:214630-255896 GCA_016785265.1 Paraplagusia blochii | reverse complement strand
GTTGTTCCATCCTGCCTGTATTCTATTCTTCACCTCTCTTCCACCTGTCTCTTATACACATCTAGATGTGTATAAGAGACAGCCCTCACCGCATCCATAAATCTCCTCTTTGGCCTTCCTTTTCGTCTCTTACCTGGTAGCTCTATACATGGATCATTCTTCTACTAATGTATCCACTGTCCCTCCTCTGAAGATGTCCAAAACCTCACAATCTGTTTTCTCCAGCTTTTTCTCCAAACCTTCCTGTCTGTGTTGTCCCTCTAATCCCCTCATTCCTGATCCTGGCCATCCTTGTCTCTCCTTAAGACAACCTCAGCATCTTTAACTTCTCCACCTACGGCTCTGCCTCCTGTCTTCTACCTATTCCTGGTGTCTCTAATCCATCCATCATGGCTGGTCTCACAACTGTCCTGTAAACCTTTCCCTTCACCTTAGCTGACTCTCTTCTATCACAGATCACTCCTGACTCCTACCTAATTACATGTCGTCAGCACATTGTTTTGAAAGAACAAACATTGATCCTTGACCAGTTTAACATTAGAACAAACAATATCCAGAAAACCTATAGATACAACACTACCAATCTAGCATGCGTATGCTTGGGGTAAATTATGAAACCAAATAGCAAACATATCATCCACACGACCAACTAAAAGTAAATATGTCATTGATTAAAAGCTCGTGAGAATTGCTCAGTTATTGCGAAAGGTAAAGTGAGCTTTATACTGTATTCCTCATGAGTTGTAAATGTCAGAAGTTAAACTAACACCAATACTGAATGGGGATATAACCACTCCAGTACTGTCACACAAATCACAATGCACCATACAGTGAGCATTACTGTGGTGGTGAGTCCACTGAAAGTTATGGGGGTGGATGGTGCTTTGACCACAGCAGCCACTGGCAGCTGGTGGATTAGATCCTGGAGGTAGGCCACCACTGCTGCCCAGATTCATCCTTTCATAAATGAAACAAACTTTCTACTGACAAATGTGTACCAGTGTTAAAGTCTCTGTCATTGGTTTTACTCCAGGGTTCATCTTCTGGGCAATCTTGAAATCCAGTTAGTGCGGTTGACTCTTTCCAGTGGTCTCACAGTGCATACGCTCAAAATGTTGCATCCCTGTTATAGCTCCATCTTCTTTATGTCTTATAAATCAAATTTTTGTGGAATTTAAATCAGTAAAAATAGCTAAAAATATTGATGCACAATATGTTTAAAATTACGGTATCTGTGTTTCTTTCTGTCTCTGTGTCACAGTGATCCAGTACACTACAGAGAGCAAAGAAACCTGTGCCAGGTTTGTACCAACTTATCCAAACTGAAGCTGCATAAATATCAGTGTATATACGTGTACAAGTGTTGTTATGACATCCCTCTCTCTCCTGATGCAGATTCCAGCAGCAGTGTTCCCAGAATGCATTCTGCTCAGACTATGCCACTGGTTTTTGCTGCCACTGCAGACCAGGGTTTTATGGAAACGGACGTCACTGTTTACCTGATGGTGAGAAGAGAGTGATGGATAGATTTCCATATGGACACATGGTTTTACAGGATTGGGCTTTAGTTGAGGAGATGACTCTCTGAATATACCTGTTCTTCTGGCCCCTGCAGGAGCTCCTCAGCGTGTCAGTGGTAAAGTGACTGGAACTGTTACAGTGGGATCTACTCCAGTGCAACTGAACAACATTGACCTTCATGCTTACATCGTTGTTGGAGATGGAAGAGCCTACACCGCTATCAGTGAGGTAAGAGGGGAAGATAAGAAAAAATGTGTCAAGTATTTCTCAACATATTTTAATCAACTTTTATTGATTATAGCGAATATGGTTTTTGATGTTTTAATTCTCTTGTTCAATAATTATAGAGATAAATTTGGATTTTGGATACATTTTGATAGTATAGTCTCATTTTGGTTGGGCTACATGTATTGGTTGGGCTACATTGCCAAAAGTGTTCATAAACAACTGTTTTCAATAATTAAGTAATGGCAAGCAACCAAACTCCTTGTCAATATGACATTGTGATTCATAACACTGCTTACAAAATGTGATCTCTGCATTAAACCCATCACCAAAGTGAACAGTGGGCAGCTGTGAGCGCAGTGCCATTCTCACTGCACCTCAGTGGTAAATTGGCAGCTGGTGGACTCAAACCGTAAACCCTCTGGACTAAAGTCTGCACCCTTTACCACTAAGGCACCATTGCCATTAGTATTTTGACCACTTACACTCGATTATGTTTTCTATTTCTTGCTATCATGCAGGGTTTTTTTGTTTTTTTACATTTTCTACATACTTATCTAAATTCTCTTTTGTGTTGTAATCCCAGGTCCCAGAACCAGTGGGCTGGGCTCTGATGCCAGTTGCACCGATTGGAGAACTGTTCGGCTGGTTGTTTGCCCTGGAGCTGCCCAACAGCCAGGCAGGCTTTAAAACCACAGGTAAACTTGTTTAAATGTGTGTGTGTGTGTGTGTGTGTGTGTGTGTGTGTGTGTGTGTGTGTGTGTGTTCTCTCGGAGCAGCTGTACTGTCTCCAGGGACGTGGTGCGATATCAGGCTTCCACCCCCAGCCCTCCCCTCTTTGATAGGAAACAGCTGTGTGTTGTTCTGTTAGCAATAAAATACGATTAAATACTGTTAGGGGTAGACAATTTTACATCCACACCATGTCACTCACTGGGTATTAAAATACTTAAGCTATTAAAGATAAATTCTACTAAACACAATATCATAAACCATCATATAAAATACTCAGAGTCAATCAGAAATCAACCTAAGGAAAACTTTATGTTTTGGATCATTATGTCATTTTTTCATATATTTTTCAACAAACGTGTAATTTGACACTAACTTTAACTATGGCCATTTAAGGCAGATGTGATGATAAAGATTTTACCAGGTTTTCCCCAGTCATGTTTATCCAGCTTCAATCCCATGATCTACTCTATCAGGTGCTGAGTTCACTCGTCGGGCCGAGATTGTCTTCTATCCAGGAAACCAGCACCTGACAATCATCCAGACAGGGCGTGGTTTGGACGACCACAACCATCTGACTGTGGACTCCGTGGTTCAGGGCAGTGTGCCCTTCATTCCTCCTGGAGCTGAGGTCACCATGGACCCCTTCAGAGAGACGTACCAGTACTACCATTCAGGTACCAGACCAGAGGAACCAAAACCTCATATAATTCAAACATCTTTGGTACAAGTCTTTAAGAATGTTGTGGGTTTTTTGTTTTTTCCTTCTCAGTGGCCACATCCAACTCTGTACGAGAGTTCACAGTGATCTCAGCAGAACGTGGGTCAGAGTCCTTCTCCTTCCAGCTCAAACAGAATATCACCTTCCGCGACTGTCGACACGACAACAGAGCGGCGGTCCTGGAGACGCTGCAGATCTCCATGGAGAGGGTGTTCGTCATGTACGTGAAGGAGGAACGAATCCTGAGATATGCTGTCACCAACAAGATCAGTCCGCCAGGAGGTCAGGCACATTCAACATTGATTTACTTTTCACTAGGCCAATAGCTCTGTTGGTGTGCTCAAATATGACATATCTATCTATCTAATATTTTTACTAAGTGTAAGTTAATGATAGTTAATGAATAATTATTGTGAATAGGTACTTTATCACCTTACCTAAGCTAATTTTACCCTATTGTTTAATAACTTTTCATCATTTCCCATGATGCTTCAAAATCCTTTACAGCTTATTGACTTAACCTTATGTCAATTTTTACCAGATACTGTATATAGCCATTATTCTATATTGAGCAATATGTCTGTAGCACATGGTTCCATATCTTCTCTAAGAGAAATGATGGCAGACGCCCAAACTCATGTCCGCCATTAACCCGTTACTCGTCAGACTCGGTAGTTGAGTCTACATTTAGGAATTTGAAGTGGTGAAAACCTCTCAGGCGTTGTGAACGTGTGGAGTTTATTCTCCTACGGAACCACAGAGCCTGGTCATTGTCACAGTGTCACTGCAGAAACCCGAGCCAAACCACAGCGCTGAGGTTTACACACACAGAGGTTTAGCTTTCAACACGTGCTGCGGAGATGAGAACAGTAATTATCGCAGAGAAACCAGAGTCGACAGAGTTGTCTCGGTGCGTGCGTGTGTGTTTGCACACGCATTTGTGCGAAATCTCTGCTTTTGTCGCACACAAACACAACATTACAACCAAAGCTGTATCTTAACACACTGACACAACAGCTGCCTGTGGGAAATATGTTTTTCTCTGGAAACTTCAGTCTGAAAATCTCTTAATCCTCCACAGCATGTGGGGTACGGAAAATATAGACATTTAACACAAGGGAAAAAAGCTGGAAAAGCTTATGGTTCATTGCTGCCTCTGGTGGACAGATTGTGTCACTTAGCTGCATGGGAACACAGGTTTTGATAATGTAAAGCCAAATCCCAGTTGTTATATCCAAACTGGATTGACACTCAACTCCTCATCAGTAACTGTAGTTGATTTAAAAACATCAAATATCTGTTGTAATTTAGCAGAGGAACTATGGTATAAATACCATAATATCAAATCCGCCGATTTGAAAATGAATTTGGTCATTTTTGTGAAACGTCCAAATCCGTTGAGAAAATTTTAGAGGGGGTGAGGTAACTATATTTATTGCTGTCACCAAGGATACGGTCATTTTCGTGTCAAAATTGTGCCGAAAAAAACGATGTTTATCGATCTTGTACGTTCTCGCCAGAGCCGGAAGTAAAACTTATGAGGCATTTTGTAAACGGAGCTGTGATTGGCTACTAAATATAGGACTTCGTCGGAGTAATTATTCTTTGGGATCTGCTTTTGCGAAATCGTCATCTGCAAGTTTTGCTAACACTGTTGACACGACACACTGGGGAACTTTAGCAGGTCCAACTAGACATAGCACTTCATAGAGCCTGGAGTCGCAACCACTCACCCCTGTAACTGACAGACAGGTTAATTCAGAGGTAGGTCTACTTACTTTTTATTCTATTTATTTATTTTCGCCGATGTTTGTCTATCAAATAGGATATGCAAGGCCAACGCATCTGAAGTAGGGTACAAGTCGTAAATTGATGTTGACATTTTCAACTCTACTTGGTAAAATTAAAGCATCGTATTCAGATGAAAATATTATCAGCATATAAATATGAACTACAAATATGTTAATTGTCATCATACATTTTTTGTAAGTATTCAGTTAAGTTGAATGTTCCATTGAATGTTTTTGAATTTTATAGATATTTTCAAAAAAATAATTTCAAGCAAATTCTGCCTTAGTTGCTTCAAAAATAGGTGTAAAAATGCATAAAAACCTTCAGCTTCCCCCACCAGGCTTCGCCCTGGACCTGACTTGGGCACTGCTGGCCCCCAAGACCCCCAGACATTTCAGCTGAAATCAAAATTCCCTGTTGCCATCTATGATTTATACATATTTATATATAATACATGGTATGTGAAAAGGTAGCTGAAATAAGGCATCATTGTCCAAGGAAGAGTTCTAGGTCATTTATGTAACAGGTTTCAGATTGTTTTCCTTGCTGTTTGTCTTCTGGAGTTTTTGAGCTCAAACTTTACGTCAACACGTTGATTAAAAAGGTCATGATGACACGTCACACGTGCACATGATTCAGCCGGTGCACAGCTGGAAGAGCTTTCAGAGGATCAGGGATCATGTAAACACACTGTGTGTGTGTGTGTAGTATGAAATAATATCCCAGCCAATGACAGATTTTCTGCTGGGAGGGGTTGTGTTGCTGGGCAGAATAGCTGCTGATTGATGTCATCAAGGTTAGACCAAATCTATCAATGTCTAATTATTTTCACGACTAAATTTTGAATATATAGACAATTAAAACAATTAGGTGGGCGGGGGGTGGCAGTGGTGGCCTATTGATTAAGAAAGCTGACTTGGGTCCACAAGGCTACTGGTTTAAGTCCACCAGCTCTACCCATATGACGTTTAGTGCAGGGTTTCTGAACCATTGGGCCCCGGCCCAAAGTTGGGCCGCGAGCGCCCCCTAGAGGGCCGTGGAAATTTTAAACTGCTATTATTAAGGGCCCCAGGTCACTCAACACTGAAAAAATTGGGCCTCGGTGCCAAAAAGGTTAAGAATCCCTGGTTTAGTGGACTCACCATCCACAAAAAAGCTGAAAGTATGGACCAGTGTGATTTGGGTGACAGTTTTAGATAAGTTCTAATTGTTCACTTAGCGGACATTAGTACCTTGTGTTTTATGGATTTTTAGGTGTGGATGTATAATAATAATAATAATAATAATAATAATGCCTTCAATGACAGATTTTCTCTGGGGAGGGGTTGTGTTGCCAGCAGCTGTCCAAAGCTGCCACTGACTTCTTATCTTCCTGGATCAGTTTTACATCTTTCTTCACGTCAGTCACCTGTTGCTTAAAACTTTTAACGTTTTTTAATTAAAAGGTTTTTGAACAGTATTGTTTAATAAGCTATTTTTTAGTTATTTTTTCCTTCTGTTGTTTGCATAAGCACAGTTGTTGCCCAATAGGCAGATTGGGATCTAACAGTAGATCTCAATATAATAAAATATAAAAAAATAATAGTAATTAAAACTATAGGTGTAAATCAGGATTATGTCAAGATGCTAATATCTGGGCTAAAGTGAGAATAATATAGGTATTTTTTCAGACAGTATAACATAAGTTTTATGTTAATGTAGAGAGTAAGATATCATTTTTATATTGGTAAATATATTTAGAGTTTTCATCGAGTTTTAAGTGACTCTTCACCTACCTTGACCCATACATGTGCGTGGGTCTGTCTTTAATTCTCTTTAATTACCCCTCACTCTTTTCTTCCATCCATCCATGTAACGTAGCCTCTCATCGCTCTCTTTATTCTCCACCATGACCATCTTTGAAGTATCTCCTCCTCTCTCTGTTGTAATGAACTCCACTTTGTTCTCATGCCGGAGGTGGAAACAGTCAGTTCAGCCGAGTGGGAAATCCAAGAAAAACATACGTTTGATATATTTGTCACTGTTTTTAAAGGGCAAAATGTTTTAGAAAAGCACAATAGAAGCTTTGTTTGAAGGCAATGTTGGAGTCAACTCAACTTAAAATGATTGGCTTGAACCTTGATGGCTCAACTGACTAAAAACCATGAGGAATTAAATACTTCTGTCACTAGAGTTGTTTTCTACTCGAATGTGTTTGTGACCCTCTGACCCACCCATACCACCCACCCACCCATACATTATCTTGTGGTTTTCCAAAAGCCTATGTTTGTATTCCTGGTTTTCCTGAAATGCTTGGACCTCGAGGTTGGGGGTTGTTACTTGTTTGAAGAGTTTCTCTGTGTGACTGGAGAGAGGAAACTGGTCAGAACACACATCCTCCAAATGGTCTCCTCTGTCTGGATCTATGTGTGTCCAACCTGGTCCACATGTTGAGCACAGACTCGACATGAAGAGAAGGAGGAAACCGCTAGATGGGAATTTGTCTGCACTGATTTCTGACATGTGTCTTTGGTTAAACTGGCCTGTAATCAGGGCTGTATTCATCTGACTTTAACTGTTCGACAATCCACAAGTCAATTAATCGCTGTTCTGGAGGTTCGTGTGGTTTTGGATTCTGTGCAGAACATTTGCTTCTTCCCTTTGATTCTACAAATATGATTTTTCACGATTCTTTTGGAAGTCAGAGATTAAAATGTTAAAATGAAGTTAAAAAACAGACACACAGACGTTGTTTTCAGCATCAGTTTGATAGATTGTTCAATGGTTTATCTTCTCCTGTCTACAGTCGAGTCCACAGGACCAGAGCTGGTCAACCCCTGCTACTCCGGTGACCACGACTGTGACACCACAGCACAGTGCATCCCACTTGAAGGACAGAACTTCCAATGCCAGTGTGCAACAGGCTACAAAGGAGACGGACGCAACTGTTACGGTACTGCTCTTTGTCATCCATCATGGATTATAGATCATTTGTGACAACAACTCATCCGATGCTTTTATTGTGTGTAGTACTTCTGTTTATATTAACATGACAAGTAAATATACTGAGGTCTCCAAAAGCATGACTTAGAGGAGGGGTGGGCCCCAATTAATTTGGGGTTCTTGGCAAGATATTGCTGGGATCTGGAAGGATCACTGGAGCAGTGGACCTCAGTGGTAATCTGTCAGCTGGTGGATTCGAACATGGAGCCCTCTGGACCCCAGTCCGGTTCCTTAACCACTAGGCCCGGCTGTACTAACTTAAAATGGCCTAGTGAAGCCAGATCACAACTAGAAACACACTATTTGTGATTTCTTTCTTATGGACTAGCTTGTGTCTACACACATACAAATCCACTCCACAGATGGCTACGGGTGTCTCAGGTTGATCCCTACCAACTGCACTCTTTTACTATTTTATGGTACATTTTTACATTTCGCCCAGACTTTAAAGCACCTTGTCCTTCTCACTCATCCACTTCAAACATGCTTCAGAGACAGTTCAGGGCTGCACGCCTGCGTCTCGTCAACGCACATCCATTAAACTTGAAAGGGTCAATGTAAAGTCAAACATGCATCTTGTCAGCACATGTAAATCATCTTTAAAATCAATTCTTTCAGTCGTAAGGTCCATGGACAGAGCTGACATCCTATAGTCATCAGATTAAACTAAGGGTCTGTTTCAAATCTGTAGGTAAGGGACCAGGTCTTCAGAGAGTTGAAATAGTAGATGAGGGTGATTTTCTGACAGCCAGGTATGTCAGGAGCAGAAGGAATGATCTGTACTCATCTCTGACCTTGCCTTGAAATATAATATATTATAATATAAAATATATTGTGTGTGAGATTGGAAGATTTACAAACTTGATTTAAAAAAAAATAATAATATGAATGATTTTTAATTTTTTTAAGTTGCAGAGGTTTTAGATAATAATATTACATCTATTTATAATAGAGGCAGCTTCTTGTCCGGTTTACCTAAGGGTGTGTGTGTGTAAATGTGTGTGTGTGAATGTCTGCAGGTAGGTTACTGTCTTCAACACGAACAGTGAGTCATTATTTTATGTAAACACTCTACACAAAACCAGAGATTTTCCTTTATCATTTACCACTGGGTCTTCAAGCTGGTGCAGGCCCTGTCATTAGCTCTGTGCCATGTCTGTCTCTCCTGCTGCCATCACTGAGAGACCTCCAGGCTCTACGTCAGTTCCCATGACTGGGCTGCAGCCTCTTTGGTCAGGTGGTGTCTTTCTGCGGAGTTTCTACACTACCTTTTATACAACCTTTTAAGAGCCCAGGTGTGGGTTACATGGTTTTATCAACCCAGACTGGCAGACAGAAAATAAAATGCACATGCATGAATAATTAGCCAAAATTACAGCTTTGGAACTGAAACACACGGAGTGTTCTCTGTTTTGGACTTGGACTGTTTTACAAGGTTACCTCTCACATCCTGTTCTGTTCTCTCACTGCAGACATTGATGAATGCGCTGAGGGACTGAGTTCATGTGGTGCACACTCTGAGTGTTTGAACCTGCCCGGTAGCCACCGCTGCCAATGTCAGGACGGCTATGAGTTTGGTTTCGATGGAAGAACCTGTGTTGGTAAGTTGAAAATTGTATTGCTGTGCTGCTAATCCAAGTTGTTGATGTACTGCTGCCAACTCCTCTTCAAATTTGCAGTCTAATGTTTCTGTCCATTTTATCCTCTTGATGGTCCTTTAAACAAGCACTGTCTGGACGCTCACAAACTTAACATCAAGGACGTACTCTAAGGCAGTGGTTCCCAACTGGTCTCACTCTGGGACCCACATTCCCCTTTGGTCATTAAGTCGCAACCCACTCTCAAAGAATTCAAACCTTGCAAATAAATTTTCTTAAAAAAAAAAAATGGAAAAATCACTTCTTGTAATATCATTGTATTCAGCAGTGTACCTTTCAAAATAAAATACAATTTCTAAATTAAAACATAAGCTCAACAGCTGATTCACATTATTTAGAGTTTTTGACCAGCTGTTCACGACACATTCACAACGGGCCACAACCCACTTATGGGTTGGGACCCACCGGTTGAGAACCACTGCTGTAAATCCACGTTGTTGATGTACTGCTGCTATCCCTTCTTCAAATCTGCAGTAGAGTCAGTCCGATGCTACTCTCCATCTTATCCTCTTGATGGTTCTTCATACAAACACTATCAGGATACACGCAATTTTCACATCAAGGATGTACTTTAAGGCAGTGACCACTTAGGTCAGTTCGTACCAGGCCACGCAGAAATAATGCTTGACTGACATTTTTTGTATTTTATTTATTATCTTATTCTGACTGATGTCCTATTTTAAGAAATGACCAGATTCTCTCCACCGTGCTTGCCTTGGATTACCTGCAACCTTCTTAAAGGCTCTGCTACGGCCGGTAACACTTAATACATTACGTTAAGCAAACATAATGAACAGAAAACAAATGTTTTCGGGAAGTTTTGTTGCTTAGTGAGAAGCCAGGAGTCTCCAAAGTAAAAAAAATGGAAAATTCCAATACTTCTACTGAAACATGGATGTATTGCGACATGAATGTTAAAGCACAAAACCTGCACTGCATAATACGTGATCAACAACTCTCTAAAGAGGCAATGAAGCCTTCAAAACTGCTTTGTGGCTTTGAGACCATGCAGTCTCTGATAAAAGACAAACTCAATGTAACATAAGTGCTACTAATAAAATTAGATATACAGTGACTTAACATTTATTTTAACATTCAGAAAATAGCCATTTTTGCATCGGTATATCATTTTTGTTTTAGTTGTTATCATCTGCCACATCTTTGGTCACATTTGGTGAAACATATTCTAGACATTGATCTGATTTGTGGAGGATGGGGTCCACTGCTTTGAGAAACCACCCTGTCTGAATGTAAATCACTCTGTTGTTCAGTCAGACAAATTCCAGCTCCATAAATGTTTTTTGACTTTGAACACTTGAACACACTTCTTGGTATTTGTCATAGTTCCAGGTATTTAGTTCCTGCATAAACACGTGTAAAAGACCATTAGCACCTGTTAATTATTAGCTAACATTTAACGACTTATTCTGCCTGTTTTCTTAGACTTGTTTAAGGATTAAGGATTATCATCTGGTGTGTTTGCGCGTGTGTGTTTGTGCTGTTGCTATAAAGACTGTAGAGATCATAACAGGCAAATTAAAATCAGCTATGTAAACACAGACCTGATTAATCTTCTCTCCTACCTCTAGCAAACTTCTTGAATTGTTCATAATGCAAGGTTTTCTTGTTTGTCTCACTGGGGTGTGTGGAGGGGCAAAAGTGGGGAGGGGTCACGGGGCAGTTTTTTGGATCACGTCGTGCTGGGTCTTCCAACAAACCAAGTGAACTCTTGGAAAGAAAACTACATACTTTTGATAGCAAAGGAATAACAAAGTGTTCTCCATAAGAGACAAGTGAGGCACAGCTGCAACAACCAGAAAACAGAGAGAGGAGAGGCAGTTAGGGGAGGGGGAGAAGGAAGGGTGACAACAGAGAGATCGGGGGTGGGAGTAATGGTGAGAACAGGACAGTGAGTTTAGGCAGGAGTGTGGGGGAGAAGGGTGAACATGGATGACAAATGGACATGATGTGTGTGTGTCCTCCTTTTACCCTTTAGTGTGAACTTTTGTTGAACCGCCTTTTTCCTCTGTGTTTCTCCTAAACTTTATATAAGGACAAAATGTGTTTCTAATACAACAACAAAAACATAGGATCATTCAGAAATGCGTGTTTTCCTTTTTTTCATTAATGTCAGTGACTTTGAGTTATGGTCTGGGTAATACGGCTGCACCCATGCATTTGCAGGGTAGGCTCTGTTATTGTTTCACTTTATTGCAACATCCCCGAATTATACGATCTTAGGTTCACAAAAAAAAAACAGAAACGTCGGCAAGAAGTTTGTTGCACAAAATAACTCTTTCCATTGTTTATAGTTAGGTATTTTATACAGAAGCTTTGCCAGCTTTAAATTAGATTTTGTTTACCACGTGGTGGAACAGTTGACCAGTAGCCTATGATGACAGTGCATGGCTGTGTCCGTGGTCTTACTTAATGTTACTGATGCACTTAATGGATATGAAAATGTAGGGGTTGAAACTAAGAATTATGACAAACAAATGCAGCTTTTGCTACAATATCCAAGGACATTTGTAATAAAAACTTCAGGTCTCCAATTTCACTGCAGAAACTCTCTGCTGGTCTGGTTACCAGAAACACTGTTTCTTTTAGGTTGGCCTAAGGGGTCCAACAGAGAAGATGCAAACAACAAGCATGAACATTCACAAAACCTCATTCGTCTTCAACCAGCTTCTTTAACAGATATTAACAGATACTTGGTTCAGGACTTAATAATTTGTTACAGACTGGTTTGTTGCACTTTTAGGACCATTTGTGTTTTAGTCTTCAAAAACCTCAGCACCACAAAACTAGATTTATTGGAGGATTTAAGTACTTCAAGCACCAGTCTTATTTTGTGCATCTGGAAGGGTTGGTTCTGGCCTTGGCCACAGGTGGATTTCATCCTGACCTCCAGGATGAGGTGATTCTTCTGTACACAAAGACGATGCTCCAGCCCATTCAGTTCAACCTTCAGTCCTAATTCAAACCTGATATTGCTGTCAGGGATTTAAGTTTTTCTTTTGCCTTTGCAGATTTAGACGAGTGCAGCTCTTCTCCCTGTCACATCAGTGCCAGATGTATCAATGCACTGGGCTCTTTCCAGTGTCAGTGTCAGCCGGGCTTTTATGGTGATGGTTTCTTTTGCTCTCAACAACAAGGTTAGTAGAGATTTGTGTAAAAGGTGTTTTAAGACTCTGTCAACTCTTTAAGATTGTTTATGGTCTGGTGGATAATTTTACAGCTCAAACAGTCCGTCCCAAAACCCAGTGTGAACAGCACAGAGACAGTCTTCAGAGTGGGGTGGACCAGAGTGGACTGCCCAGCGGTGGAGCCTTCATCCCACAGTGTGACAACAATGGACAATATCGAACACTACAGGTGAGGACTGACCAGCTTCAAGTGTGTTGTTTTTTTTGCCGTTTATAAATTATACTGTTTGTTCCACAGTGTCATGGCTCCACCGGCCACTGTTGGTGTGTGGACCATTGGGGACAAGAGAGACCAGGAACCAGGACTCCTCCTGGTGCAGCACCAAAGGACTGCGATAAACCAGGTGTTGCATCGCATTTATGTGTAGGGAGAGACAAATAAAACATTGGTGAAGTGTTTGGATAAAATGTGGTTCTGGTCCTCAGATGAAGCAGCTCGGCAAAAAACTCAGTGTGAACATCACAGAGACAGTGTCCAGACTACCAGTCCAGAGGGATATCCTATATTAGGAGCCTACGTACCCCAGTGTGATGCTGATGGACAGTACAAAAGTCAACAGGTAAATGTTCTACCTTTGAGCTTCAGTGCATGTTTTGACACACCATCTCATTTAATGTGTTTCCTTTATTTTCATGACTAATTATATCTGTTCCAAACTGTTCCACCAGGGGCTGCTGTGGTTTTTGTTCCAACCAACCAAATGCACATAGGTTGACCAATCAGCTGTCTGTTCACTGAGATCAGTTAACTATACCTGTCAGCTCAGGTGTGTTGCTGATTGGTTGGAACACAAACCTGCAGCCATAGTGGCCCAGTTTGGGAATGCCTGGATTAAATTGTAGATTCTCAATGAAGGCATCTAAAACTGTGATTGAACACATGTAGAATTATGAACAAAAATGTGTGAAATGTGAGAAATGACTAATTATCTTTTATATTCTAGTGTCTATAAAGTAGCCACACTTTGCTCTGATGACGTTCTCTTGATTAATTTTTTAAAAGTTAGCAGTTTTCCAACATTCCGGTAGCTCATTGAAGACCGTCAAGGGTTTGCAGCACAATTACAAAAGAGTGCCCTCTTTGAGGAATCTAAAATATAAGACCTGTTTAGGAAGTGAGAGTTATTTCACACTTTTTTGTTAAGTAAATAATTCCACAGGTGTTAGTTTTGATTCAGTAAGTGAGATTCTACCATGTAAATAAGAAGGCGTGCTCAAACTTTTGGCCTGTACTGTATGTCAGTATTGTTTGGTTTGGTTCCACTGAATATTTCTGTCATTCAGTGTCATGGCTCCTCCGGTCATTGTTGGTGTGTGGACAGCATAGGACATGAGAGACAGGGGACCAGGACAGCACCTGGAACATCCTCTGTAGACTGTGACAAACCAGGTGAGAAGGTTGCTTAAAGACCGCAGCAAACATTCTCAATTGTACTGTGGACTGAAAACTAAAATTGCACATTTGAGTGTTTTGACAACTTTTGTGAGATTTTGTGGACACAATTTTTATTAGATGAACCAGTTCGTCCTAAGACTCACTGTGAGCACTATAGAGACAGTGTCCAGACCACCAGTCCAGACGGATATCCTGTTGTCGGCGCCTTTGTACCGAAGTGTGACTCTGAGGGACAGTACGTACCTCAACAGGTAGGACCAGCATTTCTCTGCAGTCATACTTGGTATTTGAGATTTGTTTGGTTGTAACAACTGAACTTTTACATTTTTAGTGTCATGGTTCCACTGGACATTGTTGGTGTGTGGACAGTTCAGGACAGGAGAGACCGGGAACCAGGAGTTCACCTGGTACACAACGTGTAGACTGTGAAAAACCAGGCAAGATAACTACCTGAAGAAATAAAATGTCTTCAGTATAAAAACAGATATATCAGACATTGTCTTAGTATCTCACCTTATCTTATTTCTGATTTGACAATTTCCAGTTGAACCAGTTCGACCCAAAACTCACTGTGAACACCACAGAGACAGTGTCCAGACCACCAGTCCGGAGGGATATCCTTTACTGGGAGCCTACGTTCCCCAATGTGATGATAATGGGGAGTACATGTCTCTGCAGGTCAGTGTCATTCAAGAGTACAGATCCAGGCAGTTGGACTTGTTTCAGGGTTTTTACTTGTGTTTCTTCACCTAAACATAACCCAAAACCTTTGTTTACCTGCTCCCTGATTACAATTCTCTTTAAGAAATGATCACTTGAATGAAAAACATTTTTCATTCCTCAGTGCCATGGCTCCACTGGATATTGTTGGTGTGTCAACAACAGAGGAGAAGAAATTACAGGAACCAGAAACTCGCCTGGTTCACCAACACCAGACTGTGATAAACCAGGTGATTATAATACAGAAAATATACATTTGTATTTGTTACCTCTGTCGTTGCCATCGGACAGCTCCACCAGCTGCAGGTACATTATGTCATGTATCAAGGTCAACCCTGGTGCTCTGTGAATTCCTCAACTCAGTGAATGCGTCAAAGAGATGGCACGTTCCTCACTAGTGCTCTCCTCACCTGGTGAATAGTGTGCTGATGAGGTCATGGCTCGTGGCATTGGAATGTTAGGAAAACAGGTGAAGTCATTGTAGAGAGGCTGTGGGAATGAATAACAGAAGACTGATGGAGGAAGATGTTAAGGTCTTAATGGATTAGTGATTTTTTTTTCACATTAAGAGTAAGACAAACAATCTAAAGAAAAATAATTGACATGAATATGTTGAATATATTTGTCAACATATTAACATCTTGAGAAAGGTGTAAGGAGTGATCTGTGATAGAAGAGAGTTAACTAACGTGAAAGAAAAGGTTTACAGAACAGTTGTGAGACCAGCCAAGATTAGACACTAGGTTTGTACAGATTTGGACATGCATGATCCTAGAGATGGAGCCACCAGGTAAGAGACAAAGAGGAGATTGATGGATGCAGTGAGGAAGGACATGGGGGAAATTGGAGTCAGAGTAGAAGATACAGAGGACAGGGGGAGATGGAAATTGTTGAAAGGTACAAGCAGAAAGGAAAAGAAGAAGATTTATCAAATATTCATGACTTAAATCCAATTCAGTCCTAAAGCAGGGTTTCTATCTAATAATTCCTTCTTTATAATCTTCTGCAGGGATGTCTATATCTTTAGTCTCCCAGCTTGCTCAAATCTTCTTTCAGATTTGGCCATCTAAATCTTATATGCTTTCTCTGAATTCACTTTTGTTATGTTTATAGGGTTCTCTTGGAGACACCCAATGAACCTGTCTCAAATTATTCAAATTAGAACCACTCTATTTGAAATCTAGTGAATACTCTAAATAGTTTCATCTGAATTTTTTGTCATTAGTTGAACCATCACATCCTAAAACCAAATGTGAACAGCATCGAGACAGTGTCCAGACCACCAGTCCTGAAAGACACCCCATATTAGGAGCATTTGTTCCTGAGTGTGATGCCAATGGACAGTACAAACCTAAGCAGGTAACACTCCAACTGTATTACATTTGAAATGCGAAGTACTTGTTGCATAGCACCTTCCCAACATACATAACTTCCAGTGGACTCACAACCCACAGGAAGGCTCACAGTAGGGTGTAGTGTAATTTGGGTGGCAATCGTGGAGAGGGCGGCTCTAGAATAAAGATAAATGAATGTATGACTCCATGACATCAGTCTCGCAAACAATCCATGATTCTTACAGTGTCATGGCTCCTCTGGACATTGTTGGTGCGTGGAGACAACAGGACAAGAGAGACCAGGAACCAGAACTCCTCCTGGTACACCATCTGTAGACTGTGATAAACCAGGTAATGGATGCTTTCTTCATTAATTGTAAATATCACACAATTTCTAATTCTTATTAAAAAAATGAAAATTGCTCATTTCAGATAATCCAGTTGGCCCTAAAACCCTCTGTGAGCACCACAGAGACAGTGTTCAGACCGCCAGTCCAGAGGGATACCCTGTATTAGGGGCCTATGTACCTCAGTGTGATGACAGAGGAGAGTACATCCCACTGCAGGTCTGTCTAACAAGGTGTTTTTAGTTGATTAAACATGGGAATTGTAGACTTCTTAAAAGCCTAAAATATCTCTTCTTATCTTATCAGTGTCACGGTTCTAGTGGACATTGTTGGTGTGTTGACAGCACAGGACAGGAGAGACCAGGGTCCAGGACACCCCTTGGTACACAACCTAAAGACTGTGAACAACCAGGTCAGGATAATAATTTACAAAGTAAACTTAAGTTGAACCATTTCAATGGCAGTTTATGTATTCATCCAAGAGATTGTTTCTATCTCCAGATGAATCAGTTCGTCCTAAAACCCACTGTGAGCATCACAGAGACAGTGTCCAGACCACCAGTCCAGAGGGCTATCCAATAATTGGAGCCTTTGTACCCGAGTGTGATTCCAAGGGACAGTATGTATCTCAGCAGGTAGGACCAGTGTTGCTCTATATATACTTACTTGGTATCCTGCTGAGATTTGTTTGGCCGTCTCACAAATGAAAATGTTTCCTTTAGTGCCATGGGTCCACTGGACATTGTTGGTGTGTGGACAGTACTGGACAGGAGAGACCAGGAACCAGGAGTTCACCTGGTACACAACGTGTAGAATGTGACAAACCAGGCAAGAAAACTACCTAAAGAGACAAAATGTCTTAAGTAAAGAAAAGTATCAGACATCGTCTGACAGTTTCTTTCATACCTTATGTTCTAGATGAACCAGCACGACGTAGAACTCACTGTGAACACCACAGAGACAGTGTCCAGACCACCAGTCCAGAGGGATATCCTATACTGGGGGTATTTGTACCTGAGTGTGATTCCTATGGACAATACACACCTCAGCAGGTAGTGTTTCGACTGCATTCTTCATAACATACAGTTTGTTGAGCAGTCAACAATATGTTGGCGATATTTGTTTAGACTGTCCTCATGTCTCCTGCAGTGTCATGGTTCCACTGGACAATGTTGGTGTGTGGACAGTACTGGACAGGAGAGACCGGGAACTAGGACTGGGCCTGGTGCCCCATCTCTAGACTGTGACAAACCAGGTTAGCTTGCTTGGTGGGAATTAAAAAAAAAAAAGTTCAGTGAGCTTATGTTGTGGAAGTACTTCTTAAATTGTGGGTTGAGGTGCATTACAAAAATGTACCACTACTGTAATGTAATAATGATAGCACAAACTTCAGTCGCTAGGTGGCAGCAACTCATATAGCGGTTCATACAAATACAAATATACAATTTATCAATAGTATTTCAGTTCATGAGGATTGGGGTCACGGACAAAGCATGTGAAAGCATTTCTAACTCTAGGGGCCTTGACAGAAAATAGTCTTTCATTGTAAGGATGCCTGGGGAAAATAACTTACAAACTAAGTACAACTTCTGCATTTTCACCAAACTCCATCTACTTCAGATGAACCAGTTCGTCCTAAAACCCACTGTGAACACAACAGAGACAGTCTCCAGACCACCAGTCCAGAGGGATATTCTATTGTGGGAGTTTTTGTACCTGAGTGTGACGTTAATGGACAATACAAACCTCAACAGGTAACGTTGTGGCTGAAGAAATGGTTCTAGTTTTAGAAAGGGGAACTATTTTTCAAGCTGGTCATACAAATCCTTTTGCCAATAGTGTCATGGCTCTACGGGACATTGTTGGTGTGTGGACAGTAGAGGGCAGGAGAAACAGGGGACGAGGACTGCACCTGGAACACCCCACGTGGATTGTGAGAAATCAGGTTAGTGTCATATGCATTGAGGAACTCAAAGAAGAACAGCCTCAATAACCACTGTATATAAAAAATAAGTGACTTTATTAAAGGTTTAACTTCTTCTCTTCAGGTGAGTCCCTACGTCCTAAAACTCACTGTGAGCAGCACAGAGACAGGGTGGAGACCACCAGTCCAGAGGGACATCCCATAGTGGGACTGTTTGTACCAGAGTGTGACGAAAATGGAGAATACGAACCTCAACAGGTGACATTTGGACTGTGTTCTGTATCCAAAGATTGAGAAAACATGACTGTTCTGGCTGTAAAAACAACATGCATGTCTCTTTGTACCTTGTATAATGACAATAAAGGCTAACCCTAACCCTCTATTCTATTCTATTTCTATTCTATTCTTACAGTGCCATGGCTCTACTGGACATTGTTGGTGTGTTGATACAAGTGGACAGGAGAGACCTGGTACAAGGACTGCACCTGGTACACAGCCTAAAGACTGTGACAAACCAGGTAGGAAGAGTTCTTCAACATACATGGAGTGAAAAGATGCATTTTTAGTTTTAAGACAAAATATTAAGACACGTTTTGTGGTATCACACTCTTTATGATGGGCTTGTGTCCTTTCAGTGCCCATGAATAACTTATTTTGCTGCCTCTACCTTCTTTAGTTGTACATGTAAGACCTAAAACCCACTGTGAGCGCCACAGAGACAGTGTCGAGACCACCAGTACAGAGGGTTTCCCGATAATTGGCATCTTTGTACCTGAATGTGATTCAGAGGGACAGTACCTGTCACAACAGGTAACCCACGGATGTCTCTAGAATGATACTGACACATGTTCCGGTGTGATGCTCTAACCATTTATTTTGTAACCACAGTGCCATGGATCGACTGGACATTGTTGGTGCGTGGACAGTTCAGGGCAGGAGAGACCAGGAACCAGGAGTTCACCTGGTACACAACGTGTAGACTGTGAAAAACCAAGTGAGAACCATTTCCTAAACAGACCAATATCATATTTTAATTATTTGAGAAGTAATGCTGTGTATTTTTCTTCAGTTGAACCAGTCCGTCCTAAAACCCACTGTGAACACCACAGAGACAATGTCCAGACCACCAGTCCAGAGGGATATCCTATATTAGGAGCCTACGTTCCCCAGTGTGATGCTGATGGACAGTACAAATCACAGCAGGTGACTTTGTGACTGGTATTTTCTAAAGTCACTTTAAAAACATAACTTTTTTTTTCCAGTGCGTTACAAGGTCTTTGCTTATGAACATTTATAAATAAAATTACCCTAACCCAAATGACTAAACTACATTAATAAATAAGCCACAAATAAAAACATCTTACAATAATCCATTATTTTCTCAGTGTCATGGCTCCAGTGGACACTGTTGGTGTGTGGACAGTAGAGGACAGGAGAGACTGGGAACTAGGACAGCACCGGGCACACCCTCTGTAGACTGTGGCCAGCCAGGTCTGAAGAAGGAACTGATAAAAGAACTCGATAAATGCTAGACTAAGTGCTAACAATGTGGGTAAATCTGATTTCTAGATGAACCAGTTCGTCCTCAAACTCACTGTGAACAACACAGAGACAACATCCAGACCACTAGTCCAGAAGGAAACCCTATTGTAGGGCTGTTTGTACCTGAGTGTGATGCCAGTGGACAATACAAAACTCGACAGGTAATTTTTAGATATTTGTGGAGAACTTGCTTGGTTTCATTAAAGTTCTGGTCATTTATCTATATATTTGTTTATTATGCAGTGTCATGGTTCTAGTGGACATTGTTGGTGTGTGGACAGTAGAGGACAGGAGAGACCAGGAACCAGGACGGCACCTGGTACACCCAGAGTTGATTGTGACAAACCAGGTAATAAATCTGTCTGTCAACATGAAATATTGAACCATTTCTCTTCAATATGCCAATCATTTGTGTAAATTTAAAAATATTTCCTAGACGAGCCAGTCCGTCCTTTAACTCACTGTGAACACCATCGAGCAAGAGTCCACACCACCAGCCCAGAGGGATATCCTATCGTTGGAGTGTATGCACCACAGTGTGATGACGATGGCCAGTACATCCCTCTACAGGTCAGTGTAGACCCACCCTTTTGTCACTTTTTGTTGTGTTTTTTATTTATGTTTATCTTTTAGAATCATAGACATGACATATTTAATTGTTTACTCTCAGTGCCATGGCTCCAGTGGACATTGTTGGTGTGTGGACAGTAGAGGACTGGAGAGACCAGGGACCAGGACTTCACCTGGTACACAACCTAAAGACTGCAACAAACCAGGTTGGGCTATATTTTTCATAATGCCGAATGAGTTGTGTTTTAACTATTTCACATAATTTCCTAAAGGACACTCTCAAGGGATTAATAAAGTTGTATCGATCTATGTATTTAGTTAAAAGGCTTTTGTAATTGTCTTTGTTTTCTTAGAAAATATATAAGGATTATTTTCACTATAGGAAACAGTAGCGTATCATTTACATATAGAGACTTTTTTGATTAAAATGTGCAGACTGTTTGTTGTTTCTTATCCAAGAATTTATTTATTTTTCCAACATCCCTCAGTTGAACCACTCCGTCCTAAAACCCACTGTGAGCACCACAGAGACAGTGTCCAGACCACCAGTCCAGAGGGATATCCTGTTGTTGGAGCTTTTAGACCTCAGTGTGACGCAGAAGGACAGTACCTTCCACAGCAGGTAAAACAGACAAAACCTTTCTACACATGACTGAAAATCTTAATTTTACAAACAAAAATGCTCTCATTTTCAGAGACATTTCATAAAAAACAGCATTTATACATAGTGTAAAGTTTAGAGAAAATCTTATATGGTTAGCATGTGATGTGTAAAAAACTAACTTGGTAATAGTGAGCACTAACATCTTTGGTCCCTAATCACTTTCTTCTAGTGTCATGGCTCAACTGGACACTGTTGGTGCGTGGACAACATAGGACAAGAGAGACCAGGAACCAAGACTGCACCTGGTACACCCAGTGTGGACTGTGACAAACCAGGTGAGTGTGTTACTTCTTTGAGATGCGGATGTTTTTTTTTTAGTTAGTATTCAAGTGAACACTGAGGTCTCTTCTCTCTCCTTCTGACTCTGTAATATACACAGAAGGGCTGTTCTATAAATTTAGTCAGTTCCATATATTACAGTCCCCAAGCTGTGAAGTGGTCATTCTGTGGTCAGGAGGACTGGCTGAGTGACAGCGCTGCATCAACACCCACATCCTCCCAGATGATGAACTGACAAACACCAACGCCAGCATTTACTAATGTCAGGCAGTTGCTTATGAAAACACATATTTTTTAACTACTATTTACATGAACTGTCAGACTCATGTGATATTACTGTTATTAACCAAACTAAATCCCACTCTTCTCAAATACTGCAATACTTTATTTTCCTCAGAAGAATCTTTAAACTTATGTGTTATACTTTCAGCGAAACAACACTAAAAACTGTAGGCTGAGGCTGTAGATATTGGTAACTAGAAGAAAAGCAAAATATAAAGTGGTGTTTTTCTTAAAAACAAAACCACACATTTATGTAAACATTACCTATTTAATTTATTTTGAGTTCACCTATTGCGACATAGCACTGTCTCAACCCATATAACTTTAATTGGGTTCGTCACCCACAGGAATGCTCAAAGTATGGAGCAGTGGGCTTTGGGTGGCAGTGGTGGAGACTGCTGCCCCTGAGACCCAGAATAAATGTAGTTATTGTGGCAACAGAATCAGAGTTCAAACTGGTGCAGACATAAAGGCATTAATGGTCCTCATCATAGTGGCACAAAGGCATTAAAACAGGCAGATGCATATAAAGATGCTTTACTGTGTTTTTTGTTTGTTTTCTCTATAAAAGAGAGACCAGGCATGATCCTAGAAATCTTCTTCTGTATTTTTTTTTGGGTGACATAAACTTGGCCACAGTCTTCACTGAAGAGTGACAGAAGTCATATTCCTAATGCCATGTTCGGATCTCAAGTGACATCCTTCCCTGCAGTCGCTCTGCCCCAACACTGTGCTGTTATTCTGAAAGAGCTTTAAATTACAAATCTGTTAACAGGGTAAGAGGAGAAGGTGGACGAGGAGGCCATTATAAACATTAGTGACGTCTGACGCAGTTTTAGGTTTTGTTTTAAACTCCTGATGTACAGCGAGATATTAAAGGGACACTGGAAAGTAAACATTATAAACCAAGGCTCGTTGTGTTTGTCTTTTGGAGAGGGAGTTGAAACAGTGTTACGTCACATCGTGAACCCAAGTCTGTGTGATTTTCTCTCTTTTATCTCTGTGATTTATTCTGCATAGACGGGTATATCATGATGATGACTTTATTTATTATTTCTGTTCTAGTCTCTGTCGCTTCAACCCAGCGTCCAGAGAGTGTGTGTCAACGATGGAGGGCCAGTTTGATTGAGCACTACGGTGGGAAACCAGAACCCCAGCAGTATGTACCTCAGTGTGAGCCAGATGGAGAGTTCAGGTAAAGAAGGAACACAAAAACACGATTGTTAGTTCCCCTTAAAATCCTAACAAATCATTGCAATGTCTTGACTTTAGTCCAGTCCAGTGTTACGGAGAGACAACGTACTGCTGGTGTGTGGACCAGGACGGACGAGAGGTTCCTGGGACCCGCTCACATGATGTTGTCAAACCCGCTTGTGAGTACTTTTTTCAACAGCTTTTTAATTAAATAGTTGCACCAAAATTATTCTTTTAACCCATTTCTAATGTTTTGCGGCAGGTCTTCCATCAGTGGCCCCTCCCACAGTCAGACCCCTACCCCGTCCAGATGTGACTCCTCCTCCTCCAAATGTTGCCGTCACACTGTTGTATGCTCAAGGACAGAAAATCGGGGCCCTGCCTTTGAACGGGACCAGGTTGGATCCAAGTGGCTCCAAAACATTGCTGACTCTGCATGTGAGAGATGAATCTCTACTAATAGCCTATATATAAATATATATATATATATATATATATATATTTCTATAGAAATTTCCCTGTAAATATATTCAACAGAATTCATGGCTCTTCCTTGATTTACAACCTGGTCAATGTTCTGCTGAGATGATCCTAGGGTTGATCTCCTCACTGGTCAAAAATATTGAAAGCCTGTGGTTTGGTCTAAGAGGAGAATTTCTGACTCTTGTTCCTGTGTCCAGGGATCCATTGTTGTTGGAATTGCCTATGACTGCAAGGAGAACCAGGTCTATTGGACTGATCTGTCTGCGAGAACCATCAACAGAGCTTCAATGACTCCTGGAGCCGAGCCAGTGATTCTCATCAACACAAGTACATTCAAGCTTTTCCATTCCTTCTCAAAATATATTTGTTTTATTTCTCGAACCAACCTAAGAAGCTTTTCTTTGCTCTTTTGATTCATGTAGACCTGGTCAGTCCAGAAGGCCTGGCTGTGGACGTCAATCGTCGACTGATGTTCTGGGTTGACTCTAACGCTGACTTGATTGAAAAGGCCAACCTGGATGGTAGCGACAGGAGGACAGTGTTTAACACTGACCTGGTCAACCCACGCGCCATCATCGTGGTCTCCTCTACTGGGTAAAAGCAACATTTGACATTATGATATCCAAAGAAGTCTTTAAACTCTTAAAAATGAAAGAAAGCAAACTAATTTTCATTGTGATCCACAACACGCACAACAACATGTTACCTCTGTATTTAACCCACCACCAAGGGGTAACTTGGCAGCTGCTGGACTCGAACCTGGAGCCCTAACTGCCTAAGAACTTACTGGTAAAAAAAAAAGCAGGGAGTTGAACTATGCACTTTTAGAAAGCATTTAACTCTATGGAGAGGAATTGTGTTATTGTACAATACAATTAGGAGCGGCAGAAGAGTATATGAGCATCAGCCATTACATGTTCATAACCAGTAAAGAATTGGTAAAGTTTGCTGTTGAAGGGACTGATGGGATCCTTTTTTACTAATAGACAGACAGTAAACATATGTTTATGTCTAAACATATTTGACCTGGAGACCTGGAGGTTTCACTTGGAGGGAAAAGGAAGATAATCAGGCGGAAGACAGAGTACATGGCAGGGGTGGTGCTTGAGGAAAGGCAAGATAGGCAGTTACTTGGGGCCCTGGCAACTAGGGGGACCTGGCATCTTTGGTACGGAAAAACATTTTTTTGCTGCGCGCAAGCACAGGTTGGGGGCCCCTGCCATATCTTGTTTGGGGCTCCAAGAGACCATAGCACCAACCCAGATACATTGGTGTAAGCGAGAGTTGGAAGGAGCAGATAAAGATGTGAGAAGTAGAGGTAACGATGGATGGTAAGACGCGTTGAGGACAGCAGACAGATGTGTATTAGGCAAAAGAGGTTGCTGATGGACGTGGGTGACGAGGCCATGTGCACTGGTGGACTTGAACATGAAACCCTCCTGACCCAAATCTGCTTCTTTAACCATTAGGCCACCAGGATAGTAAGTTGGTCTGTTGAAAGGTCAGTTGGTCGGTTGACAGTTTAGATTAATATTTTTTTGGGTGGAGCTCAGTTGTTTTGACCACTGTGGTGTTGCACTAAACATTTTTATACATATGGTCAACATAGTCTGGACTTGACTGTAATGACTCACTTGCTGTGATGGTCATTCTCCACTGAGACAAACTCAGACCTGGTCACAGCTGGTTTCCAGTCTGTGGATGAGAGTGGGAAACTAAAACACTCAATTCTCAAGACAGAAATAGGCAATGCTGATCTGTGACTCACTCTCTGGGACAGAGAACCCGAAGCATCTTACTCACAGAAAACAAATCTTGTTGAGTCTGGACCCCCCCGGGCTGAGAACTCACCACTGGGTCATCTGCGGTTGTATTTATTGTAATCAAATTGAGTTCTTGTTTAATGAAAACCTGTTTTTGGATGTTTCTGTTTGTCCTGCTTGTCCAAACTTCTCAAAACTACTGGCCCAATTTCAGCTGAAATGACCAACTAGTATTTATTACAAGGCGAAAAGGCTTTTTATCCCTAATTATCATAGAAAAATCTGTAACAGTTAATGAACACCCTACTGTGTAACACATAGATCTTAACTGAAAAAATAGAGCATGGACAAACTTGATAGTTCATTATTTCTAAGCCTTATATAAATGTTTTGAGGCTGGACCAGGTCCACTGCTGCAATTCATTACACACGGGTTTAGTAACACAAGGTCTAGAAGGAACAACATCTGCTTTTTATCAGTGAAGCTAATCACATAATCAACAGGTTGGTGTGTGTGTGTGTGAATATAGTTGATTTAACACAGCAGCACGACTTCAAATCATAAAACCTCTGAAGTGTGTTTCACATCATTGATTTAACATTTTAAAGTTCCTGCCTTGAGGTAAAATGTGCATCTGCGTGTGTGTGTGCATGTGTCCTGAAACAAAGCCAAGCCTTTAAAGTAATTTCTGCCTCGCACATGCAGATATTTTGTCCAAAAGATTTTTAAACACAGTCCAGATTTGATGATGTTAAAACCTCTAATGTTCACCATCTCCATCCATGATGCTGGAGATGAACACGTTTTGCTAGATGATCAGCCTTTACATTTTTACTCATTTATTTTGAAGAAACTAGAAACTTTTAGAAATTTTAAAAAATTAACAGTAGAAAACCCAAAGTGCAAACAAACAAACTGGAAAAAAACAACCCAAGCTAACAGTGATTGCAGCAATATATATATATATTTATATATATATATCACACATATTTTAGCTTTTTGGTAAAAACTGAATGTCCAGTTGCCTAACTAAACCCTTTCACCTTGAGCATGACCTGGATGACTGAGAACCTTCATTGGCCAGTTAGTCCTCATCTTTCAGAGATGGAAATTGTTAACAGTTTGTCCAAAAGTTTAGTTGGGTTGGGTGTAGTTGTCAGCAACTGGACTTCTTCTTGGAGTTGAAAAACGTTTCATTCCTCAACTGAGGAACTTCATCAGTTTCTGGTTGATGTCAGAGGGAACTTTAGTAGTTCTACTCCTCTAGACCACTCCCTTCACCACTGGACAAAGGTGTGAAGAGTTGCTTTATTTTTATTATGAGCTGGATGAATGAGAATCGACATGTTACAGTTTGTGTTAAATCATGAGTCAACTCCTCAAGAGGGATAATAGCAGAAATAGCAGAGTGTCCACATGTTGACTGTAGGAGCCTGGGGAGTTGACCACCTTAACAAAGTACATGTTTTAGCCAGAAACAATAGCATTGTCAACAGTGATTTGGTCTATGGTTAAGAAGGTAGAAAGTAGTCAATGATAGTTCTTTACCAGTGACCTCCTAGATACCAGAGTGAACTGCCATATCACATGACCACAACAAGGGGATAAATGTACCTTTTGATTTATAACAAAGTTTGAAAGTGCCAGGGGAGATTCTCTAAAGGTGAACAGGTGTATAATAGGTTGGGTGAAACAATTTATAGTTCTGTTCATGTGTAGAGATTCAGGACATTTAGGAAAACTGCGATGCAGATCCTGTCCCAGTCAACGCTCCTACAGCTGCCTAGAGCCAAGTGGTGAGCCCACTAGATGTTTACGCCCCTAAGTGGGATTTAGGACTTACCCAGGAGGTGAACCCTGTAGTTCCACACCAATGACCGAGATATTGACTCTGGGCCAAAAAGAATGCAACATTACACACTAGTTATATAATTTAATGGGATGAATTACAATGCGTATGGGCTGCATTTTGCCCCTGGGCCTTATTTTGGAAAAGAGCCAGAGCTATTTGACATTTAGTTAAGATAAGTCAAGTCTTTTTGGAAGTTTATTGCTTTAAAACAAAAGGATAATTAAGTCTTCCACATACACACCCCCCCCACACACACACACACACTCCCACAGTCACTAATCAACATGGCTCAGCAGTAAAAAAAATAAGCACTAACAGTAAAGCAAACAGAGAGAAATCACATCCATACGGTTATTGAAAAAAACTCCAACATGTTTATGATTGTTCATCAACATCTGCTCACACGCCTGTTTAGAAGAGAGTGTGAGTGTGTGTGTGTGTGTGTGTGTGCGTACGATGATGACTCATGCGGTGTGTATTACCTCTGGTTCCCACGGGATGGGCCCACATGTGCACCATCACCTCCAGATGAGAATCAGTGTGTCGTAGCAAGCAGCCCACACACTCTGCCCCTTCACCTCTGAACGTTTCCCTCTCAGCGAGTCTCTTGGTATTCCCCAAACATCTGAAATCATGTCAAACGCAGCGATTCCTCGCACTAAATTTCCAGCCTCTCTAAAAGTGAATGATGTCACGTTCTCAGACCAAACAGATCTGATCAGAGTAGCCTGACGGTGACCTCATCAACATGAAACAGCCGTGTCCCATGTTGAAGAGGTTACAGTTCGGCCGCTTTTTCTCTACTCATTCCGTACACACACAAACGAACCCCAATACCCTTGTCATGTCAAATTTGTCAGCTGTTGGAATCCAGCACCAAACCATGTCTGTCTTGAATCCATGTCCTAAATCTCATTTTTTACCCCTAGCACCCTCTACTGGACGGACTGGAACAGAGAGGCTCCAAAGATTGAGTGTTCATCAGTGGACGGTCAGAACCGCAGGGTGGTGGTGTCAGACGGTATCGGCCTGCCCAACGCTCTGACCTACGACTCTTCATCTGGACAGATCTGCTGGGCTGATGCAGGTGATGGACATTTGGTCATTGAAAAATCCACAAATTTCTGGTAGATAGAACATAGACAGTCCTGGTGCTGTACCCTCAAAGCAGGGGTCTCAATATCAAATAAGTTGTGGGCCAACACCCACACTATCATTTCACTGAAGGGCAACCTCAGGTTTCAGAACTATAGGATATACAATAAAATCTGGAGAACACAGCTATAGAATATTATTATTATAAATTCAACTTTCACATCAAGGCGGGGGCCACAAAATATCATCCTACCGGCCGTAAATCGCCCACGGTCCACGAGACCCCAGCCTTAAAGGAAGTACATTATTAGTTCTCGCTCATAAAATACACAACGCTCTGGTTATACTGTACGTGTAAGTTATTTTTGAAGACGCACACAATGTTCTTGTACTTTCTTAAGTTCTTAGTTATTGCAGATAGCATACAAGGTTGGTGTATTAAACATGTCTACCCGTTATTAGCAGATAATGTACATTTTCTGGACTATAAGTCACACCTTTGTTCATCCTTTGGCCGAGTTTGCAACTTATAGAAAGGTGCAACTTATATATTAAAATATATTTTAACATTTATCATTTTTCACACTGACTGCTGCAAGATTTGTGATTAAAGGCTAAATAGCTAAAATTGTTGACCATTTCTACGCCATCTATTGGTACAGGTTGTGCTAGTGGCTCTAGTCTTATGTACAATTATATACTAGTCCTATACATTTGATAACATTTCTTTATGTTCACACTAACGGCCATTAGAGGGCACTGATGCGACTTATACTCTGGAAAATACGGTGTACCTTTTATAGTACTGATTATTTGTATTGCAGCACTGTCATCATTGAGGTATTCTGTGGAACTGGATGGTTTGGACTCGAGTATCAATAATGTCTTCTTGACACTGACCCCGAGTCTGTGGATCTTCTGCTCCTTGTTCCAGGTACCAAGCGTTTGGAGTGTGTATCTCCTGATGGTTCTGGCCGAAGGGTGATTCACCCCACCCTCAACTACCCCTTCAGTATGGTTTACCACCAGAACCACTTCTACTACACAGACTGGAGGAGGTGGGTGTCACTGTCCCAGGATTCTTGTCCACTATCTTCATCCTGACTCTAAAGATGTCTTTGTCCATGTGATTTGTGCGTTTGTCTCAGGGACGGAGTGATTGCTGTGAACAAAGACAGTCAGTTCACAGATGAGTACCTGCCAGACCAGCGCTCACATCTGTATGGCATCACGATAGCAACCGCTCAGTGTCTATGAGGTGAGGAAACACAGCTGGACTGAGGACTGAGACATTTTACCTCCACGTCGATGCACAGAACTGATCTAGAGTACATACTGTGGACAAAAGTGCTCTGAACTGAAGTGGTTGTATACATTTACTACACTCTGCTATTTTACTGCGGCCTGTTTGTCCAGACAGCAAAAATACTAACAGCCCTCAATGGTTTGTGGGACATCTTTATTCTTGTTTCATTCATGGAGAATTATCTCCTGGATACAAAAGTGCTAGTTTAGGAAATGCCTAAAACTTTTGTACAACATTGAGTCTTAAATCTGCCTTTTGCCTGTGTCTCCCACGGCAGCCATGTTTTGACAAAGTGTCGCTGTCTCAGACTGTAGTCCCAAACCACTCCATAAAAACACCAGAGTGTCCCTTTAAAGGCTGATGATGACAGAAGAGGGATTATAAGGCTGTGCCTCTGATTACATACATCTGCTGACTTCACCTTTGATGCCTCTCTGTTCTCACATGTCTTTTTTAAAGCCTCCTCCTAAAAGGCTTTTAAGTACAAAGTGTGGTCCAGAGAGCAGGCTAATCCTCAAAGTAGCACCTGGACAGATGTGGCCGTCACATCTGCACAGTCAGATCCACTCGCACTCATCGGCACGTGCACACGATTCACCTGAACTCACCTTGAAACTGTTGGTGATGACAGTAGGTCTGAGCCTGTGTCGAATGATGGGAAAAAATTGTGTTATAATAAATGCAAACAAATTTTAAGTGGTCCAAAATATCTATCTAATAATTTGCCAACAAGTAGCTAAAGATTGACCAAATTCATCAAAATAGGGTGAAAAATCATGATATTTAATTTAGATAATAAGTTGTTAAAAACAAAGCAGAGGTAGTAGTAAAACTTTGCTAAACTGATAGTACTGGTGAAAAACAACCCAAAGGGATGTCCAATATTGTCCAAACAATTATTTTTCCGTCACCAATATGGATCATTCCTGATGTATGCAGTTATTTGCCTCTGAAACCTAGGTAAATGTCTCAGGATTCTTTGTGTGATTCTAGCAAATTTCGCCAAAAAACCCAGGCATTGTGGTGACAGTGGTGGCCTAATGGTTAAGAAAGCAGACTTGGGTCTGCAAGGCTTAAGGTTTGAATCCAACAGCTGCCAGGTTCCCATTGAGGTGCTCTGATCATAGCATCCTGATCCTGATCCTGACACACATAACTTCCAGTGGGCTCACCACCCACAGGAAGGTTCACAGTAAAGAGCAGTGTGATTTGGGTGGCAGCTGTGGAGACTGCTGCAGCAGATAAGAGGATGAAAATGAATGAATGAACAGTTTTCCTGGAGATTATTAAATAGATAACATTTAATCTTGTGCTAAAACCTGGTGTAGAAATATCTAGAACAAAACAGTGGCTTAAAAAACAGCAACTAAAGCCAAGTATTTTTTGCCAAGAAAAAATGAACCCTTTATATATAGAATTAAAGCAATTACAATTGGTAGCAAAAAAAACCTTCAGGTCAAAACTTACAGAACAATTTGTTGAATTTTAGCCACTGTTCAACTGTCACATTTACCAGATCTATGGGGTTCCTTGCTGTCATCCAGGGAAATGATTTTTGTTTTAGTTTTCTAGGAACCAAAGCTCAGAGTGAGGAGGTCCAGGTGGAGCGCGGGCAGTAAAGCCCTCATTTTCTCTTCCTGTGTTAAATCCAAATGTGAAAGGATGAAAGCTTTCCAGCCACACTGACCTAATGACAGAACAAACAGTCGCTGCCTTCTCAAACCCAGACCTGCATTTAACAACCGGCCATGGGTCGTTACCTCTGTGAAGAGTGTGTGTGTGTACACCTATTTAACAACAACTGCCTCTAAGCCTCTTACAAGTGGACCCTCTAACAAGTGTGTTTTTCAGAGCTTGTCATCACGCTCTCAATTACACCACACATGCACATCTTTGAAGCTGGGAGCTTTGCTCTTGAGGCTTTCTTGAGGCTCTTCAGGCTTTTACAGAGTCTGTTCTTGAAAACTTGCCTCCCTATTGTCTGTCAAAACCTGATTGAAATGTCCAAAAAGGTTTCCGTAGCACAGACACAATTACCTGAAAAGAAACTGAAGATTGGTTTAGTAAAATCTTGCTAAACTGATTATAGGACTGGTAAAAAGACATCCCAAAGGAATGTTCAATATTGTTCAAACAAATACGATAATTTCCTCATAATAATCATACTGATATTTTGTACCGTGAATATGCTTATAATGGACCAATATTTAATCTTTTTAATTCTCAATGTTAACAAAAAAAATATATTTGACGTCCATTGAAACTCTTAGATCTGATGTTGTTGGTATAATGCATTTTCTTAACTTCCCTTTTTTTTTACAGAAAGTCACTAATTTGGGAGCAGTCATCACTGTCCTTGGTGCTAAATAATCATCTTTGCTGACTCCTGACCAGAGCATGGACCAGAGTCCTGTCCACCACGTTCCTGTCTTGGTTCCTCAGTAGAACGTCAGGATGTCAGATAGACCTTATCACCTCCTCTACCCCCACAACACCCCCCCACCACCTAAACAATTCCCTTTATCCCCACCTTAAAGATATAACCCTTAAAAAATAAGTGTTTTGTACATTTGTTTTATACCTCATTTTTTTTATTTTTTTCTACTGTATTTTTTTAAAAATCGTGAATTTGTTTTTTTCTACAGATTAAAAGCTACACAATGAAATTGGAATTTAAATGTACAAGAACGCGTCTGGGTTTTTTGTTCCATAAGGCCGGGGAAGGGTACGAGTCGTGGGTGAATTGGTGCCGGGCCACAGAGGAATAATGTTTCCTTTTGGCCCTGTCTTGCCATTACTTACACTTTATCTATACACATATCAACAAAAGAACTTAACAATAGAATGACTAGGATTCCATCTTCAATAATGCAACTATTTTTGATTAGGAAATATTTTCTCAGTGAAGACAACAACAATGAACTCAAAATGACACAGAGGTATTGATACAAGATTCTAACCTTGTATACTGGTCAGGTAGGAGAAAGTTATAGGATGTGTGGACTTGATAAAGTCATGTGTCCATGTACAGTTAATTCTGGATTTTATAGGTAGCAAAATATTTCAGAACACCATAACTTTAATTTTATTAAGGGGTATTTATCTGCCACAACCTAATGACCAGACATTGTAATCTCCATTCAGATTACACCACCTCCCACAGTAAATTAAACCATTCCTGGTTTCTGGGTTTTTATTTACAGAAAAACGTTAGTGCAGCGAGAGGATGACGACAGTTTTCAACATCAGTCTCTGAAGAAACAAGTGAACATAAGAAGATCGTCTGTTCTGAGCTGATCGGATCTGAACTCAAACATGTCCACCACAAAAGAAACAAAACATCTCAGTCTTCTCAGAATCCAACTCAAGTCATCTGTGGATCACGTCTTTTGTGTCCTGGTCCTCTCATCTGCCCACTTTGCCCAGCCTGTGGTCAGTCTTGGGGTCAGCGATGATGGCCTGAACGGCCACAATAGCCTCATTGATCTTCGTCTGTAGCTCCCTCAGCTCCTCGATGTGGAGGAGGCGAAGGATCTGAGCCGCTTCATTCAGGGTAGCGTCTGAGGGGAGACAACCAAAAATGTTTAACGGTGACTGACATGCTGTGGTGGTGATGGTAGGACAGACGGGGGCCCTAGAGAGCTGTTGGGCTTTTAGGAGCACAATGACATTATCAGAACAAAAGTGCTGCTTTTTAATGACCATGTGTTGTAACAGTTGTCTTTCAAAGAGTGGTTAAGCTGTTGTCAGAGCTCCATCTGCTGGTCCAAGTAGGTAACAATCTAGTGGTCGAACCCTAGCTCTTGCTGCTTCCATGACCATAATAAAGACAATGGTTGGAGGGTGAATAAATCAATCAATTAATAGTCACAGGCTGGATTTAAAAAATAATATTTTACTTGTGAAGGGTTTGTCAACCTTTTTAGAGGGGGTATCAGAGCTTTTGTATATTGTATATTGTAGTGTAGGAGAAAAAGAAATCTATTTTCCCTGAAAATTTTATTTGTGAAGGGTTTGTCAACCTTTTTAGAGGGGGTATCAGAGCTTTTGTATATTGTATATTGTAGTGTAGGAGAAAAAGAAATCTATTTTCCCTGAAAATTCTTTGTTTCGCCACATATTTATGAAGTTTCTAGAAGGAGTAAGAGGTTCTTACCTCCAGTGTCAAAGCCCAGGGTGTGTTTATCTAAAGTAACTGGAATTCCCTGGAGAGAAGAAAAATGTAGTTTTAGTTGATGTGTAAGTCTCGTACAACAAAACTAAATTATGTATTGACATTAACGTTACCTCTTTGTTCTGACTGGCTTTAGCAATCGCCTCTGGTGACAGTCTCTCCTGGATGAGAATACGAATTGCCTGAGTGAACAGACAGCATGTTAAGGACAAATGTCTCCAACCATTCGATTGAGTATCAATTACCAGTGATATTTGTTCAAATTCACCTTCAGCATCACTAGGTAGTCGTCATGACGCTGGATTTTAAGAATGCTGGCTAAAGCTGTTACACCTGCTTTAAATTCAGGTGAATTGCCTACAGGCACAAAAACAAACGATGAATCTAAAAGGAACAAGGTTAAAAAAAAAAACATGTACAGTTAATGTAGTACGCACTGTCGAGGTTGACCAGAGGGTCGGCTGCTTTGTCGCTGTTGGTGGATGCTGCCAGTGGGGGACAGTTCTTATATTTATCCACTAGGGACAAAAAGAACAAAAGAGTAACGTGCTTTAGGGCGTCTTCATATAATGAGTCTGCCTCTAAAATTGCAATCAACGTGATGTAAAAATGTCTCCATCTTGTGGTCATCATCAGTATTTAACCAACAACAAACATCTCAGGAAAATAAACATTTATTGAATGAACAATGTAAAATCATTATTATTTAAGAATGAGAGGTATTTATTTACTTCACAGCAGTTGCACTGTGTCAATCTTTATTTCTTACCATTATCTCCATATTCATATCGAACAGCCAGACCCAGTAACCAGTCCACAGCCTCCTGTCTCTCCTGGACTCCAAATGGACAGTTGACATCCTGCAGATACTGAAACAACAACAACATGGGTGTAGCTGACCAAACTTGGGGTTTACTTAATTGAATGCAGCGTTACTGATGTGCCCTGCCTTCTGATAAGCGTTAGGCCAGTCTGAGCTGGGGATGTTCCTTAGGTTCCCTCTGTCCTCGATCTTGTAGTGTCTTATCTTCTGATCCTCCAGCCACACAACACAGTTCCTGAACTGGGTCTCATCTGGACACAGAGCAGGAATACAGAGACTGTTACTGTTACGACAGTCACGGATGAATCACGTCACGGACTTAGATATATGCAGTAACAACCCAAACACGGCGGTAATATGGACATCTAATAGAACTAGACTAGTACGGAGGAAGTTTTCATGGTGATGAAGACTTAGTGGGTACGCATTGAATTCTGTCTGAAATTCGATCCGATACCTGTATATTTTGCAGGGAAACATTGGTGCGGTACTGTCTTCCCAAAGTTAACACTTGTGTACACGTATGTTGGTTATTTTTACGAAGTGTCAGTTACGGCTTTTTAGTAATTTTTACCACTGAAATCCATTATTCTAAGCTAGACGACAGAAATCAACATAAATTATTCATTTTAACTTTATTTATAGTAGTTCGCTGCTTGGTACAGCCGTCACTGTGACAGCTAGCATTTAACCCGGCTCCACGTTTTGTCATCTAGCCGGCCACGTTCAACCGGTATAAACAGAATTTTCTTTACCTGTGCAGTCAAAGTCGTTGGGGTTGTGATAATCCAGTGCTGTTAATTTCCTTCTAAACATGACTGTGTTAATCTGGGATTGCCAAACGAGGAAATCCTGCAACGAACACACAGAAAGCTTGGAATCTTTTTTTCTCGTTTCTTCTGCTTCCGATGACAGAGCGCATGTGCAAATACGTCTTCCGGTTTTGACTGTCAGCGTAAGACATACTGCTATTGTTTCATACAATTTATACAAAATACCGTATTCACCGTAAAAATAATTGTATGGTGTAATACGTTTCACTCACATTTTTGTGAAATTCTGGAGTGCTTTAGTATAAAGCACATTTAGAGTGTTTGGATTTTATTTCTTACACCAGTTCTTGTTTTGAGTCCTTGCGGTGTTCACGCAACTACTGGTCGTTTTCCAGCAAGGGTGCTAAGAGGTGAGATAATATTTAGTTTATTTTATACCACATACTGTGGCATACTTCATTGCGTATTTCAGCTAACAATATGTTTTCTATTCTTTTGTTTACCTATGACTTTATAGTTACATATCAAGCTATCACTTCATGGATTTGAGATTCATTTTATTTTACTTAATGTATTTGCTGTGGGACTAGGGTATTGTTTTTGTTATAATTGGTCAATGGTTTATTGTTGACTGAACACTTGTTGCCCTTAAGGGTTTTACATGTGGTTTATTTAACGTAACCGTTGGCTGTTTCTAACTTTTTCCCCTTGTGGTGAAATGTGGCTAGCCCCTTAGTTTTTATTTTGATTAGCTATGAACTCAAGTTCTAATAGTTTTTTTTTCTTTATGTAAGTAGATGGATGATTATATGAAATAATTATTTTCATTATTTACTATTGGTAAACTTTAACCATTGTGTCTACTGAGAATAATCATAGTTTTTTTAGGTAGCCTACCTTTGCTTAAGCTTGATTTTCGGAGCAACCCCATAAACCCCTCAAGGTGAAGCTTCCCACGTTATGTACTTTGTTACCATTTTTTTTAATTACAACAACAAAGATATGGAAAATGTTTAATTTCATGTCACATTTAAAAAAAAATAACACGAAGCAAAGCAAAAAAAAAACAAAAAACTACTGGAATTATGTTTGAAGCCTAAAGTGTTTAAAACGGCCGCATGCGTGGGCCAAGAGGTGGAGCTCTATTGGGTGGTGTGATTGCAATGTCCAGATAATCTCCGATCTGGAAACGCTGAGACTGTAGTGTCATTGAGTCGTCAGCTCCTTTCCTGCCTGATACAGTACTGCCAATGTCTTTCAATCTGGGAAAAGAGAAAAGGGCATTTTAAAATACAAGTTCTCATAAATATAATAATAATGGAGTCTCTAGTTCAGGAATGGGCAATTATTTTGACTCATGAGCCACAGGTGGTACTAAAATTTGAACTAAACTAAAATAAATGATGAGTAAAGTATTGAATAGAGGCAACAATGTTCAACTGCTTTTTGTGTCTTCAAGACTATCTATTGGGAAAATGTTGGCTTTTCAAGGAAAGGGCAGAAGGATAAATTTAAAGTATAATTTGGATATGTTGGGCAAGCCGGATTGAAACGCTAAACAGACCGCATCCAGCCCCGTGGGTTGGTTTACCCAGTTTATCGTTTATTCACACCATGGATAAATTCACAGTTGAGGTTTGTATAATACAAGCTGTCAATACAAATGCAGTACAGCTCAGACAGCTACAGAGAAGATGTATCTGGATAGCTGGCTGGCCATCTGCCACGTGTTGGAACCACCTAGTCAACTCTGTTCAGTACTTCATTTAGAGTAGTGATTCCGGACACCTCAGGCTAACCTCCTGCCAAAGTCTCCAGTCTTACCTATATGCTTTTGCTCTTGGGTCAGGAAACACAATGGCAAAACTAAAGTGAGTTCCTTTCTTCCTTGCTTCTGGATAAACTTCTTTGACCAGGCCAGTCAGTTCCTTTAGGGTAGCATCCATCCTTCAATAAATAAATCAAGAGGTAATGTTAGTTTATCTCGAATAGAAATTTAATGTACGAAACAGTTTATTGGGACAAAACTTTACCATGTGTAGATCTGCAGTTCACTGGAGGGGACGTTACCGCGAGCAAATTCATCCGGTCTGTGATGGCGCCCACTGTTGGTGGTGAAAACACGGAGCAGGAGAGGACATGTCTGAAAAGGAAACACGATTTCAACTTAAATATATAACTTGATATATATTATATTAAATATAACTGAAATATAGCATCATAGTAAGTTCAGGCGAAAGCAGACCTTTGTGTCTTGAAATCACTGTGATTACTCTTTAAACATGTATAAAGATCGTACTTAGAGATCATTGAAACATACTGTGCATCATGGTTGTAGATACATGCAATAAAAGCTTTGTGCACGTCCAGATTTGTCCTAAATTTACCAATCATATCAGACTTAGGTTGCTACACTGTTTAACCATCTAATACTTCAATGGGGTAAACTGAATATAAACACATATAGTTTAACGGAAAACACACTAGACCTGTTTCTTTACGCACACACGCTACAATTGTAGCTCAGATGCTAACCCAATGTTTACCTTTTCGCGGTCAATAGGTTTTTCTGGTTCCTTCTTTATCTCTTCCTGGGTGACACGGGACTCTAGGGCCATGTTTTTATTTTTCTAAATGAACTCCTAATAAGTTAACTTTAATCGTTCGACTACTGTAGGTTTTCGCCGTGCTAACTAGCAGGTATCCAGGCCACACACAAGTGCGGCTCGTTTCCGTTTCCGTCGTGTGCTGTGTACTGTAATGCCACCTAGTGGTTATTCAGTGGTATGGTATAGATTCTGGGATTTTTTTCAAGGCTGTAATGCAGGAGTGACGGACAGAATTTCACAGTGAAGTCACGGGCCAGACTGAATATTCATTGAAAAATAAACTGTAAACACTTCCCCTTCTCCGGAGTTTAAATTAAGGGACAGTGCCAAAGTCTCTTGGGGCTCGTATAGATATCACTGGGACCTCCATCCTATCATTCGCAAAAGCAAAAAAAACTTTCTTTCGACCAGGGCCCCTAGAGGCCGGACACCCAAGTAACTGCCTGTAGGTAACTCCAAATTAGTAATATTTGCCTTTATCTTTGCCGTTTAGATCCCTACAACAAAAAACTTAATGTCTATATGCTATAACAAAGACCGTCCTAAAGACAATCATGCTAGTATATAAGGGCTATATACTGATGGGCCAACTCTAGTACATATTTGATATATAGTCAGAAGACAGGGGACAGAGCTGGAGGTTCTCTGTAGGAGAGTCAAGGATGGACAGGATCAGGGATGAGGTGATAAGAGGGACAACACATACAGGAAGGTTTGGAGAAAAAGCTAGAGGAGACAGATTGAAATGGTTTGGACATGTTCAGAGGAGGTACTGTGAATACATCGGTAGAAGAATGATCCTACAGTAGAGATGGAGCTACCAGGTTGGAGACAAAGATGGATGCAGTGTGGGAGGACGTGGAGGTAGTTGGAGTCAAAGTAGAAGATATAGAGGACAGGGGCAGATTGAAAATGTTGATTTATTGTGGCAACCCTTGAAAAAGGGATAAGCTGAAAGAAGTCAGTGTTTGTAAAAAATATAAAACTAAAATCTTTGATAATCAGACATCATCTTATTGACAAACATTTGATAATAATTTACTTAGACATTTATCAGCTGTTATCTCTAGATAGATAACTTTATTAATGTCTAATTAATGTCTTTACTCAAGCCTTTCAAGTCCAATGAATATCACCTTCACGGTTATAATATATCAAAAGTACTTAGAGAAACTTTGTCAGCGCACAGGCAAAACAAACACAAAACAATATATAATGTTTGTGAAGATTCTCATTCATCCAGGTCATGATATCCAAAAAGGGTTTAGTTGACAAGACAGGTGTGACAACGACTCCCATTCACATCTGGACATGTGACAAGAAAACTGCTCATTAACATCAGGAGCAGTATCTGTCTAAAAAGGTGTGATCAAAACAACTCTTCACACCTTTGTCCAGTGGTGAAGGGAATGGTCTAGAGTAGTATAACTACTAGAGTTCCCTCCAACAACAACCAGAAACTGATGAAGTTCCTCACTTGAGGAATGAAATGTCTTTCAACTCCAAGAAGAAGTCCAGTTGCTTACAACTAAACCCTTTTTGAATATATAATGTTGCAACTAGTAAATAGTTATGGATGTGATACAGACCAATTTCTAATCTTCCATTTATTTCCAAAATCTTGGAGAAAGTTGTGGTTGCACAATTGTGCGATCATTTACATAGTAATGATCTTTTTGAAAAATTTCATTCTGGATTTAGAATCCACCACAGCACAGAGACCGCATTGTTAAGGGTAAAGAATGATATTCTCATGGCCTCTGAAAAAGGACTTGTGTCCCTGCTGGTCTTACTGGATCTCAGTGCAGCATTTGACACTATTGACCATAAGATCCTACTTCATAGGCTAGAGTATGATGTTGGGATCAAAGGAACTGCACTTGTTTGGTTTAAATCCTATCTAACAGATAGGTTCCAATTTGTTCAAATAAACGAGGACTCCTCTGAACACACTAGAGTTGATTACGGAGTTCCACAAGGCTCTGTACTTGGGCCAATTCTTTTTACATTGTATATGCTTCCTTTAGGCAAAATTATTAGACAACATAATATAGATTTCCACTGCTATGCAGATGATACCCAGTTGTATTTATCTGCAAGGCCTGACGACCCAAACAACATCCCTCGGCTTCAGTCATGTTTTAAAGACATCCAGACATGGATGACACAAAATTTTCTGCTGCTAAATGCAGAAAAAAACGAAGTTATAGTATTAGGACAAAAACACACTGATCCAACATTGTTGATCCAGGGATTGAATCAGGATGGAAATATTCAACCCTCCCACTCTACTGTCAGGAACCTGGGGGTGTTATTCGATAATAGCTTGAATTTTGACGAACATGTTAAGCAAATTTGCAGAATTGCCTTCTACCATTTACGTAATATTAAGGCAATTAGAAATATTCTGTCCCGTAACGATGCGGAGAAACTAATCCATGCCTTCATAACCTCTAAAAGACGGGAGCACATAACTCCCATCTTAGCCTCCCTACACTGGCTCTCAATTAAAAGTAGAATTGACTTCAAAGTTCTATTATTAACTTACAAGGCCCTATATAATCTGGCCCCTTCCTATATTAAGGACCTGCTTTCCCCCTATAAACCTAGCAGACCGCTCCGATCATTAGATTCGGGTCTATTAGTGGTTCCCAAAATTTCTAAGAGTAGAACAGGTGGTAGAGCCTTTAGTTATCAAGCCCCTCTTCCGTGGAATCAGCTTCCGCTTCAGGTCAGGGATTCTGACTCGGTCTCTACCTTTAAGGTGAGACTAAAAACCCATTTATTTAATGTTGCCTATGGTAACTTTTTGAATGTTTAACGCTAATCTTGTAGTTTACACCAAACTGCTATAGATTTTTAAATGCTGGGGTAGGGGGCCCTCACGTCATGCATTTAGAATGAGCGCATTGTCTGAGCACCCGTCCTCCCTCTTCCTCGTTCCTGTCTCACTCTCTACTCCACTCTCTCCCCCAATCTATTGAGATCTGTTAAATCTACCGTTTTTGTTTGTTTCTCTTTTTTTTTGCTGTTGCTGATGGATAGGTCGATGCCCGAACTAGGATAAACAGGACAAGGAGGATCAGCAGTTGGATGACCGGACAAACACCTACTGACATAACGGCTACTGGAAGACTACATATCAAAATTTTGACTAATTTGTTGTATCTTTTGTATTTGTTTTATTCTATTGTATTTTTATGCTCTGGTGACATCCATTGCGCTGTCTGTCCGTCCAGGGAGTGGATCACTCCCCTGTGGTTCTCCCTAAGGTTTCTACCTTTTTTTTAAAAAAGCTA
>JAFBJS010054583.1:0-214276 GCA_016785265.1 Paraplagusia blochii | reverse complement strand
TGTATAAGAGACAGCCCTACGGTTTCGACCGTTTTTTTTCCCCTGTTATAAGGGTTTTTTCCTCGGTAGTTTTTCCTTACCCGGGCTGAGGGTCTAAGGACAGAGGATGTTACCAACCCTGTAAAGCCCTATGTGACAAACTTGTTTTGTAAATGTGGGCTATATAAATAAAAATTGATTGATTGATTGATGATGTGTGAGTGATTGTTCACACCATTAATTTTCTTCTAAGAGAAGTAGACTCAGTAAATGGAGGATCTGAAGGTTGGAAAATGTCTAACAATATTAAAAAAGCTAATATAATGTCTCACATCTGTCATGGTTTACCTTAAGAGTGTCATCAAAATTCTCAGATATGTTTGTCCTTGTATATTATACCGTCCCATTATTAAAGATCATTACAATGTAAAGTGTAAATGATAGAGAGTATTCAAGTATATTAATTGTTTTTGCCCATTTTATTCATCAAGCAAGATAAACTCCATTTCATAAAAAATTCATAATAATCTGCACAGAAGAGAAACGCTGTGATCCTAGGTGTTGAACTGACTTCTTATGCCTCACAGCCCATCATTTCTGGCGTGATATCCAGCGCCTGGGGAGCCATTCTGCTCATGGCGAACAGCATAGGACTTTCATACTCAAAATACTTTGAACCCTTAAAAACAGTGATTCCTGCTGGGCCACAAAAGCCACCATCAATGTCAGACAGTGGAATAGGGATGCTGGCCCTCACTGCCCTGGGTGTAGCTGTCAGGTCCACGTCCAGCATTTGACTTCCTAATTAAAGAAAAAGATAGCCAAATAAACTATTACAATCAGAAGAAAAATTATCAATATAAAAGTGACTATTACAATGAATGGAAATTGTCAGAATACTAAGTTAAAACAAGTCTTTATCCCAGATATTGAGCCTACCTTTTGTAAAGTGGACAATGTCCTCGCCAGGACAAACAAATGCAGCATCCACAGGTCCCTGAATGCCCAGCTCTTCCGTCAGAGTTTTGGGGTAACCCTCGATCAGGATGTAGTGAGCTCCTCCTTTGTAGATGTAGACTTGATCGCCCTGAAATTCAGAAGAATTGTATTTTTTTTTCAAGAAACACTTCTGCTGAACCATAAACAAATGCCTTAAAGCCCTGGTTTGACCTTGATCATGTAGAGTTTGTCTGTGTAGGAGAAGACGGCGTCCACACCAGTAGCCAACTCCTTCCATGACCTGCTGATAGGGAAACTATGTAGACCATCACGAATGGTGTCGAGGCGCATGTAGGCTGAACCTGAAGAGAGTGGTCACATGTTGAAGTTTTAGTTTCAGAGACTGGTATTTGATTTGATTTCATTGATTTTCTGAATTTATATTAGTATATTGACAGTTGTATATTACCTGCAAAGAAATATTTCTTCCCTGCATCGTCCATTGTAGCAGCATCTAATTTAACCTCATTGCATTTGGGGACAATGTTCTTTCCACCGTGACCTAGAGGAGAATTAGAAAAATGTCGCATTCTGCTGTTTTTGAGTCAAATACCAGCAGCACAGATATAACAATGTGGCGTCTCCTCTCTGTCAGCTCATGGTCGTTGTTTCAAGGCTCACCAAAGTTGGCGCACTTCATGAAGTAGTTTCGGGCATCTTTGGGGTAATCTCCCTCCACCAGACCTGAGACAGGGTTGAACCTGGTGAAATTGTTTCCATGGAAACAGTAGTAGTGTTCCAACCAGCGGAGAACTGAGGTGCAGACTGGAAGGCGGGACCAGGTCTTGGTCTTTACTGTCTTGGTGCTCAGATCAAAGAAGTGCACGTCGTGGTCTGTGAGGAGAAAAAAAAACTCATGTGAGATACTGTGAAATCTGTAGATGCTTTGAGTAATATCTACATATTGAGTAATATCTAATATGCCCAAAAAGAGACAAATATATATTTTTTTTTTTCAAAAAAAATTTATTTGTTCAAAAATATTATTATATAAACACTTTGGATATTCTAAATGCAGGAAATTACATTAAGAACATTAAAAAAATAAAACCAAGTTCATTTAAAAGTGAATAAAATATGCAAAATAGGCCAAATCACACTGTTTTAATAAATAATAAAAATAATGAAATAATTAAAAAATAATAAAAAACATTTTACATATTAAATAACATCTGTCATGTTTCATTTATTTCATTTTAAAAGCAGCTCTAAAAAGATTTCAATAATTAATTACAAATATTTATTGAATATTTATATCCTTTTTGTTTAAACGGAGCTTTGACTGATCAAAAATTGTTGTTTTAATATTTAAAATTCCAAATCTCTGACAGTGTCTCCAGGTCAGAATAAATTCTCTGCTGACAAACCTTTAAAGAAGAGAATGGAGTCAGTGGTGCATTCTCCTCTAGGACACTCTACAGCAGCATCCAGGTGTCCTGGAACCTCAGGGAACACCTCCTGGATTGGCTTTGGGTAACCATCCTCCAGAGTGTGGTTTTCATAGACAAAGACTTTGTCATCCTGATATAACCAGAGAAAAGACAAATAATCAGCCACCATCTTCTGTAAATCTGACCTTCTGTTAAATATAATTTCACAGTCTCGCATTAAAATCATCAAACCTGGAAGAGGAAGACATGGTCGTGGAGGTCTTGGTTGTCAGTGTGGTGCAGACGTAAGGCAGCGTCCACATGACCCTTCATCTCCCTGAAAACCGTGCTGGTGAGCTGAGCTTCTCCATGGTATCCCTTCCACACATGATCACCTGAGAGAACATCACAGTGTCATCAACTGAGAACCATGTCAGCAATAAAACAAGATGTAGTCAGTGTTGGGCGACACACACTAATGACCCTCATACTGTGCACATCTTTGTGGCTCAGGTTCTGTCTGCTGGGTTAAAATATGGATTAATGGGAAATGTGGAATAAAAATACTGACATTAAATGCCTAAAAATATAAAGCACATTTAGAACGCCAGATTTGTCCAAGCGCGCTTGATTTTAGTTATATATATTTATATACTTGTAAATGTTTTTGTAAATCGTAAATATTTCACCTTTAAAGAAGAGCGTTCTTCCTTTCTCATCGAGAGTTATGGCGTCAAACTCAACACCTTCACATCGATCTGGCCGATCAGCCGCACCTATATTTACAAAAATTACAGGAGAATAAATAACCCCGCAGTTTTATGTAGTTGTCAGAAAAACATGTGTTTAAAAAGTTAAAAAACTCACTGTCCGCAGCTGCATCCTCTGCAGGTCTGTGGAGGATTAGAAGAATAAATGATTCTTAAAGTTCTGATTTCTGTAAACATTGTTGACAGCGATGTGTTGCGTTTTATCCGTAAGAATACAGTTGGTGTTGGGTCAGTGAAGCTAAAGCTCAGATACAGATACAGTTTGTTCTATTGATTGAACTGAACTTTGTTACCAACGGAGTGAAGAGACAACAGGACATTGACATGTGTGGGTCTTCATGACTTTGCTCTATTTCTGTTTGTTCTTCAGTTTTTCTAATATTTTGACTACTTTTGGCTACATGTTTATACTTATAGTTGAAAATGTTTTTATTCAACTGGAAGAAAAAGTTACCTACTCTCAGATTAGTTTCTCTAGTAGCCCAGAAATATTATTTTTTTTGGCTGATTTTTTTTATTTCTGATTTTTGGTTCATCTGGAGATATTATTTGGTTTAGATATTCCTCTTTTGTTTTAATTTATTTTTCTTTTAACTATACCTCCTATTATTTTTATTTTGTTTCAACCTACAGTCATTTGACTTTTGTTTGTAGCTAACTATATTATTTTACTGGCTGTAATTGTGATGAAACCATCATATTCAGTCATATTGTAGCTGTTTTGATTACAGTGAAACATAGTATTTTCTGTGAACCAATATTTTTGTTTTTTTTTACCATGCTTAAACGAAACAAATAGCATATATAGACTTTATTCCTATAAAGATTTAGAAACACTAGCCAAACAAATACCAAAACTAAATTTGACGATGAATTTTGATCATTCTGCAACAAAGATCCCTTTCAACTATATCCTCGTGTTGTCTGTCTCAGTAATACTCACGCAGGGGCTGCAGTGGTGAGACCCAGTGCCAGACACACCAGGAGGGTTTTGGTGAGAAGGTCCATGCTGCTGCTGTGGTCCTGAGGTCAGGGGCAGAACAGAGGGCCGAGGCTCTGCTTTTGTAACGGTGGGTGTGCACTTGTTTCTACGTGTGTGTGTGTGTGTGTGCGTGTCTGGAGATGATAAAGTGCAGACAAACATGTTGGGAAACTCTGTTTGCTCAGATGAAATGCAGCAAATGTTACAAAACATGGGTTTTTACATAATGTCTTGGACGACAGACCCTGTTCTTTCATGTTCATGTCATGGGATTCTTTAAAATGCCTACTGCAACTATTTGTCGTTGTGACATAATTGATTGCTCTGTGATGTGTTTTTCAGCAAACACATTATTGAGTAAGCAAACTGAATCCAGTGGTATACAACCACTATCTTTTGGCTAACATCCTGGTGGTGGTCCACAACTTGTATCAAATGACTCATATTTGGTTCAACATGTTCTGCTGCTAGAGTCATGTGCCACCTTTGCGACATCTTGTCGCCTGAATGCATTGTAGTTTGGCTCACATTGGTACCAATTTGTCAAGAGGTGGAGCCTGCAGACATTAATTTTCATAGACCTACAACTAGCTGGTGACATATGGTGTCCAACATCTGTCTCCCAACTATGTTTATAAATACTAAACGTGGCCCAGTAGAAAACTCTGTGAGTTATTCTGTGAGTTTTTACTATTGACATAGCTGAGAGAAACTATTGAAGCCTGAGAAGCCTCTTACATAGTATTTAGGCTACAACAAATACAGTACTGACCACAAGTTTCATTCAATACCTTTTTTGTATTTTCATAACTATTTACACTGTAGATTCTCACAGAAGGCAACAGAACTAAACTAATGATCACAAGTAGAATTATGTACTTAACAAACAAGTGTGGAATAACTCTAAAAAAGGTCTTTTTTAGATTCTTTGAAGTAGCCATTCTTCACTTTATCCCCGAAATTCCTTGTGTTCTCTCAATGAGCTCCTCGACCACAGGTGTCAAACTCTGGGCCGGGGTCCAGATCTGTCCCGCTGTGCAATTATTTTTGGCCCATGAGATAAAATCAAATATATACTTTGTAATGTGTACATACAGTACACATTACATACTCATATTGCATGCTTTTTGTTACAGCACATACATTTTGTTCTGTAAAGAAAGATATACACTTAAAATGATCTGAAAAGACAACAAAGATACCGAATAAGAAACAATTACAATTACTCATGTGTTGATGGTAATAAGCTCTGGTCGTCCATATGAAAAAACACTATTTCATACACGGAGGGAAGGGAAAACATGCACGTTTATAGTTAGTTTGTCAATATATATTGAGTTTGGCCTGTGACCAGTTTTCAATTCTGTCCCGCTGTGAAATTGAGTTTGATACCCCTGAACTAGACTGTGTCAAAAGAGATCTGAGCGAAGGGTAGCAATTTTGACAAGAACAAGAATATAAGACATAATTTTTGTCATTTCACGCATATTTGTTAAGTACATTATTCGACGTGCTCATTCATAGTTTTAATGCCTTCATTGTAAATAGCCTACAATGTAAGTGAAATGGGTGTCCGTTTCGCAATTATTTGTTGCTGGGTAAAAAAAGATTCTCACAGTTGTAGTTTATTTAAAAAACACTTTTCATTTACATATGCCTATGTCTAACATGTCTAATTATGTCTAATTCAAAGACTGTAGTTCAGCACACACTAGTAATAATTTGTAAACATTCAAAACATACATGCGTGAATATTACTTGTTACCTTCTGCAATTCTATTTAATGTTGTACAAGTATCATTAATTTTTAAACATAGATTTGTTTCAATATTACTACCACAGTAACCCATATAATCAAACTTTACATTTTTGGATAAGACTTGAAAGAGGTAGAGTCTGTAAATGTTTCCCAAAGAAACCCTTTTAAAACATGTCTAAAGGATATATAGCTTATGTTTACAAATATATATCACCATCTCTACTAGCAGACTCATAGTTCTCTAAATTTACATTGCTGAATAGCATTTACACATTTTAGACATACACACACAGTTGTCATGCCCTAAAGACTTGAGTGAATCAGCCAATCACTGAGGTGAAACAGGAGTTAAACCGGTCAAAGGAATGTCAAGATCTGGACATATATTTTATGTCCTTGTTATCAGTATATGAAATACATCAGTCCTGTATAATAGAAAAATGTTGTTAACATAACCGAACATCCAGGTGCCAATGATAAACTGGTCTACAGGATTAGTCTGACATCCGTCCTCATGTATTGACACCATGTCCTGCAGCTCATTTATAGCGGTAGATCTTGATGCTGTGGTTCATACTGTCTGACACCACCATGTGACCATCTGGGAGCAGAGCGACACCTCTTGGGCTGCTAAGATTGTCAGTCACAAGAGGCCATCCAACACCCTTGGCTGGGTAGAAAAGGACTCTGTGGTGCTGCTTGCCCCAGTCTGCAACAAGGACATCGCCATCGCTGTCAATACCTAGACCCCAAGGACATGTCAGGACAGGCCCCAAGCCAGAGCACACCCCAAGGATTCTGATAGTGGTCCACTTATGATTCAGGACTCGTATGCATGGAACACGTCCAGTTTCGTTTCCCCGTTCAGATACAGCCATGAGTCCTGTTGTAAGGCAGGCTGCCACCAGGTAGGGCCTGTGGTATCCAGTCACCACAGTGCGTTCCAGTCTGGCCCCAGTTTTAGGGTCTAGTTTAAGTGACGTTAAACTTCCACGTTTAATGTCTGCAACTAAGAACTCATCTTGATAGGTAACAGTAACTCCTCTGGGGGCATCAAGTTCTTCATTGGAGGAACCAATTGTTGTCCCTCCAAAGGTTTGCAAGAGGCGCCCGTGACGACTGAACACCAACAGAGCACGTTCTGCAGCACAGGTCAAAGCAATGAGACCCTTGGAGTTGACTGCCACATCAAAGTAGTTGGAGATACGAGAGGACCGTTCTGACCCTGCTGGAGACACCTGTTGTACCACATTCTTCTGGAGGTCAGTCACCTGAATTCGGGCATTTCCACAGTCCACAACATATAGCTGCCCTTTGACAGTTGCGTGGACCCCGCTGGGCAGGTTAAAGTCAGTCCGACCTGAGCCCTGTTTTCCAAATTGTTTGATGAGATATGCTGAGTCCAGGGCAGGTAAACCACCCTCTTCCTCCACATCCTTTAAACTTGGTACAATTTTCTCCTTCTCAGTGTTGTATGGTTGTGATTCTTTGTTAGGTTGTATTTTGTCTCCTTCAATTGCTGACATGGAGAGACTCCTGCTAACGCGGTTTAAACCCGGAGCTTTTGTTACACGAGTCTGGGATCTTGATTGTCTTTTTCCAGAACTTAAATTGGTTCTGTCGGATCGAGAACTGTTTGCCTGACCTCGTTCAGGAACTGAAGGTTCAGATGTAAGCTTCATCCTGTTTACCTTCCTGATACCTCTGCGATCTCCGTTAATTGAAGGGCGTAGGTTTCCTCGAAGGTCAGCTGTGGAAATTGAACGACTGCGCTGTTGTTTAAGAGAACCATTAACAGGAGTATTCATACAATAGGTGTAAGAGGAATCCTCACTTTCTACAGGTGAGGGAGGGCTTCCACTATCCACTATTGCATCATTTTTTTTTTTTGATGTGGATAGGGCTTTCCCAGGAGAAACATCTATGACACCTTGTGTGCTGAAACTCAATGGAGATACAATCTCTTCACGTTTTTCATTGGTTTCTTCTGGAGGGGAGGAAGGCTCTTCACATGAAACCATCACAAGACTTTCCTTTTTACTTTGACCTATCGGTGTTGAGTGCCATTCTCTTCTCCTTTTTTGGCTCTCGTGTTCATCAACTTCAAATTCTCCTTGAAAGGAATCTGGTTGAATAGCAAGAAAGAGGTCATGGCCATGCATGTCTGAACAAACAGACTCCAGTTCTTCATCTTGAGAAGACTCAGAGGCATCGTGATGTCTTTGTACCGGGGACTTGAGATCTTCGTCATTGTCTGTCGAACCTGACAGATGTAGTTTTCTGATAGTGCGCGCTGTCCTAGAGTCTGTCTTGTTAGTCTCATCTGGGCTATTTCTTTGTCCACTTTTGTTTGATTGGGGTTCCTTTCGTATTTCAAGAGGAGTCATATTTGAAAAGGTCTTATCGCCTGAGTGCAGTGCACATTTCTGGCCTTGGACACCACAGACACCAATGGGATAAGTCATACCTTGTTCATTTACCTCTATTTGCCCTAAACTGAAGGTTTTAGACAGTGGATTTGGTATGAAACTGACTCTTTTCATTGTTAAAGAAATCTCCCATGGTTGGGTAACCTCCGCCACACCTTTCTGGAGCTGATTTTTATTGGCTCCACCGGCCGTACTGCCCCATCTTTGTATCTGTTCCTTGAGTTGTCCCATTTTACGCAGTTGCTGGTCAACTAGTGACTGGACAACTCTAACTGCTGCAGCATTTTCTCTCTTCAGTTGACTGAGGTATCGCTGAGCTTCTCTGTGGTCCTGCTCAATCTTCTCCATGAGACGGCGCTCTTCCCTTTGGGCCTCAATCACTGCATTATCCAACTCACGGTTGACTTCCTCAACCTTGCTCTGTTGTCGCTCCCTGAGGCACTTCAGTTCATGTTCTCCCAGTTCCAAGTTGGTCAGAGCTTGAGTCACCCAGGGAGGCGGTGAATTCAGAGATACGGGGGCAAAGATGGAAGGCCGCGGGGTAAATGACAAGAGAGGTGGAGAGGTGACTTCCCTCTGTGTTGGACTAGTATGTGTCAGCAGGGCTGAGAAACCAGGGAGGGGTCTTCTCTCAGAATGTGACCGCATCAACATCTTGATGTCTTTGATGAGGAGCTTCTGAAAAATATTTCTCTTTTTAGATATATTCTGCAATGAAAGGAAATGCAAACAAAACAAGGTGTCATCAAGGTGTTTTCATAACATATATGTCAGTTGCAACATAATATCTTTAAGAGCAAATAATGAGCTCAATGTCAGGAAAACTGCCAACTTAGACAAGAACATCATGGTCAGGAACTTCAGGCCTCGCTCTAAGTCATCCTGGAAATCACCTCCTTTGTATGTGACATATTGAAGTTGTGTACATATCTGTGTCAGTTTGTAAACTGGGACACAGGCTTCCATTCACGGCAACTTTATCTTACCCTCACAATATATAGTTTCTGGTGAGACTTGTGAAGTGGTCTCATGTTTCCACTGTCCTGTTTTCCTCAGGTCACTGTTGTATTCAGACTTCAACAATGCCGCTAGTGATGAACTGAAACCGAGTTATTTTCTCAGCATACCTAAGGTAAACTATTGATGTTCTTATGTGATATTTAAAGTGGGCAAGGGTGGGCAGTGGTGTGACAAACACCCCTGTGAGCTGGAGTGTTGCTGGGATTATCTGTGGACTTTGGATTGGTGGAATAGTTGTCCTGTCAAAATAATAAATAGTCATTGTAGAAAAATGTGTGGGAAACCTCTAAGATGACGGTCCCCAGCTGCCTTGTGTCAATGGTTTGTGTAACTGGTGTAGATGAGAGGAATGATTTTTTTGTTTTTCTAGACCTTTCTCTCCATGTATCCCTAATGTTGAAGAGGCCACAGCATCTTTCCTTTTTCAGTTGTTACTTTCTTATATTAGAAATGTTGTATTAGTCCTTGGTTCATTACTGATCAAACTGACTTTATGTAGTACAAATACACACACAAGTCAGTGTTTCTTAACCTTTGTTGGAGCTACCAAACCCAACTTTAGTAGGGTGAGTTAATGTGTCTTGATCTCCACGGTGTCTTGACCTCCGTGGCAGAGGCTCCACCGAACCCCTGGGTATTCGATTGAACCCATGTTAAGAACCACTGCACTAAGTTAAGTAGAACATGGCAAAGATAATGACACATCTGTCTGGCAAACAGAAGAAATACACTTACAGGAACTTATGTTTGTTCTTGCATCACCACCATTTGGTTTCCCCCCTTTTTCATTCATACCTTATACCAAAGTCAAACCTCACCACTCTTGGTGGAAATGATTGAAAATGAATTAAACTGGTGACTCCTGGGCCTGTCCTGGTCTTCAGCAGTTATGGAGTGAAGAGATGTTACCTCTCGTACCCTTACCCTGACACAATAAAGTGGTGTCCTACAGGAAACCGTATTTGGCCCAGTGTTTAGCATCTTGAATTAGAATTACATCTCTAGTTTTATTTACTATTACTTTTTATGTTGTTGCTCAGGATCTACCTCCACTTATTTGCAGATCTATGGTAGAGCCACACTTTATAGTGGTGTCCTTCAGGAAACCATATTTGGTCCCTTGCTTGATACCAGTGTTAATATTCTTGTTGAAAGCAAAATACTGAGATACAAGTATCGGTATTTGCTTGTCAGTGTCTCTTTTGTAGTTCACACAATTGTGTTGATCATAAAAGTCATGTCTTTTTGGTTTTCTTGGCAATTGTTTCTGTTCAGATTCTTCAAAACAGTTTTTTTATTAAAATGTCTTTCTGGCAGTTTTGAATTTTGTTGATTTGATTGATTTGATCAGGCCAAAGCCTGTTTTCTATGGTAAACTGACCTCTCTTTCAAACGAAACACATCAACTGCTTTCTGTTTGTCTTCAAACCATTAAATTTCTTTAAAATTGCTACCCAAATCACATTTAGTCTGGTAGGATTTATCCAACTCTGCTCAGCTTTGGTCCAGAGCAGCCAACCTTTAAGAAAATGCAGCTCAAAATACCTCAAAATCCTCTCTGCAAGTTTTTAATTTGTGTTATTGACCACTTTTCTAAACTTCCTTTCCAAGGCGGATTAATCAGAGTGCAATAGAGAAGAAATGAGGCGGACACATTTTAATGATGACATTATCGTTTTCTCTCCCAGTTAAGCGGCCATAATCAGTTTCTCCACTGTGCTGCGTTGTTGAGCAGGGTCAGTGACGATAATGGACACTGTTCTTTTTAATGTCCCTCATCACTAAAGCTCATCAGTCTCAGGTAGTTGCTTCCGACTGTAGCACAGACCCCCATTGTGGCCGCTGCTGGAAACCTGAGCGTTTATCCGCCGCAGGCGCTGAAACTGAGCTTCCACCTTTCACCGCCTTCACCACAAAGGTATGTTGGAGGCTGCCAACTGAGCGGTCACCTCCACTTGTGCTCCGTCTTTGGCTTTTAAATCAGATCATATTCACCGTTGGTACTGGTGGCTATCATGTTGTATTAATTCTCTGGTATTGCCACAGACCTAGTTTGTTGGTTTTTCTCCAACCCTCCCTCCTCCACCCCCAACCTGCAGCAGCAACAACAAGGCCTTTGGATGGATGAAAGGCTGCAGTGTCCGTTTACCTCTGTCACTACACTATTAAGTCCCTCTGGAGAACAAAACACTGAGCCCTCACGGTGTCAGTGGATAAAATCAGTTTCCCATGTTTTAAAAAGATGTTTCTGATGTGGCGCAGCTGACCTGATTCTCCTGGTATTTGGGACAAGTGACAATCCGGATGTTTGGAGCTTGACATGGGAAAAAAAAGGCAACACACTGGAACTCACTGTCACTGCTTTCAACCCATTTCACTTTGACTCTTAAATATGTGTTGATATACAGTACAACTATAGGCAAAGTCATGTGATTCATTAATTTGATATCATCTGTCCAAATTTATTATCATGAAAAGAATTAAAGAAGAAACATAATTTGGGATACTTTTTGAATTTTCTTTAATTTTTATTATTATTATCGCTGCCTTCCCAATGCATTTCTTAAATTTTCAATTTTTACTAAAAATATTGAGACAATTCTTAATTTATTCTGTTCTTAAGTGAAACAATGAAGGTTAGAGGAACAAATCCCCGACAAAATACTGCAATGAGGCTGCAACTGTTGATGCTGCTGCTGCTGCTCAGGTTTCCTGCCTTTAATGTTTAATGAGAGCTTGAAGTTGCTACGTTACTGTCCAACCTTTGGCTACAGAGCTGAGACTGTAGAATAAATTATATCATTCATAATTGAGAAGATTATTGTGCAGGATTTCCCTGAGCATTCCAGTGAACCCAGAGTGCAGCAGCTGCAGCAGGTAGATAAGTGAACATGTTAATTCAATATATTAATCTTCAGTTGGATCAACCAGTGGAAACTGGTTTACAGCAGAAGCTTCACAATCACTATTCCAAATAAATAGCATCAATTGAAATATCAGTTAACGTCAGGTCAAACAGTGTATAAAGTTCCTAACTCTCCAGTGCAGTGTGTTGTTGTACAGAGCAGTTTAATGCAGTGTGTCGTGAAAGTTTATCAACTCACCTGGATTTGAGGTGTGTTTGCTGCTTCTCCCTCTGCTGCTGTCTTGGTTCTGACCCTCAGCCTCCTCCACCTCCTCCTTTTTTCTCCCTCCTCCTTTGTCTTTCTGTCACTCCCTTCTCTTACCCCTCTCCTCCTGTCCCTCCCTTCTCCCCCCTCCGATTTTTCCGTTTCATTCTTAAGCAGGTAATTTCAATGGACCACTGGTCCAACAATACACAGCAGTCAGTGTCATTCAGGTCAGCTGTTCTGGAAAATGTTGACGGATATATTTTTTATTGAATTAAATCAATCAACAAATTACAGTCTTTCCTCCTGTAAACTCTTGTGTCTGCCCTGCTCCAGTGGACTGGACAGGTTTCTTGTCCTGCCATCATTAGTGTTTTAATTGCTGAAAAGGCAGAACAAGGAGGAGGTGGAGGAGGAGTAAACAAGTAGATAACATGAGATTATGCATTGTATATGTTTCCATCCACCAGAGGCATTTAGATATTATGTTTTATTCTGTTGTTGAGTTATTTTGCTAAGTTTCTCAGTAACATTTTACAGTTTAAGCATTATTCTTCTCTTTTTCTCTTATTTCTAGTTATTTCCACAAAATTTATGTCTGTTACAAAGTTAGATCTTTATTTACCTGGACCAGTCACAGCTCAGAGACAGCAGATATCCACTCCGTGTCCTGGCACAGACGGATTTGGAGGAGAAAACAGTAAAACCACAGCGCTCGTCCTAACGCCGTTTGAATATTTGACCACTAGGTGTCAGTAAATACCAAGCATAATGACTTTTGTCTCTAGCCTACGGCCCTATATTAAATGTTTTTTAAATAATTGAATATGACAAATTGTACTACATTGAAGGAATTGAACAATAACAATAAAATCTATTCTTTTAGGTTTTTTTTCTCTCTTATACCTTATTCATGTTACAACACCTGAAATGTTTTTCCTCGTTAGATTGACCAGATAGTCGTTTAAAAAAATGTTCTCCATGCAAATTCAGCTCATGGAGATAGTATAAGCATATAATGTAATTTTATCTAGAAAAAAAATGTTAGTGTCAATGTTTCATAGATCGAGCTACAGACGTACAAAAAGGTTAGGTTATTGAAGTTCACTGACAACGAAGGAAAAATCAAGATAGAAGTAATTCCAAAACAGTTCTAAATTTAGCTTGTTTGTAGAAAATAAGTGGCAAAAATAAAGCTGCAAAATAGTTTCGTGACAGTGTTAAAATAATTCAGATCTAGTAATGAAAGAGCTATAAAAAACATCCAGCTAAAATGAAGCTATTGTCAGAGCCAGCAGCAAATTTACATGTAAAACACTGAAGCTCTAGGTTCAGTGAGCTAATCAACGTCATCATCTTAATGACCAGTCCTCATGTATGATGTTACCTGAAGATAATTCCACCCTGAGATGTACTGTGGACACAGATGGGTCTTGACTTCCAGTGTCACTCCAGGTCTTCCAGGCTGCACATCTGTTGTTTTGACTGATTATTTCCTTCTCCAGCTCCGTCAGGAGACATAGATGAAAAAGAATATGGGCCCAAGATGGCGCTGTGTTATTGATATCAGTGTTAAAACGTTGTAATCCAGCCGCCCGCCCATGCAACATCACCATAATTAAATCTTCACGCCTGCTTTCCTGTGTGTGGCAGAGAGTAATGGGCTCAATAGTTACAGCAACAAAAACAATCATGTGATGCAACATAAAAACCATATATACAGCTGTACATGGAAGCCATAAATGACAGGAAGGATAATGGGATTTTATTAGCATGCCCCGAAACAAATGGTAGCAGAGGAGTCAGCTGCTAACAGGACTTGTTGCATGGAAACGTTTATATTGCAGTAGAGCTGCAGGCTGCACACAACAAGCTCAAAACTCCTCCCTCCTGTGTTACTTATTCTGTTCTTGGCTAACAGTTTGCTGATGTCAACGTTGGTTATAAGATAATAGTAAACTAACACCAGGCAAAGAACTCTGTTCTACAGTATGACCGGCGTTTACTGTAGCTGGAGTATAAGTCGCTTTGGACAAAAGCGTCTGCTCACTGTATTTTAATGCAATATAACAATAGTGAAAACCATGCAGAAATAAGAGAAAACATCGGTGTGGAAAATGCTAGTAAAAAACTAATATTAACAGAAGTTGAAGCACAGCTCAAAAAATAAAATGAAGGAAAACTTATTGAAATGTCCATTCATTTATCTTTATCTGCTTGTCCTTTGCTGGGTTGCCGAGGCAGTTTTCCCAAATCACATTGCACCATTTTATGAGCCTTCCTGTGGGTGGTGAGCCCACTGGAAGTTATGTGGGTCAGTCGATGCTATGATCAGAGCAACTCAGTTGCATCTGGGCAGCTGATGGATTTGAACCTTAACCCTTGTGGACCCAAGACCGCTTCTTTAACCACTGGGCCACAGCTGCCACCCTAAAATGTACATATAATGGAAAAAAATGAATTCAGCCTGGCATTAACTAAAAATAAAGGCCAATAATAAAAAAATGTATTTAATTCAAGTTAAGTTATCATGTTAGATTAGCCAAGAAAGGGCAAATGCCCTGAAATTTTTTTATTGCCCCAAACCATGAAAAGTCAATACAAAATAAAAAATATATATATATCTTTTAGCCATGGAAAGTTATAAAACCCAGTGTTTGTGGTCAAAATGTTTTGAATCAAGAGAAACAACAGTCAAGTTAACACAAAAAAAACAAGAAGTTATAAACAGTCTCTTTTTTGGAACGGCAAAACAAATCTTTTAAACATTGATGTTGGTTGGAGATCAGAGAAGACATCAGTTTCCCCCAGATGGAATTATGAGATTGTAACGGTGGTCACTCTTCTCTGCACAGAGCAGGAAATATGAGCTGATGAATATGGTAATGGTTCTTATTCTGACGGGACCCCGTGGTTTCAGAGGGAGACGATCTACTTCTGCTGTTAGATTTCATTAATTTCCTCTTCACGCCACTCCTCATTTTCGTGTCTCCCCCGTCTTCTCTTTCTTCTCTCACCCGCTTCTTCATCCTTCTCATCCTCTCCTCCTCTCTAACACTTCCAGGGCGATGATATTAGACGAACAATCGCAGAAACAAAACGAGCTGGAACAACCGGGATGGGAACAGATGGCACGTAATTGCCTGGCGGAGGAAGCCAGGGAGTCAATTTTTACCCATCCTGGGGGAGTTTTAGTTGTGAGGGTGAAGATGGGGGGAGGAGAAAAAAGGAAAAGTGCAGGTGCATTTGTTTTGATCAGATATGGCCCCGAGGAAGCATGGGAAAAATATTCATCACACGCACATTAGGGAGAGGAATTTAACAAATAAAAAAAGAGGGTGAGGCCAGACCTGAGATTGGGATTGGAAAGAAAAACTCTACGCCAAACTCACTGCAAATGAACATGAGGACGGAGATAAGTGTCGCAAAAACTGTCAACGTCTCAGAAGGTCTGGAGTAGCACTGCACGAATCCTGCCAATCAGCTTTGGAGCGAACTTTACAAGTTAGTCCTAACTTAAATTAGGATTTTAGCTGAATGTTTCTGGCAGAAACAAAAACAGTGAGTTTTTGAAAATGAACTTTGGATTCCTGAAGTGTTGCAATAGCAGAACGTGGCAATAAATAAAGAAGAGTCAACAAAAAAGCGGACAGTCATAAGAAGACCTAGAAAGGTTTACAAATTTAGTCAAAGCAGTTGGTCTTTAAAATCTTAAAGCTTAAAGAAAAGCAGCCATGTTAGGTTGCTAGCAGAAATATGTCCAAAAACTGTTAAATGACGAAGAAGAGTTGTTTAGAATTGACCAGAAAGTGTTAAAACCCTCCAAACCAGGGGTTGTTGTGAGCCTTAAAGTGTGTTTTTAATCAGCAGTGTTTCTTTTCTTTCTCCAAAACATAATATTTCATCTTGTCTCTGTCATTTTTTTCACCAATTCTAACTGATTAATCTGAACATTTAATCTTGTTGCAATATACTGGTGATAACATTTTGTGACACGGCCTAAAGCATTAAATTTATGAACAGCACTGTGTGACCACTCTCAGCTGTGCACTAGGTGTAAAAGTGCTAATTTGTGCTTCAATCCCCGTTCCACCTTGAATGACTCTAAATCAATCAGTCAGATTCATAAAAGGCGTTGCATTAATTTTCTGGAGGACGTTTTTGGGCCCACAAAGCTGGATAAGTTCATTTGGTCCCCGTCCACTTCATCTTTGGATATGAATCCATCTCCAACAGCACTGAGATGAATTCCCTGTCTTTTTTGTCCCGCTCCTCTCAGCGCTCTGACCACATCTGTTCAATTACCAGCATGGAAAGAAAGTGCATTACCAGTGGCTTTGTTGTTGGCCATGCTTGATTCTGAAGATGAATTTTATACTGTTGTGTGTCTCCCTCTCTCTTGTTGTGAATTTTCCAGGCCCGCCGGATCAGAATAAGCATTTTGATGAGCTATAGGCCCGTCTCTGCTGCTTCTTCTTTACAATCCCGAACTTGCGCTGCCTGTCCAATATCAAACTAATAAATTACAAAGCCTCCCGCCTCCTCCCTACATGTCTCCCACATAACTCAGTGATAAATAAAAAAAGGTTTCTGCCGTGGTGTGCAGCTGTGACCCAGGGTTACCTAGCAACAGGTCATGCCCAGACGTGATGCACAAGGTGGAGACGCACCTCTGAGGAGCAGGGGGAGGCGGAGGAGGAGGGAGAATGGGTCTCATCCTCACTCTCGATGACCCTTGACAGATAGAAAACGCACTCAGAGGAAACGGTGTATGATTGACAGGGATATTTGAGGAGCCTCAGGTTTGACTCTCAGTGTCTTTTCACTCTGGACTCCTGTTTGGACTGAAACAGACACTGGCTGGAAAATATAGAAATGACTTGTATTTAAAGACTTTTATTTTGAAGAATTTGTATTTCACATTGACAGATGTTACTCCAGGCTAAAACTAGTTTTCAAAAAAGCAGGATTTAAATAAAGTGAAGCTCAAAGGTAAACGTCCTTCAAGCGTCATAATTTGACTTTGACATATTTCTACCGGTGCGAGCGAGGCAGTGTTAGCTTAAAATTAATTGAAAAAGTGCTTCAACTCTTGTTCTGAAAATGTATTCAGTTAACTCATACGAAAAAATATAGATGATGAAGAAACATTTTGTGGGTTGACCTTGGAGTAACAACAGGTTAACCAGAAAATTGTATTGATAAATTAATTAATGTACTCATTTATCCCCTTACCTATCCATTACCAGTTCTCCTCGACTGCCACCAAATCACACTGCACCGTACTGTGAGAACCACACCTTGCAGTTGGTGATTTTGATACCTTAATCCCTTTTGCTCACCACTAGTCCTCAAAGTAAACACAAAACTGAAAATAATCAGGGGAAAGACAAACGATCCTCCACTTTAGGTTTATTTTAAGTCAAATAATGTTAGTAGAAATGGGCAGAAATTTTATAAAATCTGCAACATGAAGTCAAATAGTTGATTGTGATACAGAATCAAAATGTAAAATGGTAAGCATTGTCAGACAGCTGAATAAGTAGAAGTTAAACACTAAATTAAATTCAATCAATCAATCAAATCAATCAATTCAATTGTAGTCAAAGAGATTAAAAAATCCTTAGCCAAACCAAAAAAGACTGACAACACAGTATCTTAGATTGGCCAAAGAAGGTACAAAAATATAATTAAAAAAGGAATTAGTGATATGGAGGAAAGCCAAACAAAGACATTTAACAAAGGTAACTGACAGTAACTCAGGAGCAATTAAGCACAAACCTGTTATTGCTGCATTTATTAATTCTTCTTATTTAAATGTAAACACTTTGACCATTGGCTGTTCTGAATGTGCTCTATAAATCAGAGCGACTTATTATAAACAGAGGGAAAGACATAAGAATCAAATTTTTTTTTTTTCCAAGTTGATCCGTGAAACTTTGTGTGGTGAAGCAGGAAGATGGTGTTTATACAGAAATGTTGAAGTGGATTAAGTTCCAAAAAAAACAAACAAAACAAACATGATGATAATACGGCGCTGAACCTTTACCACCATAGAAAACATGTTTTTCTCCACCCTGTACTCAGGAGGACGCTGTGATGAAAACACAGAGTGACAGGCCTGAGAGATTGAGCAGTGTAAATACACACACACACACACACACATACCGTGGCGTACAGTGTCTGTGCCAGTACAGTGTGGCATAAAAACCTGTGTTCAATCCATGACCGCGCTCCTCTTATTCCTCCTCCTCCTCTTCCTCCTCCTCGTTCTCTGTTGCCTGTGCGACAAACCCTCCAGGGGCCTCTGCAGCTGTGCAGGGTTAGCACATGGTCCAGTTAGGGGCCACACACACACACATACAAACTCAGGCTTTGGTTTGTTTTGAATGTACAACATTAAATCTGTGACATGAATCTTTGATTTAAGTCAATATGATCTTTATTCTATAAAATAAGACATAAAACCCTAATTCTTCTTCCTCTCCCGTGGCCTTGTCCCTTTTCTTCTACTCTGACTCCAACTAACTCCATGTCCTCCCTCACTGCATCCATCAATCTGTGTCTCCTACCTGGTAGCTCCATATCTAAGATCATTCTTCTACCAATGTATCCACTGTCCCTCCTCTGAACATGTCCTAAAGAGAATCTCTCCTAAAGAGAATCTCAGCATCTTTAACTCATCCACCTCCAGCTCTGCCTCCTGTCTCCTGCCTATTGATAGTGTCTCAACCCATTCTTCATGGCTGGTCTCACAATTGCCCTTGGAGTAAAAGATACAGAGAACATGTGGAGATGGAAAATGTTGACCCGCTGTGGCAACCCCTGAAAAAGCGACAGGCCGAAGAAGTCTCACAACCGTCCTGTATTGTTCATTGTTTTATTTAGCATATTATATACTAAACAAAGAAGTATATATTGTAAAAAAAAAAATTAGCAAAACGCTGGAAACTCTGTACTGCACTGATCATGCTCTGTCCGGTCTATCACTGTATTCACTTTGCTTTCCTCCATTTCTGTGGTTAAATTTGTTCTCTTCTATTTAGTTGAGGTACAGCTGTCATGGAAGAACAAGCACATATAAAACATATAAAAACACACACCCATGCAGCTCCCTTACCTACAGATATTGTAGAAAGAGTTGTCTACAAATAAGCAGGCCAGGACACACTTCTCCGTCTCGGGGGATTTATTGTATCAAAAGGTTTCTGACCATGGCAGGTCCAACACGAACACGCAGGTCCAACTCATCAGCAGTCTCACCAACAAATCCCAAATACTGATATAGTCGTGCTCTTCTTATACAATTTTTTGGACATTCTCAGACAGTCATATCACATGACATTCAAGACATTCGTCAAACCTCTGAAATGTAGAATGTCGTGCTCCTGTGCTTTGACATTGACATGGATACATCTTGTTACTGTTATCTAGGCCCCAGTTTATGTTGTGTCTTAATCGGTCTTGGGAATGTGCCTTGTGTCTGTTACCCAGGTGGCAATGTCTGTTGTCTCACATACTGTGGATAATAAACTTTCTGCAATTCTACAGTGACCCTGCACATGAATGTCGTCTAACACTTTGTCTGTTCATAATACACAATTCTCCACCACACAGACAGACAGTGTATTGGCTGGAAAAGTTTATTTTAGCAATTTACAAGTTAGCTTAATGGCTGTTCCCATGATTTGATAAGAATATACTGGTATCTTTCTCTCATCCAGGGCTGCAGCAGCTTCACCATCACTGTGTTTTTCAAGATGTTAATTCATAGCCTGCCTTATATTCACATTATCTACTGTTATACAGCTTTGTTTATATTTACTTTCCAAAGGTGGTTCTTTGAAGGCACTGACCACGAAAAGAGAGGACTAACCATTATGTATAATTTAATTATAAAATATATTTTTAAATATACGTGATTGAGGTTATAAACAGTACCAAAATTTTTTTTTAAAATAACAATTAAAAGCATTTGTGATAACTGTCTTTAGGGGGAGCCACAGAGCAACTCCCCGACACCCAACTCAACACGTCCAGATACAGACAGCCTTAGCACGTTGCCGGTGATCGACAGCATCGAACAAACGTGACGTCTGCCATCCGTGAATCAAAGCAGCGTCCATCACAGGCGTTAACATCTCTGATTAAAAATACATAATCCGTGAGCAGTCATCCCCGCTTCCCCAACCTCCCCACCCCCACTCCCCCAGATACTGCCGTCAAACCATTTTTGGTCTAATTGCAATTGGTCTCCGTTATGATCCAGGACGAGTCACACCTGCTCGCCTTTAGCTTTGGTTGCGCTGATTACACTTTCAAATTTCATCAGCGTCAGGTTGATGGATATGAAATGATGAAGTAAATGTGTTTATTCATGGTCAGCAGAACCAGAGACACTCACCTGATGTAACTGTGCTTCATCCAAACTTGTCTGTGTCGTTCCATCCACTCACACTCTATTTCTTCATGATTTGATGAAGTTAATGCCGTTTTGTTCAGGAGGTGTTTGAACCTAAATATACAGTTATCAAAAGCTGGGACTCAAATTGTCGGTGTAGGTTCTCGGTCATTCAGGTCATTAAATCCAAAAATGGTTACTTCAAGGGCAATTGGACATAGTAGGTTTCTTTAAAACGTTTCACCTCTTCATCCAAGAGGCTTCTCCAGTTCTAACTGACTACAGGGGAGTTCTGGTATTTTCCCTCAAAGAGGCAGCATACCTGTAAAAGAAAGTTGTTGCTGAACACAAAAGCAAATGAGGAAGGTTAGGGTTAGATGTGTAATGGACCACAAGGAGAAGGATGAGGATTCTCCTTCATACCTGACAATCACAAAGGGGATAAAACTACTTATTCCAACAAAAAACAATACAAAGTAGGACTCAATTGAAACCAATACCACCCCCCATTCACACATCATGACTTGTGTATTCGGCTTATAGGGAACATGATGTGGTGCATCACACATCTAACCCCACTTCCCTCATTAGCCTCTTGTTTTGTTCCTTACATAGGTTTGCAGCTTCCTTGAGATCAAATACCAGAAATCCCCCGTGGACAGTTAGAAATAGAGAACTCTTGGATGATGACCTGAAACATCTTTAAGAAACTTATGTCCTGGAAGTGACATCTTTTGGAGTAGGACTCAACTGATTCCTGAGAACTAAAAGTAACGTTAAAATAGGTAGACTAGAATTAGCCTAAAATGAGCCAAAAAATTAAAAGTCACTACCCAATATAATAAATACTTCAATGTGGGGATGTTCAATATTGTTAGTTATTGATTTTAGCATAATAACATACATAAATAGGCAAGATTGATATTGGTTTTTACTTCAATAATGAAAATCCAATTATAATCTCACACAAAAAAGGTCAGTCTATACAAAGATATAGGGATCTTAAAGACGACGACATGGACAATGATCACCACAGAGACAGTAACTCACTGTAGTGGAGGATCTCTTAGAATTAGCACAGAAAACTTTGATTTAGTTTTGAATATGGATATTATAAAAATATCAAAATGTACAGTTTTTTATAATCTAAAAATATCTATTACCTGTTCTTCAAGAAATTTATTTGTTGGTGTGTTGACTTGTGTGCTTTTTGAAGGTTGACCTCAGACAAAAACTGACAGGAAAGGTTTGTGAAACAGTAGGCATGAAGGACAAAATCCAGCTGTCCTTCTCTTCTCTTCCTCCTTTGCTCAGTCTTTTCCACCACCTGCACTGCTCGGCCTCAGTGCATGAGTGACAGATCATCTAGAACATTAACAGAACCAAAGCTTTTCCTCTCAGCCAGCGTTTACACCCAGTGTTCACCCAATTTACACCTTCATCCTTCCTGCTAACTCCACCCAGGATTCCCTGGTGGCAGCACCATGAAAACTGCCAGCTCCCTGCTGGCCCCTGGTGTGTGCGTGAGTGTGTCTGTGTGTGTGTATTTATCCTTGTGCAAAGCTGTGGCAGGCCTTGGTTAGTTTAAATGGTGGAACATCTCTTTGAAGGGAGGTCATCTTCTATTAAAAACTTTTTTTATCTACTTGTCCACAAGTAACAGTATATTATTCCAGAATATATAGTAGTTTATATACTATGTGTGCAACTGGAGGACTAGAGTTGGTCTAGGCTGGACCCCAGATGTGGCCCCTCAATGGTCAGTAGTGGTCTGTTCTGAGTGCTGGTTCAGGTATGTCGGTCTGACTTCAGTGTGAACCTGAGGTGACCAACGTCCAGAGAAGAACGCATGACATCACACAGTGTTTACAGCGGAAATACAGATGGTACAGGGCGGCAGTGGTGGCCCAGTGGTTAAGGAAGTGGACTTGGGTCAGGCCTCAAGTTCTAATGCACCAGCTGCCAGGTTGCCACTGAGGTGCTCTTTAACATAGCACCGTCCCGACCCACATAACTTCCAGTGGGCTCTCCACCTACAGGAAGGCTTACAGTATGAAGCAGTGAGATTTGGGTGGCAGGTTATTGTGGGGTCAATGTTGAACGATGCCAGCTTCCTGTGTCCACCTCATCCATAGGCAGAAATTGAACTTTTTTACCTTTCCACTGTCAACCTCCAACGTCTGTTTGGTTTGATTACAGTTAAGCCCCTAGATACCAGTTTAATTAATTCCACTGAATCACTCATTGGTTTTTCGGACATTTCTAGATCACATTTTCTACATAAATCTGGATGATGAGGTGATTAGAGACAGGAAGGTTCGGAGAAAAAGCTAGAGAAGTCAGATTGAGATGGTTTGGACATGTTCAGGGTAGGGACAGTGGATACATTGGTAGAAGAATGATCGTAGAGATGGAGCTACCAGGTAGGAGACGAAGAGGATGGATGAAGTGAGGGAGGACATGGAGGTAGTTGGAGTTAGAGTAGAAGATACAGAGAACAGGAGGGGTGGAAAATGTTGACTCGCTGCGGAAACCTCTGAAAAAGGAACAAGTTGAAAAATTTTCCACATAAAAAAAAATCAATGTGTTGCAGCATCCAGAAATGTAATATAATATGATTTAATTCCCCCCTATTTAATTACCAAAAATGTAGTTATAAGCAAATGTATGGATTATATGAAATAATAATAATAACAATATATTATTTTTTATTATTTTATAACAGTGTAGATCTGGGTTCGATTCCCAAAGGAACCACCAGCTTGATAATCTTAATCTTCCTCTGTAGGACGCTTTGAACAAAAGTGTGAATGTAAATATAAGTGACAGTGAGCCTCATCATCAGCCTTCAGGTCACATCATGTTAACTGCTGTGTCTTCATGGTGTGGTCAGATGTTTGTGGTCAAACTTCAGGTCATCGTTATGTTTGCAGCTGATGTGATTCAATGGCCCACAGGAAGGAGTGTGTGTTCAGGTGTGCCCAGCTCCTCCTGAGATGAAGCCGACGTCCAGAGGAGATGAGTAAAGCTGAATTTTAAGAACTAAGGGATTGATGAGGAAGAGTCTGCTTCCTCACTGATGTGGCTACAATGAAGCTTCTGCTCCAACATCTTGACAGGATTAGCGTGGAGTTAAAGTGCTCTGTTGCTGCAGATAATTGAAGCGGATGAGCTTTTTAATAAAGCGTGCAGCGTTAGCAGCTGACAAATGACTCACACACACGCACACACACACACACACACACACACACACACACACACACACACACACACACACACACAGGGGAAATTGCATTTAATGGCATCAGGTATGTGTTTTACTGGAGCTTATCGCATTAACACACACACCCATGCATACAGCCTGCTTTCATCATCTTTCAGAGTGTGCTTCTGTGTGTGTGTGTGTGTGTGTGTATACACATGAATATACACACTAAATCAGTCCATGTTTTCATTGACTGACTTATGAATTGGGCTGAGAAAAATCAGAACTTGTCAAGTAACCTGGTCCAGAAGTTGGTTGTGATAATTTCAATAAAGTAAATTATGTTAAAATTGTGACATTTAAAGGTCAGTTGTTGCAAAACAGAGTACATGTGTGTGAATGAAAGGGAGGACAGTCGAATGGTGAGCTTACAAGGAGCAGAGGAGGAGAAGGTGGAGGAGTTTAGATACTGAGGATCAACTGTTCAGAGCAGTGGAGACTGTGGAAGAGAGATGAAGAATAGAGTACAGGCAGGATGGAACAACTGGAGAAAAGGGTCAGGAGTGATCTGTGATAGAAGAGAGTCAGCTAAGGTGAAGGGAAAGGTTTACAGGACAGTTCTGAATCCAGCCATAATGGGTGGATTAGAGACACTAGGAATAGGCAGAAGACAGGAGGCAGAGCTGGAGGTGGAGGAGTTAAAGATGCTGAGATTCTCTTTGGGAGAGACCAGGATGGACAGCATCAGGAATGAGGTGATTAGTGAACACAGACAGAAAGGTTTGGAGAAAAGCTAGATTGAGATGGTTTGGACATGTTCAAAGGAGGGACAGTGGATACATTGGTAGAAGAATGATCCTAGAGACGAAGCTACCAGGGAGGAGACAAAGAGGGGATTGATAGATGCAGTTAGGGAGGACATGGAGGTAGTTGGGGTTAGAGTAGAAGATACAGAGGACAGGGGGAGATGGAAAAAGATGATTTACTGTGGCACCCGAAAAGGGGAAAAGTTAAAGGAAACAGAAGAAGAAGAACATTGTACGACCCTAAGTAAAGTAAATCTTTTCAAGGGTAAACACAGATGAGAGTTTATATCCAACCCTGGTCTGTTGTTTGTATCTCCTAGGTTTTTGCTCTGCTGTAAAACCATGGAAACATCAGAAATGACAAGAGTAGTGACATGAAGTGATACGTCTGAGTGTGCTGCAGCGGAGATGCCCTTCAGGACCTGTCACTTTGATATCTCACCCACTTGTGAACACTCACAATGCAGAGGTCCAAAGTGTCTCTCTGAGAGACATTCTTCATATTAGAGGACAATTAGAGTCTCTTATTTGCTTCCTAATATCAATCACTCAGCTCATGAATAAAGACAATTAGGTTCTCACCAGTCCACACAATTGCATCTGGCCCTTGTGACCCCCGGCTCTGATTCTGCAGCGCTGCCTTCTGGGTAAAAGGGAGTGCGCTGGAGTCAATAACGGGAGACAGAAAATCAGAGCCTGGGGTCCATGTTTCAGACTAGATCAGACCGGAGGACGTGTGTCAGTCTTCATTAGAGAGGCGGGGCAGCAGGGGACACCCTCAAGCTAAAACAGAGGACTGCGAGGACAGGAGGTGAGGGTAGGAGGGTGACAGCTGTGGAACAGTGACAGAATCAGTGTCCAGGAACCCCCGAGGACAAACACCAGCTCCTCTTAGACCCTGACCTGATCCACAGCCTCTGGACCATCAGAGGACAGTGGAGGAGAGACAAAAATAGACCTGACACAGCTGGGAGACACTCTTGAGTGGGCAGGAGTCATTAAAACAAAAAGAAATGAAAAGACAGGGTTATATACTGTTTGTTCTCAGTACAAGAATGAGACCAATTTTTGTGTCACCTTTTTTTTTAACAAAATGTAGAAAAGCATAATCCACAGTAAACTGCAGAGGCACAGCTGTGTGTTAGTCATGTCCCTTCACGCAGCCACAGTCAGCACTGCCTCACTCTGCAGGGTAGTCATGTTGCTAGATGTGCTTGGTCTCAGCTGAAGACGAGTTTTTTGGCCATTTTTTTTTGTTGTTGTACAAACCACGTGAACAGCCTTGATGACAGGGAAACATCTGATGCTTATCCAGGATCAGCCTCTGATTCTTGACAATGGCATAAAATATATATTACAATAAAAAGGCTACAAAAAGAGTCTGGTTAATAGGGATTGCTTTGTTCAACTTCTCAAGTTCCAGTTTTTGCCTCTTATAGGTCAAGCTCTGTTGTTTCTAATTTCACAGTGATACATGTTCGACTTTCATATGATCGATCGGTCGAAGTAGTTACAAGACAATCGTGATTAACATTTGCCATATCCCTGTGTATTTTGCACAAAGCAGGTTGCACAGCTAAGCAAAAATAGTCCCTGATTACCTGATAGACACACGACTGACAAATTGTGTCAAAATCGCGAAAAAAAAATCAAAATGGTTTAATAAAGGCAGTGCAATACAAGAGACAGTTAAGTACAGAATTCTTGACTTGACGTACCATTTTGTAACCAATCAGAACAAAAATAACAATTAAAATGATTATTTCTCCTCTCTATAGTTTTAAGTGATTCCCAGCAGTACCAATATGTGCAGTGTGAACAATATGGTCGAATCTTACGAGATTTGAAGGATACATTAAAAATAGAGAACATATAGAAAAGTACTGTACTGGCACAGCATCAGTAATTGTAAATAATGAATTTGTTTGGTTTGAGAAAAATTGTTTGCTTTGATGTTGTGATATTGTGTTGTCAAACAACAGGAAGTGTCTAGGGAGAGGGAAGTTTGGGCGTCCCTCCTCCGAATGTTGCCCCCGCGACCCGGCTCCGGACAAGCGGATGAGAATGAATGAATGAATGAAAGTCTAGACCTTAAGACCTTAAAATGTGATACATTGCAAAGTACATTACATAAGTATATTGTTTTCCGAGCCTGTTTTCATAAAAACAATATTACAAATAATGTATTTTACATTGTATCACATTGTTTCAAGTATTATGCATTTGCACTACTGCACTGTATTAAAATGCATGGCATTGTTACAAGTACAACCAGATCCTCAACAGAATAGTCACATTTCAATTGTAATTATATTTACTGTGGTCATCACTATACTCTATGGGTGTGTTTTGCTGTTTATAAAAAGGTCATTGATTCACCTCTGTTTCTTGTAAATATCCCATTGTATTGTATTGTATTGTATTGTATTGTATTGTATTGTATTGTATTGTATTGTATTTCTATATTGCCTTTTTGCACCGTGGGTCAGGGAGGACTATTGACAATTAAGTTCCCTTGACTTTGACTAATAGGATTATCTTTACTAGACACCATGGGTGGTAACCAGAACTATTGAGGAACCACAGGTTCAGATATTCAGAAGAACTCTTTTCTTTGTTTGTGAGTCTAATGTCATATTGACAGAACAGTGATTGGTTCCTCTTACAGTGGAGTCTGTAAAATGTCAGGCATTAATTTTTCATCGTCTTGATTAAATGAACCACTTAGATTTGCTTATTATTAATTCAGCACTGATTGGTAGAAAGACAGACACAGGAGGAAATCCATCCACAAGCTTCACTGACGGCCGCTATGACTGGAATAAAAGGCTCTGGGTGAAGAGTTTGTGTGTTCTTTGATTATTTGTAGGTTCTACAACTGACATTAATGAATGAAACCATCTATCTGGTACAAATTGGTACTTTGCACAATATAACCCAAGCTTAGACAAAGCTAAAATTTTCAAATTTTCAAACAGAAATAATCAACAGTTAGTTAATGAGATAGAAATCAACTAACCTACAGAGAAACCCAGGACTGTGACATATTGCATATTTAAAGTAATAATTATTTTAACAGAAATTTTCAGTTCAACTCCTGAAACTGATGTTTAGCACATTTTATTTCCAGATCAGTCCTCCATCAGCAGTTTTCAGCTCAAACCAATAATTTGTGATCAGCGATGCAGTGAATTAATAATGTTGTGTTAAGGCAGACAGTGTGGGACAATGGGGAGGCGCAGCGCTCCCTGCCACACGTAGGTGGCACTCTCTCGCCTTATTAACCAGGTCAAACATAATCAGTGATAGACACTGCAGTACTCTTTAATTATAGCTGACAGCTGGAAGCGGGGGCCACGCCTTCAGGGGCCCCGTCTGTGCCCATGCATGAACCCCCCTCTTTGCCCAACTATGTACACACACACACACACACATAAACCAGATACAGTATCATGCACTATCAGTTCTTCATCATGACAGAAACTAAAATCATTTCAAGGGCCGAAGGGCCATGTCAGCTTCCATTCATTACAAAAGAAAAAAATTAATAAAAAATCAGTTTCCCATAGATTATGTGTAATACAACACTGAACCAGAAGGAGACTGTGGATCAGGGTTTGAGAACTATAGGATTTACCATAAAATGTGGATAACAAATCCATAAAATATTATTAGAAATTCAACGTTCACATCAAGGTGGGGGGCGCAAAATACCATCCCACGGACTGCAAATGGCCCTGGGGCCGCAAGTTTGAAATACAGACACTAGAGTCAGCAACTATAGGTGGTAACAAGAACTCTAGTGCTTTTAGAAAGGAACCACTGGGAAATGTTACTTTCATGGAACACTGTGTGTTTTTACCTAAGGCCAAGTTTTAGGAAACAGTGTTTTGTCCTGTAATAACAATGACAGACCAAGAATTTTCAACACAAACCTATTACAAATTCCCTTCTATATTTCAGCACTGATTTGTCATAACTCTTTGTTTCAATGCATTCAATTAAACCATATGTAAAAGCACTGCTCAGTATCCATTGTTCACTGAAAGTCTTCTTCCAAAGAGGCAGCCGTGTTAGATAGATAGATCTTTATTAAACCCTCGGGAGTATCCTTCGGGAAATTATGGAAAGTAACTCTCCCTGTCGGATACTCACCACTAAACTAACAAGGACAACTATACTAACAAGGAGACTCGTCGCCGGACTGTTACACTACAGAACATTACAATTAGCGATGACCAATAATATCAGTTGGCTGATATTATTGGTCTGATCTTAGCGTAAATATTTGATATCAGCCAGATCATTGAAGGTTGTTCCGTCATCAACACATTGACATGTGATATTTTGTCACATTTATCCAGAGTAACCTACAATGCATCCATCAATGTCCTCTTTGTCTCCTACCTCGTAGCTCCATCTTTAGGATCATTCTTCGACCAATATAATCACTGTCCCTCCTCTGAACATATCCAGACCATCTCAATCTAAACAATGCAACAACTCACAAACAAAAATCTTGTAACCCTTGTGGAGGAGCTAGTTCTGCATAAAATGTCTTGCCGTAAAGAATGGGCAAGATTTTTTGTGAAGAACTTTGTGCCGTACACTTAAAATCACTTGATCTTTGTTATAAACTGTTCAGAGAACAGTTATAAACTGTTCAAGGTCGAGGTAAAACAATGTTGCACTACCCTGTATGACCATGGATGCAGCTCTGGCGTTATTCACATTTAATTTAAGAAAAAAAAATCCAACCCTTTATTGTTTCTAATGTTACTAAAACACACTGCTATTGTTGTAGCCTTGTTAACAACAGACAAATAAACAGAACCAATAGAGAGGACTCCACGTATTGTTACATCACAGAATACAACCAGGAACTCAAGGTACTTTGACTACAATTAGTACCAAAGAGAAAATGTTCCTCTGAAACTACCAACAGTATTAGGAAAATCTTATATTCTGACGATCTTGTTTAATTATAGCTGACAGCTGGCAGCAGGGCCCTTCCTTTAGGCCTTGTCTGTGCCCGTGTACACACACACACACACACCCAATCTGACAGACTGCAGTATAAATCTTTTGTGTCTTTTGTTTGGAACCGTGTGTTTCAGCCTCTTCATTTACAGCAACAATAAAAGTGTGGACAGAATGGGAGATTAATAGAGGGGAATGGAGCATTAAATTAGTGTAAGTGTGAGCTATCACTGCTCAGTATGTGTGTGTGTGTGTGTATGTGTGTGAGCAGGACTAAAGGTAATAAAAAAAATGCTTCCAGCAGGGGCTGAAGCAGCAGCCGGGCGTTTGGACGCCTCCGATTTTTCAATCCTGTAACACGGACAGCCCTGACAGCTTGTTTGACTGAAACAACAGATGAATACACATCTGGCTTTTTCTAGAACAGACTGTAAAAGTGCTGTTCGTCTGTCTGTCTGCCAATCTGTCTGTCTCTCTGCTGTGAATGGAGTTTATGAGCAGCAGGTAAGAGTCAGGAGAAGAAGCGGTGGGCAGACACCCTGCTGAGAGATTTTTATAAAAGTCTCCTTCTGGATAAAATGATTCCACTTTGTGGCCAGGCCTAACCCAGCGGCGTGCAAGGACTCAGAGTCTGCAGTTTTAAGGTTGTCTGTCTGCAAACACAGTCTTTATCCTTGTCAGGATTTGGCATTCTGTTCTATTCACAGCCTCACAAAGACTAATGTCGAGCAGCTAAAGAAAATGATCAATAAAATTTAACATGAACCCATCTGGAATACACAATAGAACCAAGGGTAGCTGTAAGATAAAAGAATATTACTGATCGCCGAATACTGAACATATTATTGACTTATCAACAACATGTGTCTAAATGATATTTTGCAGCCATTTGTGATTTTTTGGGTGTTGGGGCCCAATCGTCTCATGTAGTGCAGTGTTCCCCAATCTTTTTTGGGCCACAGACGGGTTGAATGTCTGGTACTTTTTTCAGGGACCGGTCGTTAAGTTGTGGCAGATAAATATCCATTAGTAAAATGAAATATCCGGTGTTCTGATATGTTTTTCTACCTATAAAATGTTTGGAGGAAGTCCTGCCCTCAACCCCCTGCCATAGATACCCCTCCTCTCCCATATATACCTATGTTGGAACGTGTAAACACCACGTAGCAGTATGACAGAAATGACAGACCATACTGATCTGACAGGACATTTCTTTGTCCATACACGTAGACGTCGTAGACGCCTTTTCATTTCCTTGTCTGCTCATAGAATGACACAAATTTTCAGGGAAATGATTTTTTGTTTTCTGAGCACAATTCCCATTGTGTCTCAGAGAGGGACTGTGAGCATCTTCCTCCTCAGTCTTGCCTTTATTTATTTATTTTATTACATTACATTACAAGTCAAAGCTGTGAACTGATCATCCCTGTGATTCACTCTTGGGTGTGAAACTCAGATTAAGGTTTCAGTTCTGACTACAGGCTTCGAACGTGTTGTGTATGATTGTACAGTGAGATCAGTCCAATCACACCTGATCCTGGGATCGTACAGTGTGAGCACACGAGTCTTCAGGGTGTGCGTTAGTGAAAAGGCAGTAAAATTAAAGATATTCAAATGACCACTTTAAAATAGAACAGTAAGGTGAAAAAACCTCCATGATGATGGGACTAACAAACAGAATTTCACTACATGAGAAATGAAGCAGCTTCATGATACTTGGTCAGACATAATGTGTTGGTCAGAAGTACCGGACTGGGATTAGTGTGAGACTCTGGACACAGCTGATGTTGATGAATTCCGGTCCCCACAACAGCAGCTACCTGGACCATACACACACACACACACATTTGAAGGGTGTGCTGTGCCCCACCCCACCCTACCCCACCCCACCCTCAGGGTCTATTGATCAGGTGTATTGTGTGTGAATGAGAAGCAGACGCCGGTGCTGCTCATCATCATCATCAGCTTAGGGTGAACCACACTCCGATGTAAATCTGATAACACAGCAGCAGCAGCAGCAGCGGAGTAATGAACACCATCAGATGACATATTGATGTTGTCATGCACAAACCATAATGACACACATAACTGGGATTGGTGTGTGTGTGTGTGTGAGTGAGTGTCTCTGTTTAACCCTGTAGAGGAGCAGCTGCGTACATGTGTGTCCTTACAGCAGGAGAACTTGTGAAAACACTTTACAGTCAGGACCTTGGACAGCGCCACATTCAGACATGACTGAATTTAAATTAATAAAATAAAATACATAATCCCATGTTCCCACTGTCACCATGACAACTACTCTGATCAATCCAGCAACAAAGAATTCCAAAAACTTCAACAATGAAGCTCACAGTGTGGACAAAGGAGGTGAAGGATACAGACGAGAAGGAACAACAGGAGGAGGCAAAAAAGACCCAGAATTATGGAGGAAGGAAAGAGGAATGACAGGAATGAAGGGTGATGAGGAGCAGCAGGAAGAGGAGCAGAGATGAAGAAAAATTAGTTTAAGTATGGAGAGTAAGAAAAGGAACCTCGGATGAAGAAAGGAGGATGGAGGAGGTGAAACAACAGAAACAAGAAATTAGTAAAATGAGATGTAGACATGGCAGGATGAAGCAGTAAGAGGAGGTGCAGTAAAGACCAATGGAGAAAAATTGGGTAGTAAGTGGAAGTAAGGGAGTGAATGGTGGGTTAGACAGAGATGTGATCTATTTCTCTGTGTTTGATGCTGGTTGGGAGTAGAACCAGTAGAATCTACCGGGCCTGCAGGAGGAAGGAGACCGAAGAGGAGGAGCAGCAGCAGGAGGAGAAGGAGCAGAGAGAACAGGTGAACAAGGAGAAAAGCTTATTACCAGAAAACAGATGGCCCCCCATTTCACAGTGGCCCCTCAGAGACCTGGGCAGACCACTGTGTGCCCCCCTGGGTGGGGGTGGGGCCTATACCCCGCTCATGTCAGTGTGTGATGAGGGCGTGAAGGGTGTGTGTACATGCACGTGCGCAGGAACACACTATTGTTTAAGGCGTAAACAAAAAACCTAATGTTGGATCTAATGTGGTTTTAATCATTCCCTGGTGGTGATTTTTAGAAGTAAGATTTAGTGACATCTAGCGGGTTTAATGCAGATTGCAGCACACTGACGGAAATCACCCTTGACTTTACTTAAAACCTGTCAGGCTGCCATGGTGATTGGGTTAAAAAAAATTTATTAAAAAAGGAAACAGATATTAGGTAAAAAAAAAAAAAAAACCAAAATCACTAAAAAACAATTTAGGGATACGTTTATGTATGAGTAAGCATAAGTATTTGTATTGCCATATATATCTATCACTGTATTTACATCTTTATCTATATACTGTATATGCACAAAAGATAGATAATAAACTTCATCCATAAGTATTGTTATCATGGTGAAATATAATGACAAACAAAATTGATTAAACAAAAAAAGAATTATTCAATAACACCAACTAAATTAAACTAAAATTATTACCTCCTAATGTACTAATACTAACACTAATACTACTCTACTATTAACTTACATATCCACTACTAATCTACTGATCCACCATCATCCACTGATCACTGTTCAGGTCCCACATATTCAATATTTCTGCTGCTTCTCAGGTTGGTGTCTATGTGTTTTAATATTCTATTGTATATATCTGTTGTTCAGTCCTGTACTGGTGCTGGAACCTGATTTTTCGTATGGGTACTCCCTGTTGAGGGATTAAGTTCTGTCTGTCTTTCTGTCTGTCTCTCCGTCTGTCTGTCCATCTCTAAAAGTTGGTTATTAGTGAGTAATAAAATCTTATGGAAATACATTAGGTAGGGTATTATCTAATCTGAGCCAGAGTAGATGATAATAATGAGATTAAGGTAATTTTAAACAATGTTAAGTACCAGGATCGGCCCCAAGTCTATCCTTTGAACCAACTGCTCTCACTGCTGTTCTACGTACACCTTTCTGGAGTTTCATTGAAATTTTTAGCATCTAAAAATGGATCGTGGACTCAGCAGAGCTTTCTCTTTCTTTTCCTTCTATGCTTGTGAAATTACTGAAGTTGCACTTTCTAAAACACACATACACAGACACACACGTGTGACATCGCTCCTCCCCAAACTCTTCTTTAGTTAATTACAGCTGTCAGTCATCATCAACGCCAGACTAAAGTGATGTCACAACATCCGTGAAATGAGATTTTCACCAACACACACATGTGCATGCTCACATATTTACAGCTTTTCAGTGTATATGGCCGACATGTTCAACACACACACACACACACACACACACACAGCTGACAGGCAGAGAGTGGAAATGAAGGATTTGGACTTCCATCCCGTTACATTATGCAGCAGATGGCGTTCAGGCCGAGGCCGGCCAGGCCTCTCCCAGGAGAGAAGGAGTCAGGGAGGGAAGAGGAGAGAGGGGAGAAGAAGGAGGAGAAAATGGGGGTGGAGGAAGAGAGAGACAAAGCTGTTGGTTTTTTTTCTTGCTTATCAAACCTGGAAACATGCATTTGCTCACCTTTATTTCCTTATTTTTTTTGTGTTTCCACTCCTGGTTAGATGATTCTGACGTCATCCCAGCTTTTTTTTTCCTCCACCGTCTCCTCCTCCTTTTCTTGTCCAGCTGAGGCTACACCTGAGCCCAGCCTTCAAGGCCCTGACCCCAGCTGAACCAACCACGAGAGCAAGGAAGGAAATGTAGGAAGGAAAAGGTGAGAGTGTACGTAGAAAAAAAACTGAAACATTGTTAAAGCAGCTGTTGTGAATTCATACAGGTGACTGTGTTTCAGTGTGAGGCTGATAATACGATTTAATAAGAGGTCGGAATTTATGTAGAAATGCAACAAATAATACCTTAACCTTGTTCTTAATTAGTGAGTGAAGTGTTTTACACCACAACCATGTGAGGCCTGAAAAGTCAACAACAAGAATGTCAAAATAAAAGTATGAAGTATAAAAATAAACGTATGAAGTTTGAAAGAAAGCCAAAAAATCCCAAACAACAAAAATACATGTTTGCCAGTGATAAACCAAATTCTTTGTGGTTCTTTGAAATAAAAGCATGAAATGTACTGTATATAGCTAAGAAAAAGGAAAGAAAATCAGTCAGAATTGAGTCTTTTAACCAAAGATTCCAGTTAATTTACAACCCAGACATAATGTTTTAGGGGAGTTAAAAAAAAGTGTTGATTTTTCTCAAATTCCCATTTCCTTTCAAATCTGATCATTAATTTCTGCTCTCGGCTTCAACATATTTGAGTACAATTTACATAAAGTTCAAATGCTTCGATCAATATGTTAAATACACACTCTCACAGTGACTGGCACAGATAGACACTGATATGCACACAGACAAAGTGGTGTGTTAAAATGCCCCACATCCTTGCCCCTGGCACTTTTTTTGTTTTGTGTTTTCCTGAATTAATTGAGCCGACTCTGGAGTGTGAGGCCAGATGTCACCGTGACCTGTGGGGATTGTTAGAAATCTGTTTCCCTCTTGGATCCTTAAAACCAGCCGGCCTCATCCTGCTGAAGACCCAGACGTTGAATCAGACTCCTAATACACACACACACACACATCGGTGTCCAAGATTGGGGAGTGGACAATGAGGCCTGGACAAATCATCATCTTGGACATCATGTGGACTTCTCTGTCTCAGCTCCAAAGAGCGTGCACCGTGTCCAATGACCACCAGGGGCCCCCCTCTCTCCTGATGGCTTCTCTCTTTGGCCCTCACAGTGCCACGCTCCTTGGCAGAGCTCTGAGCCTAATGAACTCATCAGCCAGCTGGAGGCCCTGGACGCAGGGACACAGGGGCCACAGGGGGGCACTCTGGGGCCAGAGGGGGACGGATAGGCAGAGGGAAAGGGGGGGGAGGGCAGCAGGCCAGGAGGGTAAGGTGGAGCAGGATGGAGGTGTGCGAAACAGCAAATGAGGCAGGTGCAGCTTCAGGAGGAGCTGGAGGTCAGCGGTCAGGAGAAAGAGGCCGCAGAGATGGAGAATGTAGGTCTGAGCTCAGCAGGTGGAGGAATAAAGACAGAGTCTGAGGAGAGTGGAGGAACTTCAGAAGAGGACGAGAGGCTGCGCTGGTTTCAGTGTTGATTGTCTTCAAACTGCACATAGTTTACAACCTGATGTGTGTGAGTTACAGTAATTGGTTGACATCATCAGGCATGATGTCACCATGATGCTGTCATGTGCCCTGAGTCAACACTCTCATCATCTTCCTCCTCATGTTGGATTTGGCTGTTCTGTGTTATTCCCACTGTTCAGATTGAACATGTGACTGAAAGCCCATGAGAAAAGACAGACAGAGAGAGGGAGAGAGAGAGAAAGGGAGGGGAAGAGAGAAAGAGAGAGACGGAGAGGGAGAGAGTGCACCTTTGTGTATCCATATGTGTCCGGGTGGCTCAGAGCGCACCCAGTGTCCTGCTGGGCACACAGATGGTGTCGAGGCCTGCCACGACAGCTCCGAGGACGGCCACATTCTCACATGGGACCTCCAGCTTTCCTGGATCCCACACCTCCTGTTCAGGCTTGAACACACACAGACACACACACACTCAATACCCTTAAATAAACAGAGGACCATAGCACTGGACATGCAGGTGTGAAATTTTGGCATGGTTTTTACCTCAAAATAAAGGCAAAAAAAATAGTGGTGTGTTTTTGTTAACATGAAGATAATGATAAAGGGTTATGTTCTGTGTAAAATTGCTGCAGCAATGAGATGTCTAGTTACATTGAGCTTATGGCAAAAAGTTTGTCATCAAAAAATCCTGTCCATTCTATATAATAAAGCAGAACACAGAATCAGCCATTTTATGTCATAATAACATCTTAATTCACGAGTGAGGGCACAGTTTCACATCTTGATCTTGCAGTGCATGAACATGGCTGCCTCCATGGTTTTACTTAATGTTACCGATACAGAGGAATTCTCCTAAAAGTCTTCCACAGTGGATGCAGTGGAGTGTGTGTGTGTGTGTGTGTTCAAACAAATTATGACAAACTACCACTGCTTACAGTAAAATATCAAGGCAAATTTATAATAAATACTCTATGGTCAATGCAGAAATCATTGGCCACAGTCTCCACGACTGCCACCCAAATCAAACTGCTCCATACTGTCAGCCTTCTTGTGGGTGGTGAGTTCACTGGAAGTTATGTGGGTCAGGACGGTGCTCTGATCAGAGCATCTCAGCGATAACCTGGCAGCTGGTGGATTAGAACCTGAAGCCTTGCACACTGGGCCACCAGTGCCATCTGCCTAACTTTCCATAATTTCTGTAGGCATTTTCAAAATGTTGTCAGTGGCAGAAGTTGTCTGTAGTTTTTCAGAGAACACTAATGCAGAGAAAAGTCAGCTCTTGGACTGGGAGTATCTGAATCATCAGTTGTTTCTTTTGTCATGCCCGTGCGAGCAACATCTCCTGGCCACTCTTCGTCTTCATTTTGACTCCCTCTCATCCGTCTCCTCCTCGTCTGCCCTCCTCCATCAGACCTCTAATTTCTCCGCCGTCGTCCTCCCTCTTCATCTCTTTCCTATGCCTCACACGTTGATGCCCCCCGTGGCTTGTCATCCACCTGAGAGAAGCCTCATACATCTCCTGACAAAGTGACTAATCCTTCCCATTTCACAGCTCCGTCCCACTGCTCCCTGGGAATCTTCAAACCCTAGAGTGTTTGAGTGCGTGCGCGGTCGGCGTCTTTGTGTTCGTGAGATATGTGTGTGTGTGTGTGTATGTGTGTGTGTATGCGTGTGTGACGGCTGACAGGCGAGAATATGTCACACAGGTTCAAGGTGTTCCTTTGTTGCAACAAGCGTCTCAGACAGCTGCAGGCTCTGCACACTGATTAGTGGAATAACTCCATCACAGACGTCACGTCAGAGTGACAACACTTCTGCTCTTAAAAACCAGCCTGGAGGAATCAGGACCCTGCGTTCTTCTTCTTCTTGTGTGTAACTCAAGTTGAAAGTTTGGATTATGCATCCCATTTCCGGTGCAATATTACAGGCCACAGCTGCATGGTTGATATAAGGCCCTAAAAGTAATCATCGTAATCATAAATCAGTGATCTGCTTCTTCCTTCCACCTCCTACTCAGTCTAGATGATAACAGGAAAAGCAGTAACAAGGTGTCTCCACCAAACTGAACTGATCCTCATCCACCTGCACATGACACAGTCCTAACCACAAACTCAGATCAAATCATCTCATTCTCAGAGTGGGCCTCTGGACGTCACATCTCATCTTGTCTTATCTCCGAAATCATCCTATCTCAGATACTTTCATTTTATGGGGCTAGTGTGGCATCAACTGCAGACTCTAGGCAGTTAAAAAAGGACAAGTTAAACATGGAGTATCACTCTTAGATTATTTAATCTAACCTAATGAAGTCTTATTCCACTACAAAGGAGGGACAGTGGATGCATTGGTAGAAGAATGATCCCAGAAATAGAGCTAGTAGGTAGGAGACAAAGAGGAAATTGATGGATGCAGTGAGGAAGGACATTGAGGTACCGGTAGTTGGAGTTAGAGTTAAGGATACAGAGGACAGGGGGAGATGGAAATTGTTGACTCGCTGTGGCAACCCCTGAGAAAAGGGACAAGCTAAACAGAAGGGAAGAAAAAATCTGATTCCAATAAATCTCTACTTACTTACTTATGTTCTTATTTTTGGACTACCTTCTCAGGTTTGATGTCCTCTTATAGTTTTATATGAAATACTATTTCATGTCTATACTAACTAATCCTCAAAAATAATCTCATTTACTGTCATCAGATTATCTCTTATTTATTCTCATCTCTAACATTCCCCTCAGATTCAATCCACTTCACTTTAATTCCTCAAATATCCAATCTCATTTATCATCTCTTCTCATCCCATCTTCTTGACCTGTGTGGCTTCAGGGAAGGATCTTTCCGAGCCCCCCATGCTCTGGTCACCACACCCCCCCTGCTGGTTCCCCCTCCGATTACACTGTCTCTACATCAGCTGCAGCAGAGAGCAACAAAACAGCCATGGAGGGAGTCTTCACCGGGTTGGCTGAGGAAGAGTCTGGACCACAGACTGTAAGACCATCAGTGTCCTTGTCTGTGGAGCAATTAGAGTTGTGTCTCTGTGCGTGTGTGTGTGTGTGTGTGTGCGTGTGTGTGTGTGCATATCCGCTGCGAGAGACTCACAGCAGGAAGTATTGAAGACATGTCAAGACCAAGAGACGGAGACTTCTTGACAGCTGGAGCCCAAGGACACAGACTCACACGTTACTGAACATGGTCCTTCTGGCTCTCTCTCTGTCTGTCTCTCTCTCTCTGTCTGTCTGTCTCTCTCTCTTTCTCTGCGTGTGCACGTGAGCGTGCACGGTGGCTGCGGGCCACGCCAACTCACCCGTGCTTTCCCTTATCGTTTTAATCACCTCGTTAGGCCCAGCCAGGCTCCTCACACTCTCTGGACACTGTCCCTCCCCTGGAACGGAGCCCTGTCCACCCCACGCTGCTTCTGCTGCCACCAGGCACAGATGCATGATGGGAGGGAGTTTGAGGAAAAGAGGGGAAAACTTCAGAGTGTCTGTGTTCACTCCGGTCAGACAGCATCATGTCAACCTGTTTTTACAGTGTAACAAGAAATGCCGTTGGATATTACAGTGCTACCCACTGCGAAATAAGGACTCCTCAGCTCACCGCTCACTTTATTATCTTAGTATAGACTTATCCTCCAACTTTTTTTTCTAATTTTCAGTATCCTTTTCACTTCTTTTATCTCATCACGTATCTTGTGATGTTGTCTCACGTTTAACTTTTTAAAAGTCTTATTGTCATTTTGTACTTTGTTTTAACTCTTTAATTTCTTCAGATTTTTATCTCGTCCAATCACAACCTTGCAATTTTATATATTTTACTATATTTCAATCCTAATCCTCTTTTTAAGCTGTAAATTAACATTAACCTTTCTTAATTTTGTTAAGTTCAACCTTATTTTATTAAAATATAAAATTATAAATATATTTGAAAGAGGAGAGAAGCTGAAAGGAGACAAGTGAATATTCCCATAATTATCACAATCTGTTATTTATTAATACTAATTGTAAATTTAAAAAGTGCTTAACATTTACCATTCTCATATACACAGCATCACATTAATTTTCTCTTTACTTAATGATAAAAAACAACTCCATTCATTACATTTAACATTTTAATTTTTTTTTTAAACATTTATCTTTTCTGTCCATCTTTTATCTTGGACTCATCTCTTGTTTTGCCTTTACCCACTCTGGTCCCAGGGGAGGTTTGTGGGTGTGGGGGATGAGAAGGGGTGCCTGAGGGCAGAGGGAGGAGTGTGTGTGTGTGAGGGAGAGAGAGAGAGGGCGGTGTTAGACAATACAGTTTCTCCTCCTCCTTCTCCTCCTCTTCACATATATCCCTCTGTTCCACCGGAGGTGAAGCCTTTATTTAGTCCAGATCTCGGTCTGGGTTTTTTTCCTCTGACATTTCTGACACTGTATGGGTTTGAAAGACGAAAAAGAGTGGAGGCACCTGAGGAAGAAGAAGGAGAAACAGAGGCGAAGTGAGGGAATTATCAGAGAACTGATCTCCATCTTCATCACCATCATCCCTCCACCTCTGTTTGTCTCCATCATGCTTGGACGGATGGACGAGTAGCCGCACTTTAACCACTCTCTGTCCATCTTCCTCCCTATTGTCTGGGATCGACTCAGAAGGGTGACTGATCATCGTCAGCATCGGTCTAATTTTTAATTCTCTTATCAGCAAACATCTCTGTTTGGCTGTGACACTAGGGTGACATCACATTACCCTGAAGATTAAATCCCAGGTTCCAGAAGAAAACAAAGTCAAGAAACTGCTCTTTTCCATCTCTTCTTCCAAAATTCTGGAGCTTCTGTCAAAGTGAAAATCTGCTGTGGAATATGAGTCAATCTGAAGTTCAAGGCATTGCTTGAAAGCGTAAAGAGCAAGTTTTTTTTTTTTCTTTTTGTTTTTTTTTTTTAAGATTTTTTTCCTTGTTCCCAACTCCTTCCTTTAGGTGAGTGTGGATAAAAACAACTGATTTAAAAAAAAACACCACTACTTAATTTCTCACATATTTCTCTCCTACTTTTATAGGCGAGAAATATCAGTTTTATATCTTTTATTTAAAATATATATCTTGTAGTTTTTTGTTTATGTAATAATTGCCTACATCTGATCTAAACTCATAGAAGAACTTTAACCTTGACAAAATGTATAAAGAAATATATATATTCTTTTTTTTTGTTCATCATCACATCTGTTATTTTTTTCAATATTTAATCAACTATCTAATCAACTCAATCGCATCTGAAGTGACAGAAATATATATTTTTTATCAGAATGTCTTTCTTTTGTCCTGATGGTATTGGTCATTTTATCTTTTTTTATCTCATTTGAATATTTTTTTCATATCATTTAAAACTTATTTAACATAACCTTACAACATAATTAAAATCATATTTCCGACTGCTGTAAACTATTGATATTCAAGCTTTATATTATTATTAATATTCATCATTGAATATTTTTTATTTTTATCTATATAATTTTAATTACATTTTTAACCCCCTATTTCTGTGACATTGTCTCACCTTAATATCATCTCTGGTTTTATTTGATCATCTCAACTATTGTTATTTCAAAAACTATCTACACATTATTTATCATTTTATTACATTTAATTCAACCTCATATCTGTGTCTGATATTTCTTTTAGTCAAACTTCTGTTATATATTGTTTTGGTTTTTTTTGTTTTTTTTTAATGGCCTCCATCATCAGCTCTGGATTATTCATGTCCAGCAGATGTCAACATGGTTTTGTTCACTCCTGTGGCTGTCAGTGCAGCAGAGCGGCCTCAGCCATAGCCTCAGCCTCAGCAGATGTGTTCATCACACACAGACAGATGGCACATTCTGATTATGTTAATGCAAAAACAACAACTACACAGAAGACAAAAGACTCTTTCTCTTTTCCATTAAAAAATAAATAATAAAATGATCATACTCTTTTTTAATTATTGGGAAAATTATCCTTATGTTAAATTCCTGTTTTCTGGAAGTTTGTCTGGTCCCTGTAGCAGTCAGGCCTTTCCCTAGACAGGAACCGAGTTGATTCATTATTAATAGGTTTTATGTTATTACGTAATAATGGATTTGGGCTTTAAGGCAGTGGACGGTGGGGGGGGTCCACGACCCGCTGTCTCTGACGCCTCCTTCACTGACTCCTTGTTTCCAACAGGTTCCTGCAGAAGAGTGAAAGTGAAGGTCAACAACAGCTTGAAGATGATGCTGAGTCCGGACCAGGCTGAGGCCGACCTCTCCTGGACCCAGGCCGACCCGGAGAGCATGCTGAGCGGGCTGAAGGCGGCCGCGGGCTGCGGTTCGGACGAACCCGCGGAGGGCGAGGACCGTGGCGTCAAGTGTAAGTCGGACCCGCCGCTCAGCCGGGAGGAGAAGCGCAGGAGGCGCCGCGCCACCGCGAAGTACCGCTCCGCGCACGCCACCAGGGAGCGCATCCGCGTGGAGGCCTTCAATGTGGCCTTCGCTGAGCTGCGGAAGCTGCTCCCGACTCTGCCACCCGATAAGAAGCTCTCCAAGATCGAGATCCTTAGACTGGCCATCTGCTACATCTCCTATCTCAATCACGTCCTGGACGTCTGAAGGAGCCGGAGCTGGGACCTACGAACTCTAAACCAGAGCCACAAAGGAGGTGGAGCGGGTCTGGACCGGACCGGTCCGGACAGGACGGGACTTGAGTGGAAGGCACTGCCGGAGCAGGGTACTGGGTTTGTTAAGGGTGGGGGCAGAGAGGAGCGTCTGGACTCTTCACCTTATTCACCTGCAGAGAGCAGAGTACATCACTGAGGTCCAAAAACCCCTTCAAAATAATCATGTCTATTTTTTTAACCTTTCAGAATCTAAAATATCTACGTCCAGATAAAGACATCAGTGTTGGTGTGTTCCACTGTATCAGAGAGTTGTCATCCCTAAAGCCCGTTCTATAAATAACAGCTCTCTTCTGAAACGAAGCTTAAATCATAAAACTGAAAAAAGTTTTCCCACATCACGTCCAATTTTATACTTTACACAACTACCTTTAAGTCCACCAAATTATTAAATTTCACTCAATGAAGTTCATGGTTTTTTACGTATTACTAAGAATCTACACAGATTTTGACTAAAATGGTGATTTAATTGAGTTCATATAAAACAGACCTTAATCCAAAGCAGTGTTTTTGCCTTAAAATCTGTTTCAGTCTCTACTTATTTCATTGATGAAATTCATAAAAATACTGTCATCATCAAATTAACTTTTGGTATTGATTTAGTCAGAAATCGTTTCTTCAAACAGGGAATTTATTTCTTAACACAGACTTAAAAAAATATTGTTCTCTACTAAAACTAGAAAACAACTAAATGATTAAACAACATCAGCCACTTCGGAAACAGCCGAACTGTTCTTGACAAACCATCCACATGTTTATTTTACAATTTTGTTCCATTTCATACTTTCCTTGAAAAGCAGAATTATTCATACTATTACAAATTATTTATGCATATTCTTTCATTTATTCATTTATTTATTTATTTATTCATTTGCACACTGTTGGTTTTACCTTCATGCACATTTATTATTTACAATAGACATAGATATTTTCGAAATGATGGAAAAATCTTGAATAGAGAAAAGAAGAACAACTTTAATGGGACTTGCACTTCTGTTTTTGCACACTGTTAGTGAAGACTTAATTGTAGAAACCACATAAGTCATTAAAGAGTTAAAATCTCACAATATCAAATTGGGAAAAAACAACCAAAAGACATGGGAGTGTCACCAGGATGCAGTATGTGCACCTTTATTTGAAAAAATATCTTTATTTTGTATGTGAAATTTGGAAAATAATATTTTATAATGTTAAATGTCGACGGCATTTTTACACCTAGAACAAGTTTCATATAATAAAAAAAACACTGATTTCTGCAATAATACTGATCTGCTGGTTTTTCAGACTCAATGACATTTTCATTTCTAATTTGACGTTGAATCAGATTCTAAGAGCAGAGGTGGAGGTGACACAGTTGAACATCTCACCGTCACTCTGCTCTCTCTTTCACTCCTGCTTCACATACCGTGATCTTGTGGGATGGCTGTGCCTCACCTCTCATTTCCTGTATGCAATAACCTGGAGATAAAATAAAAACAAGAAATGTCCCTCATTGACACAGACTTGAGGACATGGTCCTAGTTTGGACGGAGACATTTTTAATGGACATCAGAGAAGACAGTGAAAAACTGATGATTCCGTTCAGCAGGGAGTGAAAGGATGTAAAGGACATGAAATAGCTGCTTTAGATTTAGTTTAGATGAGGACGAGGAGGAAGACGAAGAAGAGGAAGGGAAAAAGTGCCACTTATGACTGATGAAAATTTGTGACCTTAATCATTTCTAAGTGTATTCAATGGAGTTATTTATGGAATTGTGTTGATATTTATCCATGTTGTTGATTTTTCTTTGAACCATAGGCTGCAGTGGTCTGTTTCTGTTGTATAAATGTAAACGCTTTGTTGTTTCTATATTTTAGACTGTGAAACACGTGATGGTGTTGTTAACAAAAAAAGTGAAAAAAGGCACTTTCTGTTGATTCCATAGAGATTTGTTTTCTTTTAATGTCATGTCTGTTTTTTATTTAATCGTGAATCTGTTTGTCGAACGATAAGCACTTCAGAGACGAGGCTGCTCTGCCTCGGAAATGTTCCTTTTGTCCATTTTTTTTGGTAATTTTCTAGTCCTTGCTGTGACCAAAAAAAACATTATTTATTATCTTCATAGTTTTTTGTTTTATAAATGATCTCTTTGATCTATTTATTTGTTCATGTATTTATTTATTAATTTATCTATTTATTGGTCTTTTGTCTGTATTGTTTTGGCAGTTTTTCCTAGTGCAGAAGGATAAGAAAAAAAGAAACATATCCTTTATCCAAAGATCTTCTTGTCTCTTCAGGGTTGTGTAGGCTACTTGTTGCTTTACGCAGATCTTTTTGTAGTAGAGGTATCTTCATGTGACTGCTGGTTTATAAAGGACTAAACTTTTCATACTTTCTGCTGTTATTTTTCATTAAAACTGAAATACTTGAGGAAAAAAATGTTCTCCCTTTCTCTGTTTATGTATTTTGTTTTACTTAAAAAATAAATAAATAACGGGGTACATGAAAACCATCAGAAACAAAGACTTTTTAGTCATTTTATATTTTTGTTGGAATGTGAAATAAATTACATTTTTCTGTTTTAACTACAGTACCTGTCCAGGTTCACCTTTGGTCGAAAGCTCACTATACCATTGCTCCATGTTCCGGATTGACCATAATTCCTTCCTGTTTTACAGGATTTCTTGTTTTGTATGAGTGGTCAGGGACCTAGGGACACTGAAGCCCCATTGTCTATCGTGCAGAGACTGTCTTCTTCGGTCTCTCTGTCTCCCTGCCATTCCCAAACATGCCTAACCTCTCTCTGGTCAAAGACTTGTATTTCTGATGAACTACTTTCAGTGTCTGGTCGTGGGGTTGAACTTCTTGTGGTCTTGTGGCCTTGTCCTCACTGTCCTGTCTTAAATTGGACTGTGAATCCCCTTGTAAGTCTAGGAATCTTGGAGAGTCGCCATGTTTGTTCATGCGTCCACTGGAGCTGCAGTCAGTTCTTCACATTCTGTGTCTATGCCTCTACACTTCGTTCCTACATTATTATTATTATATTTCTCAGATTTTTCAAAATTATCTATATGAATAACCGTCCCCATGATTTTCCAAAGAACCAAAAATGGTCATGTGTGAAATTATAAACATTAGCAGGTCATGCCTGCCTGAAATTTAACTGAAATCCAGCAGTATTTAAATCAAAACATTAGTGAAGTCACATCTGCACATATGACCCCTTGTTGAAAAGGACCTTCTCAAGTCTTCCATCCATTGAATACGTCAGTTTTTGGATAGTATCTGCTGGAACAGCCCTGCGCAAGGACAGAATAGCCTCCCAGAGCTGTTGTTGAGATGTGAACTGCCTCCCAACATAAACACTTCTGATGCTCATCACTTGATGATGCTCGAAAGGCTCTCAATAGGGTGGAGGTCACACCATAAGTTTATGTCCTTTGATGCCCATTGCAGCCAGAGATGCAGATGTATTTTTTGCAGCATGACATGGTGCATTGTCAGTCATGAAAATTATGTTGTTCCAAAAAGCTCCATTCTTCCTTTTGAACCATGGCAGGAAGTGTTCTTTGAGGGTCTCCACATACATTTGGGATGTCATCTTCACACCATCCTGAAAGGGATGACAATCTCTCTACCCATGATACCAGCCCAAAACATCACTGTACAATGTAGAATTGGCTTTACAGCCACTGAGTCTTGTATCAACTACACTGTAGGTGTACCATGCCCTTGATGCCAGTGGGGGGCGTCATCTCTAGCTAAATAAAAATGACAACATCCATCCATCTTCATCCGCTTATCCGGAGCTGGGTCGTGGGGGCAACATTCGGAGAAGGGAAACCAAAACTTCACTCTCCCTAGACACTTCCTCCAGCTCATCTGGGGGGGATCCCAAGGCGTTCCCAGGCCAGCCGGGCAACATAGTCGCTCCAGCGTGTCCTAGGTCTTCCTCTCCTCTTAGTGGGACATGACCCAAACACCTCCTGTGGGAGGCGTCCAGGCGTCCACGATGAATCGATACAGCGAGCGCATTTCTGCAGTCGCTGCCCTGATCCGCCTGTCAATCTCCTTTTCCATCCTTCCCTCACTCGTGAACACGACCCCAAGATACTTAAACTCCTCCACTTGAAGCAGGATCTTTCCCCCGACCTGGAGGGTACTTACCACCTTTTTCCGGTCGAGAACCATGAACCATGGTCGAGAACTGTGCTGATCTTTATGCCAGCCACTTCACACTCGGCATGCTGTAGGTCCTGGTTCGAAGAGGCCAGCAGAACAACATCATCTGCAAGGAGCAGAGATGAAATATGGTCTCCCGAACTGGACCCCGCCCGGCACCTGACTGCGCCTAGAAATTCTGTCCATAAAAGTGATGAACAGAACCGGTTACACCTAGCAGCTTTTTAACTGCCTCAGTGACCTCAGCACAGGAGATTGGTGGGTCATCCACTGAGCACCCTGTCTCTCCTTCCTCCAAGGAAGACGTGCCAGTGGGATTTAGGAGATCCTCGAAGTATTCCTTCTACCGTCCGACAACATTCCCCATATAGGTCAACAGCTCCCCATCCCCACTGTAAACAGTGTAGACAGGGAACTGATTCCCCCTTCTGACGCGCCGGACGGTTTGCCAGAGTTTCTTCCAGGCCAACCGCTAATCCTCCTACATGGTCTCCCCGAACTTTTCCCAAGCCTAAGTTTTTGCTTCTGCCACTGCCCACGCCGCAGCCCACTTAGCTAGCCTGTACCTGTTGGTAGCCTCAGGAGTCCCGCGGGCCAGCCAGGCTCGTTAGGACTCCTTTTTGAGCTTCACGGCATCCCCAACCTCCGGTGTCCACCACCAAGTTCGGGGATTGCTGCCCCGACAGGCACCCGAGGCTTTATGTCCACAGCTTCGGACAGCTGCTTCTACAATGGAGGAGGAAAACCTGGTCCATTCAGACTCAATGTCATCCCACTCCCTCGGAACCTGTTAAAAGTTCTCCCGGAGATAGGAGTTAAAGGCCTCCCTCACAGGGGGTTCCGCCAGATGTTTCCAACACACCCACACGATACGCTTGGGTCTGCCAGGTCTGTCCAGTTTTGCTCCCCGAAAGCGAAGCCAACTCACTACCAGGTGGTGATCAGTTGACAGCTCAGCCCCTCTCTTCACCCGAGTGCCCAAAATATACGGCCGGAGATCAGATGACACAACTACAAAGTCGATCATTGACCTCTGTCCTGGGGTGTGCTGGTGCCAAATGCACTGATGTACACCCTTACGTTTGAACATGGTGTTTGTTATCGACAAACTGTGGCTCGCACAGAAGTCCAACAACAAAGCACCACTCAGGTTCAGATCAGGGAGGCCGTTCTTCCTAATCACACCCCCCCAGGTGTTACTGTCATTGCCCCTCCCGGGCCTGGCCAGGGTGGGGCCCCGGTAACGCAAATCCGGGCGACGTACACATCCTCCTTGTTCTTCTTTCCATAAGGGGTAGTTTGAACCGCCCTTTGTCTGATCTATCGCCTAGGACCTGTTTGCCTTGGGAGACCCTACCAGGGGCATTACATACATAGCAACATAGCCCCTAGTTTCATCTGGATGCTCAAACCCCTCCACCACATTAAGGTGTCGGTTCAGGAAAATGACAACATGTTCAAATATATCAATGAAGCACAGACCTTTAAAGAGCCTCAAAGATGTACATTGTTTGGACTAGTGGTCAATATGTACTGGGGCACAGAGAGATAACCCCTACATTATTTCTGTTTTATTTATTATTTTACACTGAAGTGTTTATAAATAATTTGACAATGTATAGTGTTTTATTTTGAAAAATGACCAGATCCCTTGTGTTCCTGTATTCAGGTAATGTCCAAATTGTAAAATCACCAGCAAAAATTCCAGACATTTAAGTCTCGCAGAGGCAAAAATGCTTTGGGAACACTGGTTTGGACCACTGTTTCCCAAAGACTGGGTGGCAATCCTCAAGTGGGTCACAAGAGACTTTTTTGGGGGTCATCTCACATCATGTTTCCCAGGAGATCACAGTTGTTAATTTACTGTTTTTTCATGTTTAGAACTTGAGTAATACTAATCGTTCAGATATTTCAGATATAATAACAACCTTTGACTTGGGTCTCAACAGTTCATGATTTTAAAATATGACTCCCAGAATAATGGTTTGTGAAACACTGCTTTAGAATATGTAGCTAATGTAGAGGATGGAGAACTCTGAATGGACACTCTGGAGATGAACAGAGGCCTGTGTTTCAAACAAGTGGTCCACAGTTGGGGCTACATGTCTTTGCAAAGTAGGCCATAAGGATATAAGATTCTCCAGGCTCCAAGAGACATAGAGACATTGACAGAATCCATGAATCAAAGTCCTACTGTAACTGAACTCTGAACCCAGATTCTAAGTCACACATGTCGCGTTCTGACTTCAGAGTAAAAGCCAAGCTGTTATTATAATCTTGTCATTATGGTCTTTCCATCCTACTGAACCCCTCCCCACACCCCCAAGCCTCCCACCCCCCTCTGCCCTCTTCCCATCCCTCACACATAATCACCATACAGTATAAGGTGAGACATCTGCAGAGCCAGTTCAGCGTGATGCACACGATGAAATTAGTGCAAATCCATGCAGATAGAAACACCTCGCTCTGATCTCTCACACACGCACACACACTCTCTCTCTAGCACATATGTATACACACACACAAACGTACAGTGGTCAGCAGCTAGCGGCAGTGGTAGCCTACATGTGCGCTCCTGGCTAAAAGGCTCCGTCTCATCCCCAGAGAGGGGGCAGGTGTTACTCCAGACGAGCCAAGACAACCAAATTACTGGCCGTCTGGCACCTCCCGTGGGAAACCCGCGCACAGAGGAGGGAAGAGTGAGATGGAAATTTATGAGCCAGTGAGCGAGCAAACGCTGAGATGCAATATTGCCAAGTGGAATGAGGCAAAATCAAAATATTTATATTCATTTCTGATGGAGATAAATATATATACATATATATATATATATATATATATATGAGGGTGTAAATGTTTATTTTATTCCCAGGAATGGATCTGTTGAGAATCTTGTATCCGTGAAGTGACAAATGTGACAAAGTGCTTTTATGTGAGCTACATTACGTTGTGCTTTTGCATGGCTGGGCCCGCTGGGAATCGAACCCTTTACCCTGGAAATTCCACAGTTAAGCTGTTTGAAATGGTCTGAGGGAAGCGTCAGATTAGAGGGAATAAATAACCGCAGCGACTTCCAACCATGTATCTCTCTCCCAGCTCGTGTCAGGTCCAGGTCACAGCTGCAGCCGGGCTTTTTGAACACTCTCTTCCTTTCAGATGGTTTCATTTGTGCAGGATGAAGGTGGCTCCAAATGTTCCTGTTCCTTTTAGCTCAAGGCCTGACTGTGTCCTTATTAGCATCTGTCCGTCAGAGATGCGCTGAATGAGGGAGGGAGAGGCAGGAGAAAAGGTGAAGATGCAATAAGCAGGGAGATTGAAGGACGATGAGTTCAAGTACCTCGGGTCAACCGTCCGAAGCGGCGGTCAATAGACAGCAGAGGTGGAGAAAAGGGTGGCGTCGGAGCAAGGAGTAGGAAACTGGCATAAAGAGGCAGAAAGTGGAGGAAAAATGCATTAGGTTAAAGATAATTTGAGTTCAGCCTGGAGAGGATCAGACATGGTAGACTGATGAAGAAGAGCCAAGGCCAGGGTTACAGATTGAAGTGGAAGTCTGTCACAAGGCAAACATTCAACTGGAATTATCAACAATAAGAATCGGGTAGGAGAGGACATTTGAGCCTAAAGTGAAACAGACTGAATCTCACAGGTGGGTAAACCTTGGACAACTAACACAGAGTGATACAGTGGTTCACAAAAAACTGTTTCACAACTTTTTAATTCCAAAAGGTTAAAATATGAGCAAAATCTCATAACTTCCACTGGTACAGAACATGTGAACACTTTAACAAACTGACCAACAATAATATAATTATTATAATCTTCTTTCGGCTTGTCCCTTTATCAGGGGCTGCCACAGCGAGTCAATATTTTCCATCTCACCCTGTCCTCTGTATCCTCAACTCCAACCCCAACTTCCTCCTTGCCCTCCCTTTGTGCATCCATCAATCTCTTCTTTGTCTCCTACCTGGTAGTTCCATCTCTTTGATCATTCTTCTACCAATGTATCCACTGTCCCTCTTCTGAACATGTCCAAACCATCTCAATTTGGCTTCTTCAGCTTTTTCTCCAAACCTTCCTGTCTGTGTTTACCCTCTAATCACCTCATTCCTGATCCTGTCCATCCTGGTCACTCCCAAAGAGAATCTCAGCATCTTGAACTCCTCCACCTCCAGCTCTGCCTCCTGTCTTCTGTCTATCCCTAGTGTCTCTAATCCATCCATCATGGCTGGTCTCACAACTGTCCTGTAAACCTTTCCCTTCACCTTAGCTGACACTCATCTATCACAAATCAAATATGATTATTATTATATTAACACGAAATCAACAGACATATACAATGGGAAACTTGCTCAAATTAGGTATCATAAATAAAAATTATTGTTTGTTCCATAGTAATTGAGCCAGTGTGAACACATAGGAAGTACGTTGAGTACAGACAGCCCAGCAGGTACTGCACAACCACCACACAAATCACACAGCGCCCTATCAGCCCCTTATGAACCTTCATCCAGGCGGTGAGTCCAGTGCAAGCCATCCACCCTAACTGGGATTGACTCTTGACCAGGAGGTGAACCCAGGTTAATCACACCAATGACAGACATTGACTCTGTGATAAAATGAAAACTCATATCTAATGTACTTTTTTCTTTTTCTTTAGGACAATTTGTGACTTAATTTTAAGTGGTTTAACTTACTGGCAAAACAGAGATGCATAAGTAAAGATTTGGTTCCACAATAGCGGTTTACATGCCTCTTTGGAAAGCAGGAAGTCCAGGGTTTGATTACCCAAACTGAGATCAGTTAAGTATACAGTAGTACAAATAAAGAACACTTAAAAATGTTCTGATTTAATCCCTCCATCTGCAATGCACCACACACTTTCAGAAACACTATTATGACAGTCATAAAATATTATGTTTATGCATCATGACTAGAACATCAACATTATCAAGAGGATGACATGTATAATCACAATACAAACAAATTCAATTACATTGCATTACATAACTTCCAGTTTGCTCTCAACAGTATCGTGGTGTGATTTGAGTGACAGTCATGGAGACTGCTGCCCTTGTAACAGATAAGGATAAAGATAAATGAATGAATAAGATTTGAAGTTAGAAGTTACTTTTAGTGGAAAAGAAATAAAAAATGAAAAATAAAGCACAGTAATTCATAGAGTAAAATGGAAAAGAGAAGCTTACTGTAAAACAGTAGTAAGTTGATAATTAGGAGATGTTTGGCGGACCAGATTACAATGCTGAAAGAACAGCATCTGGTCCCCAAGCCTTAATTTGCCTATACCTATGCCAGAATGACCAGTCAAAAAATAACAATTTCACTGCTAGAGATTCTTTATTTTGAAGAAATAATTAAAACTAATTAAAAACAAATAAGAAACGTCTTCCTCCATCAAGGTCAATATAAAAGTAATGAAACAAAATTTAACAAGTTATTATTTCTGCTGTGCTTATCGTAAAGGCTACAAGAAAAACTAATGTTATGTCTATGGTGACTGGTCCACTGACTCAGACACTCTGGACTTTTTTATCAAAGACAGCATCAACAGATTGCGGTTCTCTGAAGACAAAACAAAACACTCGTCTCTGGCGTTTATGCAGAGCAGCTCTTCTGTTCTAGCTTATTGAATGTGTCCATGTGTGTTGGTTAGAGGGGCGGTGGGGGTGCTGGGGCGGGAGGGTGAAGGAGGAGGTTCCATCTGTACAGCAACATGGAGTGGAGCAACGAGAGGCCTTTTATTCATTCCTGGTCCCAGAAAGTCCTGTACAGCATCAGTCCTCTTCAATTTATTCTTTACACAAACCCGACAACAGAAGTCGAAGACCCGAGTGCTGAGGGCGCTGAGCAGCAGGGCTGAACGTGTGTGAGTAAGTGTGTGTGTGTGTGTGTGTGTGTGCTTGTGCGTGATAGAAAGTCACAGATCCCCCTCCACTCTTCAAGCTTATGTAACGGTGGAGGCCGAGGACTGACCATATGTCAGGAGGTGTGTACAGACGGCAGGGGATTAGGCTGCAGCCATTATCAACGTTTGGACATTCTCCTCCTCCTCCTCCTTCCCCTCATCTTCATTCAGGTAGCCAGGAGGAGCACACATGCATATTGTCTTGAGTGTAGATTGAAAAGAGGAGACAGAGCAGGACGACAAACAGCCATATGTTCATGATTCATCAGACAACATTTGGGACTTTGGTCCTTTCTCTTCTTCTGTGAGCCATCTCGTTTTTTGGCACACGGTCCTTTTCTTTCTCTGCTGCAGAGTCTAATGTTGGTCTCTAGCTTCAAGGCAGGACCCCTGGTCCACACCCTGACTCCTTCTTCATCAAAAACAACCCATCTCAACAACCCATGATCTCTTAGTGTTGTTCTTCTGGCACAAGCACTTGTAAGTGTGTGTGTGTGTGTGTGTGTGTGTGTGTGTGTGTAGAGGGTGCTGGAGGGTGCTTTCGCAGCCAGTGGACAAAGCCTGGTCCATGTGTTGAAATGCAGCCGGCGGGATGGGCCACATTATCCCTGCACACTTCACCAGCAGGGTCCTGGGCTGGAGCTGGCTCCTGGCCCTTTGTCTGTAAACAGATGGAAATGGGCAGAGGAGAGGATGAGTGGAGAATCAGGAGGAGGGGGAGTGGGGTGGGGGCTGTATAGAATGGACTGAGCATGGAGGAGGAGGAGGAGGAGGAAGAGGAGGAGGAGGAGAGAGAGTCAGTCTGTTCTCATTAAGTGCTGTATTGAAGGCAACGTCCGCCCCAACAATGCGTCAGCAGCCGCCGATGGACCTCTCCTCCTCCTCCACCCGACCCCCTCATTCAGACTCACGTTCAGACCATCTGTACCACAGGGGCCCGTCTTGAGGTCCATGTGTGTGTGCGTGCATTAGACCCAGCTCGTGGCCCAGTCTGTCTTAGGTAACATGTACCGATATTTAAGTTATTTTGGTATTTAGGTTGAGTTCATGTTAATCCTCTCTGTGGGGTTGTCAGACTCAGATGTGAGTCCAAGTCGATCAGAGTGTGATGTCTCCAGATCATCATTACCCACACACACACACACACACACACACACTTGCATCATATCTACATCTGTCAGGACGGACACTGACACAAAGGCTGAGAAAAGTTTCACCTGCGCAACTAAAACAGGATCGAAATGTTAGGTTTCTCTGTCGCCCCCTGGTGCCCATAATGTGAATAATACGTTTTTTTCTATGGCACTAGATTAGCCAACATAAAAGTGTCCTGACTTCAGACATCAGCTAATATCCAGCTGTGCAGTTGTCTTCGTTTAAAGCTTCCTGCTCCCCTGAATGGCTGTTGGTCTGTGCAAGGCATAGGCAAACTAAGGCCTACAGGGGCCAGATGAAGCCCGTTCAGCCTTGTAGTATTGCCAAAGCGATCGTTTTCTCTGTAGACCGTGTGGAGATAAAATCTCTATCAATCTGCCCATGACCGAACTCGACCATCCAATTTTATTTCAAATGAACCCGTTTGACTACATTTGGTCCAATGTTTCCATTAAGGGCCAACCCAGTATGTATTCTACAGTGAGGCCCAGTTACACCTTTAGCCCCCACATTTTCTCTGTAATCCCTCCAAATCAAAACGAACCAATGCTTCTTCAGAGAGAGGATATTTCACGTGTGGGTGCAATCGTCCTCCAAGGATCTCATCTGGCTGAGTGTAAAAACTGTGAAAACTCCCATTCATCTCTTTCTGCTTCCACATGTATGTGTGTGGTCTCATAAACGGCGTCTCTTTCCTCTTCGTCTTCATATTTTTTACACCGCCTTCATTTTCTCGCCTCTATTTACCAAAAAGCCCCCTAAACTCATAAAGTCCATGTCTTTGGGGAGAAATCCATCCATCTTCCGGACACCAAATTGAATTGATCTAGTAGGGACACACCCCACCCAATTCCCCACCTCCCCTGTATCCTCCTACCTCGGCTTTTTTCTCAATAGGGACCATCTGCAGCAGCTTCCTGCGCTGAATCGACATGGTAAAAAAAGAAGGTTGCAGCACGTGCTGCAGCGACGCTCCTGCCCACCGGGGTGCTGCGTGTTCTGTCCAATTCATAATGTGATTTCACTGCTGCTGATTGACTCCCACTGTGGGCTGTTGTTTATTTTTAAGCGGCATGTATTGATTTTTTTTAATTAATCACTTTCATTTATCAACTTTGTGTTTTAGAGCTGACATACAGAGACAGTTAACAATTTAATGAGTAAAAGTGAGATATTTATTTGGAATTCAGTTGTTCCTTTTTCAATTTATCTTGTTTTGCTCTGTTTTTTTCACACTGTATATTTCTAGCTTAAGCATCTAAGAATAAACAGTCATCTTAAAAGAAAATGAATGCGGTACCACATGGGGGCGCACGTAAGAAGAAATATGGTGTTTGAGAGCAGCAGATGTACAGTCCATGAGTCAAGATGTTTTCTCCACATGGCAGTCAAATAAACAATCTGGTTGTCAGTTAAATCTGTAGAAAATGTCTCCAACATTTTACAGTAAACTTAGGGAAAATATTCACAGTTTCAACATTTGGGGCTGCAGGAGCTGTTGGTCACCTGTCCGTCAAAATGTAGCTGCAGTGAAAATGTTTTTCTGCAGATGGAAGTCAGATATTGACTCAATGGAGGGCATGGGAGTTTACATGAGCTGCTGTTTCACAGACTCTAGTCTGAAATGGTGAATAATTTACAAAGCTGTAAAGCTGCAGCTGTTTCAATGTTCAGACACTAACCGTGTCATCTGTGCATGATGGATGACTGATACAGGAAGTGCTATTTATAGACCTAATGTATGTGGATGAAAATAGATGCAAGTTATGCCAAAGCTCAGAAAGTGTTGCACAGTTTTACCCTGTCCTGAGAACAGAGAGAGTGGCCATGAAGAGTGGAATTACTTCACAGAGTAAACAAAGTCAAAGGTAAATTATTAGGGTTACAAACAAAATATTCTTGAATGCAGAGGTCAGTGTGACAAAAAAGGGTCCAATGAGGCAAAACAATCTCCACCGTTGATTTTACTTTCTTCTGTTGTTCCATTGTGTGACTGGACAAAGGCAAAAAAACCCAACCCAAACAGGTGAAGATTCAAGCCACGAGGCAACAGATGCCTCCATCAGCTCCACGCTGCAGTAATCAATATTTCTCCTCCTCCTCCTGCTCCTCCTGCCCCTGTTCCAGATCCTACACATGTCTCACCTACTCCACAACACAATGGAGGTCACGACTGGGGCGTGAACCCTGAACCTCACGGTGCATAGATAAATAAACACCAGAGATAGCAGTGACAGGGACAGCGCAGGGGGCTGGAAGTGAAAGGCATTGTATGTTAAACCCAGTGTCACAAGATACAAGTGGAGTGGAGTGGAGAGTGGAGTCCAAGCTGCTTTCACTGCCATCCACAAGGTGCAATATTCATATCTACATATTAACAAGTACCAATATTTCTCTCTTTAACAATTGAGACTCCAAAGTTTTCTCTTTTTTGCCCAGCTCATCCATAACTGGCACCCAAATCACAATGCAACACACCATGGCCTTCTTTGTGGGTGGTGAGCCAACTGGAGGTTTGTGGGTCGGCCGTTTGGGGCAGATTTTTACATAACATGTATTATAAAACAGTTGTTCTCTCTACTTAAAATCAAATTTTGGGGGTTTTTTTAGACAAAGTAATTTAACATAGCCTTGAGCTACAAGTTAAAAAAAAAGAACATAAAAGTAAAAAGAAAAACAATAAATAAGAGTTAATTTAGATGATAACTTTGATAAATGGCTAAAATATGTCCCAAGAATTAATAACTAAAATATTAAATGTGACCCTTGCCTGGAAATTGGAGCTAAATGTTAACTCCATGATCAATAACGCATTTTTAAATTAAGGGGACGTAGAAAATGTGTCCTAAAATTGGTGAAAGGTTTAGGTAAAATATCTTTATAAACCATCCAAGAAAATAATGTTATCTAGCAGGGAGATCAAAATTCGTATGAAAAGTCGCTAAACACGCGGCTAAATGAAGGTTAATTTATTTGAAATGAACTGTCTGTCTGAGTCTTGACAACACCGCCCTCTAGCGGTGGTTGTGCAGGACTGCAGCTCTCCTGCAGTGAAGCTCTGCCCCCTGTGAAATTCCTCAGTGCCGGGGCTCGAGCTCATGGTTCCTCCGGTGTTTGCAGGCTGCTTTCTCCCGAAGCCTCACCGTGCGTGGACTGACTAACTATGTTGAAGGAACGCTGTTTCAAGGAGCCCCAGGATTAAAGAGACTTTTCGGGAATGTTAATTCTAGCAGTAAATGGTGAGTGTCGATGTAAACTGTGTTTGTGTTGGCGTTATTTTCTATCGCATCCTTTTCGTTCCATTTCTTCTACGTATACGTATGTATTTTTACCGTATTTTTGTTAATAATCCACAGGACGGATATAGATTTCACATTATGTCATTTTCAGTTAAAATGTCAGGAATTAAGACTTTTCCAGGGAACACGCCCTTTTGCTACCTGTATGAAGGAGAACTTCTTGTATATTGTGTACACAGTTTCTGCTGACAGTTAAGGGTTATTTTGCCAAAATTTGATTAATTTAAATATGTAACGTGTTGCCTTTACGGAAAGAATAAGAATAGTCTTACTGTTTGTAGTTTTACGTGAAGTGTGCTTTTCATGGTTGACTGGATCCGGGCGAACCCGGCGACTGTCGCCGCTGCTACTGCAGCAGTTCAGCTGTGAACTGTAACCTGTGGCGGCGGAGTCAGCGCGGATGGATATGTGGCAACCCCAAAACCCTACCATGAAATGTGAATTCAAAGGTTTACATATTTATCTAAAGGGGATAAAAGGACGTTGGTAATTAATATTCCTATAGTCGCGCGTGTAAACTAAAGATAGAAGCAGCTGTCAGGGCTGGTGTGGAGGCCAGGCTGAGACCGGGGTTTTTCCTCCGAGAAGGTCCGCCCTTAACCCGCCTTCCTCGGGTGGTGGTTTCAGGTAGAGACCGGGCAGGCTAACCTTCCCTGGAGGTCACTGTGGAACCACACCACCTTATATAAAATGACGTCGTTATTTTAGTTTAAAAGTGAAGCCTAGACTTTGACAGCAGGGCTCGAAAGTAATAACTACATAAGTTACTTATTATTTTTATTTTGTGTGTAACAAATGCTTCTTTTCATTATTTTAGGTGGTAAATGTTTTCGAGGGATGTCTGATTTAAAATGTATGATTCTGCTTTATGCACAAATGCAACTAGCATATTGTTTTTCATGACTTTTGCAAATTATAAATTGCCCTCCAAAATGTTTGTATATATACAATCAACTTTTAAACCTTAGACATAGTCAATGTTTATTTATCAATTAATCTTCATCCTCATTGATTAGTCTCCACTACTGCCACCCAAATCCAACTGCACCACACAGTAAGCCTTCAGTGTCAGTAGCGAGCCCACTTGAAGTTATGTGGGTCAGTGCTGTACTGAGGGCAGGATTCTAACCTCTAGCCTTGTGGTCAAATATACACTTCTATAAACCACTATACTACCAGTGCCACCGTAAAATATTTCTTTGTATTAAAATAATCAAAGTTTGAAGTTTATATTGACAATAGTTAATCGAAACTGTGAGTGTCTTGTTACGTATTCATAAATGATAATTCCTGACATAGCTGTGAAGACTTTAAACTATGGGATGAGACAAATGTTGAAGATATGTTGTGAGTGATTCCAGTCGCGTTGGTCATGAATTGCTTTGGCTCTGCTCTCCGTGACAGCTGCAGAGAAGTTATGTTCTGTCAGGAGCCTTCAGATCTGTGTGTCTGTGAGTCTATGGTTGTTGTTAATGTGTTGTAATTGTATGTTATTGACCTGCAGTCCTCACAACATTGATATCAACATCAGGAAAAGGAATATTAGTAATGATAGGATTCTTGATGGAAGTCCATTGGTTTGTGGTGAGGATGTACTTCCCTCCCGTATCAGACTTGGACTAGTTTCAAGATTTGAGCCGCAAATGCTATTTCACTCCAAGATATAAATCATCATCTGGATATTTACAAAACCGATCTAAAACCCCATAATACCTGCCAATTCAATTTTCTGGACGAAACAAAACAACTAAAGCATTTGTTTTAATGTATCATTATTTTTCATAATATTTTATGGTCAACAATGCAAAACCATTTAACTCTCTAGATGGTAATTAATCTTAGAATATTTTGGCTGAAAAAGTAGTCCACTATGGGTGTGTATTAAAAAGCAGCATGCATTGTTTTTCCCTCTGACGGTGGAGAATTGTAATTGTGTTCCATAGCACAAAAAGGCCTCCGTAAAATCTTTCCAGGAGCATGTGACAGGGCCAGAACATCCACAGCGACTTGTCATGTTCTGACACGTCTCTTGACTGTGGCACATTGTGGTTTTTGCTGAGGTGAAATTATTATTTTACAGGAGCTGGCTGTCTCTGGTAATGATATGATGGAGTATGTCCCATGGTGATAATGGAAGCAGTTTTGCAAGGGCGTTGTTGTCTTAGACTGACAAATGATCCTGCATGCTGATGAAGTAAAAGTGAATGGCACTTTACTTTTTCCAACTGTCAAAATAAAGCCAGACATGATGAGGAGATTGTCAAATGTCAGAGCAGATCAGTTGACGTGTGCTGCACCGGTGAAGCTCAGAGGAAACAAGAGTTCCTGAGAACCATTATCCGTAAATGCCAATGTCTTTTTAATTGTGGTTCTCTTCACACTCCAGTAGACCTTTGGGAAATGTGATGTCAGTCAGTGTTGTTGATATCACTCTGCTATAATTACATTGTTGTTCTCAGGAAGCAGATGTGACATCAGGCATTTTGAAATACATGCACAGAGAATTCCTTGAAACAATTAATGTTATATGAGCATTTCTTCATTGATTTGTGAAGTATTGCAGCCATCTAGAGATGTAGGGTAGTGCAGTGTAACTCAGTGTAAAGTAATTCTTCACCTACTGGTCTGTAACCGTGGTGTAACCGCTGAACAGTTTGCTGAAAAGATGCCTTAAAGGAGAACGTCCTGCTCCCTTTTCTGCTTCATTAGATTCTCAATCTTCTGTCTCACACAGGAAGACCAGCACAGCCTTGAAGGCTGAGTTGAAGAGTAGACTAATGCCAAAAGTTCAGAGCTTGCTAATATGTGTCATTTGGCTGTGAAAGACCAACAAAGCATTAGTGGGTCAGTGAGTCAGACACGTGCTTCTCCAGGATCAGCCTCACAAATTAGTGTGTTCACAGCAGACACTTCCCAACCCACATACAAAATCCAAGTTTCTGCTAATTGTGTGAAATGAGCCTTCATGTTGACTGTCATGGTACAATATAATTTTGAGCCTTATCCTCTCACACTGCATGCCATCGCTGTCTGCCAGCACAAACAGACCGGTCGGCAACTCAGGAGGAGTCTTGTATTACACTAAAGAAACCGCTCCGCTCGCCCTCCATCCACCCCCTCTTTCCCATTCTTCCTCGCTCCCATCCATCCTGACAGATTCAGGGGATTCCAGTTACAGCTTTGGATTCTCAGTGTGAACCCGAAATGCTTCCACTTTCCAATTTTCTTCAGCATGGCAGACAGAGAACATTTGTGAGAAACCCAGGGTGTATTCAGTTTCACTTAGTCCTTAAAGTCGGCTCCCTGGATTTGCAAGAGGAGTATGTGTAGTTGGAGATGAAAAGTCAGGATACCCACTCCTCAATGTATAGGAAAAATCCATCAGCTTTTGACTCAGCTGCTCCCTGTCTGAACTTTAGATACGCACTCACTCGACCCTATTAATCCTTCATTTATTTAGCTGTGGGCCCTTTTTCTAAGAGGATTACAGCCGGAGATGGGAATGTCTCTGTGCTCGTGTCCAAGTTTGTTTAGAATTTGTTATTCAGGAAAAAGGTAACCTGGCTGGTGTAAAGCGCCTGGAACACTCGTGTTTGTTACACAAGCTTTTTTGAGGGGAGGATTGGTGCTTCGTTAGTGTTGAGTTTGGCAGGAGTCAGGGAAGTATGTATGTATAAGTAAGGATGCATGCATACACCAGTGTCTTTGTCAGGCACAGTACTTCATTTAACTGAACTAATCAATGGTTTCTTAGCACAACAAGCCCATACCAATATGGTAGATATCTGAGTACAATGAAAATAATGCTACTTGATTGCTATATATGTTTTGTTGTTATAGCAGAGACAATTTTTCTTCTGTTGTGTATTAAAAAAAACATTGAAACAATAAAAGGATCAGTAAGGGCTACAGATAAAGGCAAAGAGTTTATACACACTGATGTGTGTTTTAATTCTTATTTTATTTCTCATGTGTTTAAGCGGCTGTTCCAGATTCAATGTTCCCAAAAATCAACATTTGAACAAGGGCAACACTTGAACACTTGCAAGCCAGGCAGTTGCTTGCAGCCACTACGTCCCGGTCAATTTTTTGTTTTTGCTGCAGGCACTGATAGGGTGGGGGCACCAGCGATATCTTGCTAAGAGCCCCAAGAGACCCTAGCACTGTCCCTGCGTTTAATATCTAGAAAAGGGGAAATATTTAGAGTTTATTTTTAAATAAATATTCAGTCTGGCCAGTGACTTGATGCCAGTTTTTAATTTTGGCCCTCTCTAAACTTGAGTTTGACACCCCTGCCCTAACTCAACAATTGTTAAAGTGGCAGATGTTGTATTATTATGAAATAACAGAATCACCCAACACTGTAAAGTATGTACCTAACTGTGTCCAAACAAATTCATTATTCATTTGAAGGCACTGAAGCTACCATGGTTACAGTATATTTATAAAAATGAAGCTTACGCAGAAATAAATCCTATAGGTATTTGTTAAAAAAAATATTCCAGATGTGTGGGGGTTCTGAAAAAGCCTACTTATACTGTATATGTGTTAAGTACTGAGTGTCTGGTTTGGTCCTGTAGCTCGTTGTTGATAAAGTGTGAGATACTGCAAAGAACCCGTTGGTGGAGAGTTGTCAGTGTCCGAGTGAATTATGTCCATAATCTGGCTGAGCTGCTCTGTGAATCCTGAGGTTGTGTATGAAGAAAAACAGGGACATATATCTTTATAAGATGATTTTCCTCCTCTTTTTGCCAGCTTTGAGGCAGTGGAATCATAAATCAACCATTAATCGCTGTGTTTTGTACTGGTCTGAGTTTGTGTCGGTGCAGGTTTATATCTGGACAGACAGCTTCCAACAGGGTCAGACCAAGATTTATATGTAATGAAACAGAGGCAGGAGGAGCAGGTGAGGCTTTGGTTTTATTTTAAACCCAAATGGTGGTTGACCTTCCTCTCAAGATAACTGTTTGTATTAAGGGATTTATTTAGAGGTTCAACAAGACCGACTGAACTGGTACTCTGGAGGGATGTGTAATTAAAGATCAGCTTCATTTGAAGTTTTCTGTGTTTTTCACACAGATGTGATTAATTCCCCAGATCACTCTTAGAGCTTTGGATCTGCCCTCGCATTCATGTGTGTCGTGCACATTATTGTTCCCTCAACACAAGTGCATTAAAAACAAAGCTGAAGCTCTTCATGACTCACTCGCTCATTCGTGCTCTGGGGCGGAGTTAGTCATATACATACTTTTATCTTAAGATGAACCTCATTCAAACACCTCACATTCTTCTGCTTCCTCATCTCACTCCCTCTTCACAGCTCCCATTTTCACCTGTTACCTGGCCAATTTACCATGACCAAACCACACATTAAGAGCTCTCCAACAACACCCTCCTATCGGCCTTTTTTTCCCCGACTGCTGTTCTTCAACTTCCCACCTGCTGCTCATAGTCAAGCGGTGTTTGCCTGTGCGGATGCTTTTGAATTTGTTTTAACAGCACATTTATCATCCAGATGAAAAAGAATGTTGACTGATTAGATGGAAAGTACTTTAAAGGGAGGGATTTAATCAGATCTGGCAACTTAACGGAATTCTCCTGTAATAAATCTACAGCTGCGGAAGTCTATGAAATATTAAGTATACTTAATCAACACTCACTCTCTGTGAGCTAATGCTTAGGTGTTTTCGATTGGTCTTCTTCTATGGCAGTGGTCCCCAAATACTGGGCCGGGGACCGGTACTGGTCCGTGGGTAAATTGGTGCTGGGCCACAGAGAAATAATGTTTACTTTTGGCCCCATCTGGCTATTACTTACACTTGATCCATACCCATATCAACAAAAGGACTTAACAATAGAATGGCTAGGATTCCATCATCAATAATGCAACTATATTTAATTAGGAAATATTTTCTTAACAAGTCAACAACAATAAACTTCAAATGACGCCAATGACTCAAAAATGAGTCATTGATACAAGATTCTAACTTTTTATAGCGGTCTGGTAGCAGAAAGTTATAGGCTGTGTGCACTTGAGAAACCCTTGCTGTGTGCATGCACAGTTAATTCGGGTAGGAAGACCTTATAGGTAGGATTATATTTCAGAACACCGGACATTTACTTTTAAATAGGGGTATTTATCTGCCACAACTTAACGGTCTGTGAAAATAGCACAAGACATTTAGCTGGTTTTTGGCGCAATAAAGGTTGTATGGTACAAAGGAGGAACCTAATATTTGTGCTTGTTAAACTGCTGCAATGGAATTCTTTCTTTGAACCTAATGACAGACTTTAACAGCTGTAGATTCCATGAGTTCAGTGATTATTACGTCATCCTTATGTTCATTCTTCAGTTCTTACTGTGAGCCATGTTATCAGTTTATGTACAGCTCAGGCTCCAAGGTGAATCTGCTGTGAAATAAAGGTCTGCTTCATCACCTGGTTAAAAAACAAACAAACAAAACCTGATGAAACCTCACCCTCACATCTTCTCTCCATAATTACAGGTTGATGCTTGCTCTGCGGGTGCCCTCAGGGTCGCATCCCAGCCCGACTGCTGACAGCTTGCCCCCTCTGTCAACCTCTTGACCGAGTCCAACTTCTGCCACCAGCTCTGAAGGGCAGCTCACGTGGTTTTCACTGCGTCTGCCACCGATTAAGTGGCAAGGGCCACTGGTCTGCCCCCCCCAGCTGCCCTGTACTCTTCACCAAAACATCATTATCATGGACACAGAGTCCAACTACTCAGGTTATTCCTACTACTCTGGACGCTCCCGAGGATCCCACAGACACGGGTAGGACTTCCCTCAGTTTTGTTAACATTTTTCTTAACTTTCTTAACTTTTATGTAAAGTTTTGTGAATGCCTGTAGAATTAATTATTAATAAGATAATGACACCATTGATTTAATGAATAAATTAATACACATTGTTTTCAAATGCTTTGCTCAACTCAAGCAGTGTGAAACTTTCTCTGTAACAATATATATCTATATTTTGAAGAACAAAGCAAGAGAAGCCAGATTGATATGGTTAGGACATGTTCAGAGAAGGGACAGTGGATACATTGGTGGAAGAATGATCCTAGAGATGGAGCTGCCAGGTAGGAGACAAAAAAGGAGATTGATGGATGCAGTGAGGGAGGACGTGGAGGTTGTCAATAATACACAGGATGAGATAGAAAATGTTTTACTCGCTGTGACAACCCCTGAAAAAAAAGGACAAGTCGAAAGGAAAAGAAGTTGTCCAACAGCAGGGATAGACGGGTTTGTAATGCTGTACTTGATCGTGTATGACATATTGTGTTTTATATAGTATTAAGTCTTGTGTTATAACACAATGGTTATAACACAAGACTTGTGTTATAACACAACCCTGTGCTGCAGGGGACTTTTGTGAAACACTTTTTTTACTTGGTCTATTTGCACTAGGCTTGAACACCGCTCCTAACCATGTGGGGGTTGTTTGTTAATTAACAAGTGTGAAAAAGACAGAGTTAGTCACAATGACTTATTAACCTTAACATGGTAATTATAACAGGATGGACAAAGGTAGTCCTTTCTCTGTCACTGACGTTCAGATTTCTAAGAGTGAAATGGTAATTTTTTAATCCTTCCAAATCTGGTCCAAACAAATATATTGCAAATAATGTTGTCTAGCCTCAAGTCTGAGGCCAGGTCTAACAACATCTACAACTTTAGATGAAAGAAAGTCAGCAGGGTCTAGAGCAGGGGTCTCAAACTCGTGACCCGCGGGCCATTTGTGGCCAGAGGAACAACATTTTGTGGCCACCTTGATGTGAAAGTGGAATTTATAATAATATTCAATAGATTTGTTCTCCACATTTTATGGTCCTATAGTTTTTAAACCCTGATCCACAGCCTCCTTCTGCTTTAGTGCTGTATTACACAGAATCTATGGGAAACAGATTTTATTATTAAATTTTTTTCTTTTTTATTGAACACTGAAAGCTGACGCGGAGAAATTATAGTGTGGGTGGTGGCCCTCAACTTATTTGAGGTGGAGACCCCTGGTCTAGAGCCAGGTTAGTGCTCCCTGCAGTAGTAGTGTCTTTTGATTCATTTTAAAATTTCATGTCTGTGCCTGCTGTCCACCCCTATGATCCTACGTTCTTGTCCTATCACTACTTCTTGTTGGTGCAGCCTGTTTGGAGGCTGCATCTCACATCACCACATTATCCTGTCAGCAGTAAAATAGCTGTGGTTGAACTGACGGCCTCAGGAAGGCAGCCTGGAGACAGGTGCTGCGGAGGCCTGACTGACTGACTGATGGCTCAGCGGATACACTGAGAGCCACGGAGGAGATGAGAGTAGGGCATTCCTGTTCAACAACAACCCCTCCCTTGTCCGTGACAACCCCCCCCTGCTCTCTCCTCATATATCTCCTTTACTTCTCTACAGCCGCTCCCACTCTTTCTGACACCTGTTGGCTTTTTGAGGCACTTCACTTTTCAGGAAATGTGATGCTTGGCCCAAAGTGCACTGTCGTTTTTGCTTTTATGTTGACATGTTAGATCCATGTTAGATCCTTTATTGACTCCAGGGTAAGGGCATTTTGTTCATTTATAATTGTCAGAGAGATTTTTGTGATTGTGAAAAAATTGACATTCACAGCTTGAGCTAATGGGATTTTTTACACTGATTTTCACTTAAGCTAAACAACCTGTTGGGGAACATTAGACAGTAGGCTGTCTTTGGGTTTAGTAAGGAAACCATGGAAGGCTTTAAGTTACTTCACACATGGCGTCTTTTTATTGGACACTCAGTCCTCCACACTGGCATGCCTGTACCCATCATGGAATGGGATTTAGCCACTTCCTCTTCCTCTGGTCTTTGGATTCCGTTGTGATTCAAGGGATGATATGAAGGCAGCAGCTGCCAATTTCTTCCCGGGTCTTGAACCACTGCTCTGTGTCACCTTCTTCAGTCCACCCCATCCTAAATGGATTCTATGTGCAGCCGTATCACTTGGTCCTCACTGGCCTGCATCCTCCACGGCTTAGTACAGTGGTGTAGTGGTAAGTATCCCCAGGTGACCAGGGTTCCATTCCCCCAAGGAGAGAATATCTTTTCAGTGGGGCAGTTGGTGGCCTAATGGTTAAGGAAGCGAACTTAGGTTCGCAAGGCCCGAATCCCCCTACCAACAAGCTACCATTGAGGTGCCCTGAGCATGGTCCCCCACACAAATATGTAGAGGCATAATTTCCTGAAGGATATTTCCTAGGGATTAATATAGTTCTAATAAAAATTTGAATTTAAGTTATAAAGAGAGGATTTGTGTGGTTGTCTTAATACCTCTGTTCTATTGAAAACTGATATTTTTTTATGCCATATAACATTTTAGCCAAACTTTGATATCATTGAGCTTTCAGAAACATTTACAACATTAAGTTAAATGATGTGGAATTGGATGGACAGGCCTCACCTGTAGTTGTCCTTTTATCTAACGAGTGATGTGCATCAAAATGGAGAACTGGAAAAAATCAGTAAAACAGTAAAATATATGGTATGGAAATCTATGGAGAATCAATGTCAGTGTTTCATCTTGTGCTTTGTTTTGGAGAGCATCTACCATCATGGAAGACGTCTTACTCTACTAGCATGAAGTTCAGTGTGTGTACTACTGAGGGCTGATGTTTGTACCAGGTTCGATACTTGCCCTCATCTGTCCACCTTTATCTGCTACAGTCTAGTGATCAATTGGAAGCTTTGTAAAAACAGATCCAATGGAAGTGAGATTAGGAGATAGACAAATGGAGCCCTATTTTGGATAACACCGTCAAACTCATAGATAATTGTATTTTACACTTTTCTCTTTTTTGGAAAACTCTGTGTTGACTGTGCCGCTGCTCAGACTGTATTTGACTCCATGAATCTCCCCATTTGATTAAGAGTTGAGACTCATCCAGTTGGGCAATTCGCTTGAAAAGACAGGAATTTGGTCCACATAAAGTCAAAACCTCCCGCTTCAGGTGTTTTAGTGGCTATCCCTCTTTGTCTTTATTTCTCTCTCACAGACAAACTGATTGTCAAAACTTTGTCCCACTTCATTTGAGTCAAATCTGTCCTTTCTGGACCCTCCACCTGTTTTCTGCTGTGTTCTCCTTATTGTTCCAAAGCTCATGGATTCACATTGAAAGTCAAATTCTATTAATCAAATCATAGCAGAGGACACTGTTGAAATACCAAAGATTCTTCATGTTAATGAAGGCAGGATATGGGAAGGGGGATGGAGAGAGGATAAGGTGTGCATTTGTGCGTGTCAGAAACAAGGTTTCCATGCAGTGTGATCACACCCAGGAGCTCAGTGAAGAGAGCGCAGAGGGGCTACTGAACACAGACCAATCTGTTCAAGCCTTCCACTGCAGGTCTGCCTCCCTATGAGTCTGTTATCTATTTTTTACACCTTCATCTTCATCATCAACAGTTTGGCAAGAAGCAGATGTTTCCCTGACCTTTTGGTCTTGATGTCAGCATGTGGACTGATGATGTGGACCGGTCTGGTAGGAGAAAATTATAGGCTGGCTCGGCTTGGGAGACAGTTGTTGTGTGCATGCACAGTTTATTCTGGTAAATTTACTATTATAATTATTTATCTGCCACAACATAACAACCAGTCCGTGAAAGTAGTACAAAACATTTAATTGGTTCAGGGCGCAAAAAAATTTGGTCTACAGTACATTTATAAACAGGAGATGCCTCTTACTAACAGAGCTAGGACCAGAAATTAGCAGTGGTACCAGGATTTGGGTGTGTTTCCACAATAGTACCTAAGATCTTAATGCAGATAATGGGACTGTTTTCAGGAAACAGGATGTAGATATGTGAGAACTGAAACTAATGGATGGCTCTGGATATGACCAGGTGGAACATGAAGGATGAACCATATAGTTTTTAATGGTCATATTTGAATGACAATAACATTTATAGGTATGAAGAATTTTAGCCACGTACACCACACATCTATTTTATTACTCATTAGACACTTTGATTCTCAGTCTGAAGCTCTGTCTCCTTCTGTAACAGATGGACAAAGGAATAAAATACATGCCTTGTCACATTTAGTTTTATTACAGTCATATCTCATTATTGGTGGTGGAAAAATATTCTGACTTTAAAAGCCAAGCGAAGAGCTAAATTTATTTCATCCATAAATGTGATGATGGTGTTATATGGCCTCCTTTGAAGTTGGCTCATTGTGTTCGGAGCTCCTCTGATCATCTTCCTGCTCCCATTTCTTTTTTTATGCTCCTCCCCAAATTAATAATCATAACCAGTGACAGGCTCTGACTGATGATCACTCCCCTCGGAATTACCCCGGCTTCAATGGCCACCATGAGCGCTGTAATAACATTTACAGTAATAATCATGGCAGTAATATATTTAAAGGCTTACATCTAGCTCCTAATCATCTGGATATATTAGATAACACAATGTCACTCTGTCAGAGAAGGAGGTTGCTGCAGGCAACTGTGTTGGGCAAGCACAACCAGTTTCTGATAGGATTTTCTGCAAGAAATGATGTTGGAGTTCAAAAGGAAGTTGAAAATTGTGGACAGGATGCAGTCTGGTAACACCCTACAATACTTACAATGTATTATCAAGTATAAAACAGCCGAATGTTTTTTCCTCTATCAAAACAGTCCAGACTTTATGGGGTTTTCCTGCTGCATTTCCATCTAACCTTATATCCTAGGACAGTTGGAAGTTTGTAGTTTGTGAAAGAGGTTCCAAAAGTTGATATTGTAGTATTTCGTAGGGTTTGTTTGATGTGTTAAGATAGGGAAACAAATGTCATTATTTTATATAATCAAAATCACTAAGTTCTGTCTCTGAACTATACACATGGTATCAACAGTTGGAGGGAAAAGGAGACAAATGCAGGATTATCTAAGAGCTGAGGGCTTGGACCTGCAGAGTGGACACAATGCTGTGTTGATTGTGATGCTGGGAAGAGAATGCCACAAACCCACTGTGATACTGCAATAAGATTAGGTTCTGTAAGTGCAGAGGTCAGTGTAGCTAATGGAGGTGGTTGTAGTGGGGTATTGTAGATAGGGACATTGTAGATTAAACAGAAGGAGGTACTTAGTCTGATGATGGAAGTTGAACGGAGGTTGCATACAGTATGATGTGCTATGTTTAAGAAGTTAAAGTCAGACTGAGACAACGCAGCACCCAAGTCTGCTCTGACTAATGCTATTTTTCTAAACATGTCTGTGAGATTCTCATTTTTTAAGTTTTTCTAAAGAACTTGAATTTTTTTGCATCGAAATACTTGGAACTAATATTTAGAATTCATAATATTAAAAACATGTATGCCATTGAAATGCAAAACAGAGTGGAGGAGTGAAATGACTACTGGTTAAGAATGTTGAACACAAAAGCTTAGGTACTAATATCGGTCTTTTGTTTTTCTGTTTAGGGAACGAAGCCGGGACCGCCACAAGTCCCGCAGTAAAGACAGTCGATCAGAAAAGTCTGTCACTATAAACACACCTCCTGCTGAGCCCTTACTGGGAGATTCGAGTATCAGAGGAGAGCAGGTCCAGGTAAGACACATCCCACTAACTTCAACAAAGCCAACCTTTACAGCCTCTGCTCCAAATGTTCTGCCGCTGTTATCTACCTCCCTGATCAAAAGGAATGATGATTGTTCTTATTACCTTCTGCTAAGCCTGAATTTCTGGTATTTCCTTCCTAAACAGACCCCTAAACTGGTGTTTATATCTTGGTCGAGACATTCAGGGAACCTTCTGTGGGAAAATATTTCATTTGAGATTAAAAACAGAATTTTCCTTTTGTGAATCTTATCACAAAGTGAGATAAAAATTAAATTGTGATCAAAGACAGGCTTTATTTAACTACTCACTTAAGGCTGACAGGGTAAAAAGAATCAAAGTGTAGGTTTATTTAACAGATGCCATACTGGATGTTTGAAAGCTCTTTATATAAGAAAGGTTGCACTTTTCTATTAGTCTGTGTGGCTACAGATATTATACACTACCTTCAGGATGTGATGTACCTTTGTTGTCTTTATACTTTTGTGCCAATACTGAAAACCTCACGTGTTTAGTTTCAGGTCCCAGACTGTCAATAGTTTCTGCCTGTTGGAGTAATATTGAAGTTATATCAGATAGCACTATTTGTTAATTGGCCAGGTTGTTAGTTGGCATGTGAACACATGAATGTCCTGGTAGTGCAAGGAGAAAAAACAGACTGAAGTTCCTAAAACAGAGCTAACCGTTGATTGAAGCTGGTAAGGCAAATCACGTTCCATAATGCACTGCTACTAAAATTGAAAGGTGTGAATGCAAGTCAATACAAGTTGGATGTCAGGCATATACTGTATAGAGGTCGACCCTTCCTGAGCAACAGCCTTTAGACTAATATCAGTTATTTCTACATTCTCTCTGCAGTCTTTATGATTGCATTTTTTTATTATATATTACATATTCACAGCTACTGGTGAGCTTCAGCTATTGATAGAACTTTTGTCTTGTTTAATTTATTATTAGTTGCAGTAATTTTGTGTTAACCTTTAGGTTCATTTCTTTTATTTTGCATTTTTTTATTGTATTTCGGTTTTTACAGAATTTTGCAGAGAAGAAAACAATTTTTTATTTTGAAATTTTAGAATAAAATGCTTTATTCTTCATTCCCTGATGGGGAAACACACTTTCTACAGCAGCTCTACCAAAGTTAGAAATGAGAAAAATATCAATAAGATATAATGAGAATAATAAAAAACAATAACAGAATATACACATATATGCACCAATAAAATAAGTATAAAAATGTATTAAAAATGTAAGTAGACAAAAATTCAAAAATGATACAAATACACAAGTTGAAAGTGTTATGCAGAATATTGGTTATACTTACTTTACTTTAGATTATTCTCTGCAAAATGACATGGACCAAGACACTCGCACAGGCCCATGGTAACCTGACTGTTAGCATGTCTTTTAAGAAATACTTCTAAGTGTGGGCATTTGTTATTTGTTTACACACTGTGTCAGATTTTGCACCTGACAGGATTTACAGCCTCATGCCTTTTTCATGCCCTGGCCTGCAGTTGTGCTGCTGACAGGGTGGGGAGCACTGGCTTTACCCTAAAAAAGTCGGGGCACCAGTTGTAGTCATAAGGGAAAATATTTTCTGCACCAATGGATTTCCGTGCATTTGATTTTTGCTTTTTGGTGTACTGTGTCAAACATGTTCCTGCTTCTTTTCACATACTTCCCCATTGGGCTGTACAGTTGTCCGTTCTTTTGAAAGTATCTCATGGCTGTGATGTGTCATCCCATCAAGGTTAAAGAGCAGAGTGTTCCCTTGCATGAACCAAAAGAACTGTCCAGATAACTCAGTGTAAGGTCTCCATTTATTCACCTTTTCTAATTCCACTTGTTATTTTACAAGGAGTACTTCTCTCTGGTGTCTTTGTAATATATTCAATTATTTACAACTCACACTAAACCCTGTTTCTTCAGCCTTATAACTCCAGACTCTGTCCAGAGAAAACAAAGGATTAAGGCCACTTCTGTCGCTATGTTTAAAATGTAGAATGAGCCCATTTTCAGCAATGGTTGTAATTTTTAGATGTAGAGTTGGATTGCGCTGACTTACTTTTTCAAGTTTTAATGGCAATGTTGGGGGTCAGTACAACAACTATATTGTAAATTTAAGTATTTCATGCAGTTTAATAATTTTACAGTGAGACATCAGGATTTTGTCTATAAGGCACCAACGTTTAATCCACAGGTGACAAACTCAAGGGGGCCAAATCTGGCCCACAGTGTAATTATATTTGGCCCACAAGATTATATAATAATAATAATAATAATGCATCAGTTTTATATAGCGCTTTTCATGTTACTCAAAGACGCTTCACATAATAAGTTACACACACACACCCATACATACATACATACAAAGACATTGGGAGTTGGCGGGGAGGTCAATTATAATATGCAGTATTAAATAAATGAGTCTTTAGACGGCTCTTGAAGGAGGATAGAGTGTCCGAGTTGCGGATGGCCAGGGGTAGAGAGTTCCAGAGGGTGGGGGCGCCAATGGCGAAGGCTCTGTCTCCAATTTTTTTGTATTTGGTTTTAGTCGTGAGTTTGAGGAGGTTGGCGTAGGCAGAACGTAGTCGTCGTGTGGGGGCATGGCAGTGGAGGAGTTCAGACAGGTAAGGGGGTGCAAGGTGAATTTTGTACTAGAGTTGGCCCAACAGTATATAGGCCTTATATACGTACTAGCAGGATTTGTAGTATTAGCGATGCATGGTTTTTGTTAACATAGACATTTTTTTTTGTTGCAGGTGTGTAATTAAAACATGGCTACAGTTAAAGGCAGAACTGATGTGGGTTTTTATCTTTAATTTAATTTCTCATGTGTTGATAATATTCAGCGGCTGTTCCAGATTCAGTGTTCCCAAAAATCAACATTTATTCAGGGGTCGCATTGAAGATGGCCAAGCCAGGCAGTTGCTTGGGGCTCTGGCCATTGGAGGGCCTGTTAAAGATTTTTTGGTGGTGGCACTGATGGGTTGGTGGCCCCAGCAATTTTTTTCTTGTAGCTCCAAGAGACCCTAGCATCACCCCTGCATTTATTATCTAGAGGGAAAAATTAACAGTTTATTTTTCAATAAATATTTAGTTTGGCCCATGACTTAATAGCCAGTTTTTAATTGTGGCCCACTGTGAAATTTAGTTGGATACCCCTGGCTTAATCCATCTGCCTGCCAAACTCCACATATTTGCAGTTTGTGAAAACCATGGACTGGTCACAGGTTAGAATAAGTCAGTAGACACTGGGAGGGGCATTAATTTTTAAGTATTTTTAGACAAAGAGTATAAGTCTTACTTCCATTTGAAAATGGCCATAGAGCCGGTTGAGTTAGGCTGATAATATCCTGAGATGATGACATATTCTTCCTCAGATTTCTTAATATGTTCATATTTCAGGAGTAAGGCCAAAGCTCGAGGCGTTATGATGATGTGTTAATATGTTATAATATAATAGTCCACTGCATTTGCTTTAACTTTAGGATCTGTGCATGTTAAAGAGAGCTGTCAGTCCATGCTTTTCAAAATGTTGATGCTATCTTATGTTTTTGCCATATTTAGTGAAGATAGAGAGGAAAAAGGACTGCGCTGAGTTTCTGTGGACTGACACTAAAGCATGTGAGCAATTAGGTCAGTTTACTCTACTGCTTTTGTTGTGTGTAAGTGGATAGTGAAGATGAAGGAGCCTGGATCCAATCCCAAAGCCAGTGTTATGGCATTATTCTTGTCATATTATACAAGTTGTGAAATGGGAGAAATGTGATATGTTTAAGCCAATAAAGCATTCACTGATAATTAACACCTTTCCTACTCAGTGGCCGTGTAGAGAAACAAGATCTGGTGCTAAATCTGGGTGTTAATGTGCAGATCTGAAAACCTACATTTCTGGAATTTGGTCTTGGACGACGGTGGTACAGTTGCTGCTGTGAGCTAAGACTTTTAATGTTCTGCCCTTGAAGGTGTCAAACTTCTCCTGCACCGCACCTGGGTTGAATATTAAGATCTTAGTTGTTGGCACTTATCATTTGGCACCAAATGCACTTGAAATGGTCTGATGTGCAAAGGTGGTTTGTGATTTCTACCTACAATACGTGTAATTGATGGACACTTACAGTGGTTTTGTTTTGTGTCCCTATACACAAGGTTTAACATTCCATTGAAGCCCAGTACATATTAGTCCACACTGTTAAAACATTTTGGCAGTGGTGGCCAAGTGGTTAAGGAAGCGACTTTGTCCCCAAGGCTTCAAGTTTGAATCCACCAGTTGTCGGGTTGCCACAGAATTGCTCTGAGCATAGCAATATTATGACCCAGTTAACTTCTTGTGGGCTCATCACCCACTGGATGACTATGTGGAGCAATGGGAATTGGGTTCCGCCATTTACCCAATTCATAATGAGCAGGGGGCAGCCGGCTGAGCCAGTGCCATGGGGACGATACCATGCTCAGGGCACCTCAGTTATAACTTGGTGGTATGAGGGATTTGAACTGGGGGCTTTGCAGACCCAAGCGCACTGTTGCGTTACCAATTGTTTTTACTCTGCCATAAAGTCCAGGAAATACAGTAATCTAAATATGTATATTAGCTCAAAGATTGATTAAATACAAAAACTATAATTTAAGTTGACTAAAATGATCTAGATTGTTTTTAACATAATAAAAATAAAAAAATTGGCAACTCGTTGGTTGAAACATTCATTAAACAGTTTGCATCCATCAGTGATTTCTCCCTCCTATGTCAAGACGACTCCTCCTACAGTCATCTCTTCCACTTCACTGCTTGCCACTTACTCTCCATCTTTTATCCTTCAACAGTTCTTCTTACGTTATGTAGAAAATACAAGCATGCTGCTCTGCACCATATCTCCTGAGGCATGTTGGACATCGGTAGTGGGGGTGGTACAGCAAAATAGGCAGTGTGGTCTCCGATTTACTCTGGGATGGATCTTCATGAAACGCGTTGACATTTTTACATTTTGGGGATATTTCTTTTTCATACATAAGCCATTGGATAAAGATGGAGACCACAGAGGACGTGTTCCAGATCTTTACAATTAGTGAGTCGGTAGAAGAGAAAAGAGAAGCTGTTACTTCTGTAGAAGAGGAAGACTCTGTTACAAACTCACCAGCTGTAGCCAGTTCTGGACCAGACTCTAAACCAAACCGGGTGAGACAAGCTATCTAGCTGTGAAATAGTTTTTTAGTAGATGAATGTGTACTTACTCAATGTTGGATGATGTATGTATTAATGAAATATATATTGAGAAGGTAGAAATCTTAAAATGATCCCAAATATTCTGAAACTAAGTTAAAGTCCTTTGTTTTATCTGTTGTTGTGCTGTGTTCAAGGCAGGAAAAGATTGTTTTAGGAAATTCTCACTATATTTCATTAAATATTTGTCCTAGGATAAATAAAAAAGCCCCCCCAGACATTGGTTATTTGAGGTGGTTAAAAGTTGTTTTCTAGCTTGAGGTTTTTGATTGGAAAACGACACTATGCAAATGAATTCAGTGATTAATTTTTCACTTTTTATCCTTTTTCCAGGTAATTGTTATTATGAGTAACTTGAATTCTGCAGAATTGCTTCCATCTGTTTGCATTTTCTCTTTTTCACCCTCTACTTTTTTGTGCAAAATGTTGTAAATTTTCTAATCTAACAGTAAAAATGAAAGAAAAGAGTAATGTCACTGTGACCTAGAATGCCCTTTTTAGTTTTGGGGCAGTGGTGGCCTAGTTGTTGAGGTACCGGACTGGTCCGAAGGGCTCTAGATTAGAATCCACCAACTGCCAGGTTATTACTGAGGTCTAGTGGTGTTAATCACAATGTCAAGACGTTTTCTTAAAAAAAGTTGTACTCATCTTAAAATAGCTCAAAGCGACAAGAAAGAATGCATTTTTTCTGAGAAGTATAGGGATACAGGTCTCTTGAAGTTCACTATTTCAGCCCCACTGCTGCTCTCTTTCTGCTGTGACCTGCTGCTCCATTAACAGTCCACTATTGTCTCTCCCTCCTCAGCGTTTGTCAGGGAAACATTTCCTTCCCCTCCTTGTTCTGGCATGTTCTTGGCAGCGACTTCCACTGTCCACAGCTTTTAACAAAAGCGGTTTAAATGGCTGCAGGAATATCTCAGGGAATGAACACAGGCTATATTTTATCCACACACTCTTTATCTGTCTCCCTGGAGTGACGGGAGTAGAGTGCACTTGTTCCTACGCTGAGTGAGGGGCTTTGTCTTCAGCCCCACTTACAGCCCCTACAGACCACTGAGAACAGGCTTTTAGTGGACTTTGGATTTACTGCCAGAGACAATAGCTGTTATTTTTACACTGGAGGAGAAAGAAGATCAAGAATATTCACTTAAAATCTTTGTTAATGACACAAACCTGGTGATCTGTGCTGTCAGCCGAATGATTTTGCATGTTACTGTACTTCGGGTCTTTACAGTTTTCACAACACAAATGTAGAAAATATGTATGACCAGGCACTCTCTGCGATGCTGTGGATTGGATGCTGTAAAAATGAATTGATGATATTCATTTATGTTCTTCATGGTTTCTCTGGAAGAATTATTAAGCAATCAAAAAACGATTATTACCAGGATGAGACCCTGAGGAACACCTTGAACCCCTTTAATCTCACCCTGCCTGTGTGCAGCTGAGAAGAGTGGTGTTTAAAGCTCCACAGCCACTGATTCCCACTGCAGTAGTTCACAAGCACCGTTTCACACCAGAGTTTCATCCCTGAAACCCATTGGCGTCAGTCCTGTCAATGTTCCCCCTTGCTGTGATTCTGGAACTGCCTGTGTGTTTGGAATGTGCAAAGAAAAGGGATTTCCTCAAAGGTTGCACATGTCTGTTGATGTCTTTGCACTTCCTCCGTAAATCCTGTAGCAGCTGCTGATTTTAGAAACAGTATTTTTCCCACAGTAGTTTAGTTTGAATACCTACAGTTTTGAGTCTTATTTTTAATGTTATCACTAACAATATAATATCTTTCAAATAATAACAAAACAATCCCAGGAACGTTTCTTTGTTCCCATTCCCTGGTGTTAGGACCTGTTTAAACCTTCACGGCTGCTGGACACACTAATTTATCAGGAACAGCTCACAGGATGTAAAAAGGTTCACACACCTTTGTTATTTGAAGGACAGGTTAATATCAAGTTAATTTTCACTGAGGAAATGTTATGTTGATTATGACGTTACTGTTATTTTTCTTGTTTTGATTTTACTTGGCTTGACTGCTCATTTCCCAACTTCATATAAGAAAGATTAGTGATATTAGTAAAGGAACCAGAACCATTTCCAATCCCTGCTGAACACCAGACACTGATGCAGCATAATAATGGGATAACAATTTGGAGACAACATTTCTCCTATTTTTTTCCCTTGCTGTTTTTTTTTATTATTTTTATTTTGGTGTGTTCTTGGATTTCTTCCACTGTACCTGTGTCCTCTGTGCTGTAGTAGTGACTAAAGATAGACTTCTCTGACCCACATTTCCTCTGAGGATAGGCAATCATTACAGGCTGATCTGGTTCACTGGCAAAAGCCATTCATCAAATAAAAGTAGGTGAAAACTGAAGAGAAATGAAAGAAGTGGAGTGGGGAGGATTAGAGACAAACGCTCGATAACAAGAAAGCCAATTAAACAGAGAAGAGGAATCAATGTAGAGTTTGAGAGGGAACAGTGAGAGCTGGTCAGAATAAAAAACCCAGCGTCTAATATCTTTTACACCCCCATAACATGTACTAACTTTATACTTTGTGTATACATATATATATATATATATATATATATACATATGGTGTATATATATATTTATACATATATTTATATCTATATACATATATATATTAATATATGTGTGTGTGTGTACGTGTGTGTGTGTGTGTGTGTGTGTGTGTGTGTGTGTGTGTATGGCCTCACATCTGTGACACCTGTAACAATGCTTGACAAAGTTTGAGAACAAACAAGAACAAGAACAAAACGCTAATATGAGAATTACAATCATGATTATCAAGCTGCTGCTGTTGAACATCTATCCTGCTGTCGACACAATATTGAGTCTTAGTCTGGTCTAACAACTGTCTGGACAAGTAAAACCATACTGAGACGTGCGCGTGTGTGTGTGCGTGCGCGTGTGTGTGTGCGTGTGTGAGAGAGACACAGATCAATACGCATTAGTTGTGAAGAAGAGTGTTTCACTAACCACAGTGCACCCTGAGAACACCCCAGGGAAAGATGATTCACTGCCTCTCCTGTTTTACAGCAGTCATCACTTCTGTATCACAGAAGACTGCTGCTGTACACACACACACACACACACAGTCTGGCTTGAAAAACTAAATACAATTTACCCATAAACAAACACTGTACAGAAATACACACATAAACTCACTGAATCTACTGCAAAGACTACAGTATTATATATATATAATATATTCCTTACTCCTTAATTTTTTTTTCAAATTGGTTAGAACTCCAAATTCTTTGAATTTCAATTCAACTTTAATTTTTTTGTGCCAGATCATAATCGCCGTTATCTCAAGGCACTTTAGCAAAAGCAAAAGAGTACACACAAACACATAATGGCATGTAGTAACAGATAAATACAGATAGATAACCTCTGACCTTATAGACCCTCACACCGGCTGAGGAACAACTTCCAAAAAACCCTAACAGGGGGAAAGAGTAAGAAACCTCAGGGTGACTGACAGTGGAGGGCATCCTCACCCAGGAGGGGTGATGTGGGCAACAAATTCTGTTTATCATAATGATAAATGTTATTTACCGTCATTGAAAACTGTCGCACTGGTAGAAAAATGTGTCTTTGACCGATAAAACTCAATCCTTCTCTCCAAAGACACGGCTACAAATTTGACTCTCCAGACCTCCCAATTCAGGCATTCCACTGTCTGGTTTACAATCACTCAGAAGTCTCATTCCTAATGCTCAGCTGGACAGACAGTGAGATGAGTATTTACGGCTGTGTTGGGGTGTCAAAGGTTAGATGAAACCGAGACACTTTTCTCTGCTGGACCTCATCAAAGAGCCTGTCTGCAGAAACCAACACCAACACAGTCGTCCGTTAACCTGTCAACTTGTCTGAGTGACGGGGCTGCTGTAAACAGAACCTGTGCTTTAACGGGCCTCAGAAAATACCATAGAGTTAAATATCTTTAATATCGTTATGTTTGCTGTTCATTTACAGCTGACACTAAAGCTTTGACTGATACATTTTGTCATTTGCGTGAGTGTCGTGATTTCCCATAACATGTAAGATTTTTAAAACATGGCACCATAAAACCAGCTGTCAGGAACATTTCAAGGAAGTCTACAGCAGCGGCACACATAAAATACAGATTTCTATCTTAAAATACTTTCGAAAAATGTTAGAAGATAGATAATTAGACCAAAATGTATTAATTGTCAAGACTGTCAGGTAGATTGCATTTTGTTTATTGTCATGAAATTCTTGTCTTTGCACTAAAAGGTGCCTTTTGTCTCTAGATTGTCAATCGGTCCGGTTCGTGGGTAAATTGGTGCCGGGCCGCAGAGAAATAATGTTTCCTTTTGGACCCATCTGGCTATTACTTACACTTGATCCATACCCATATCGACGAAAGAACTGAACAATAGAATGGCTAGAATTCTGTCATCAATAATGCAACTATATTTGATTAGGAAATATTTTCTCAGTGAAGACAACAACAATAAACTCAAAATGACGCAGAGTCATGGATACAAGATTCTTTTTATACCAGTCTGGTAGCAGAAAGTTATAGGTAGGAAAATATTTCTGAACACCGGAAATTTAATTTTATTAAGGGGTATTTATCTGCCAAAACTTAACAACCAGTCTGTAAAAATAGTACAAAACGTTTAACCGGTCCGTGGTGCAAAAAAAAAACCACTGATCTAGATCATAGCGGCAGTTACTGCTGAGTAGAACACACTGGTTGTAAAACTTCTACATGGTAAACCGGTGTGTCCTCTCCATAAAAGACTTGACAGAACAGATAAAGAATTGCAGGAAGGGTGTGTTTCTTGAAATATTAATGTTCTTTTCTTAAAATCACCTTATCCTTTGTGAAAACCCTGAAGATAAGAACTGTATTTTCCTAAAAATGAGTTTCTACTACTAGAGAACAGGGTGAAAATGTGGCCTATATTCATCTATGAATGGTGGGTTGAATGTATAAGTACACAGTAGCTTCTCTTTAAGTCAACATGAGCATTCTGCCTGGATCCTCCCATTGTTCTGCTTCATCTGTGCTGTTTTAACCCTGAGGCGAATGGGATGTTCTCAGTCCCAGAGCACCATTCCTCTTTCCTCCTCCCCCCCCCCCCCCCCCCCCCCCCCCCCCCCCCCCCCCCCCCCCCCCCCCCCCCCCCCCCAAACCAGTCTTACTCATAAAAATTCAGCTCAGCATCCTGACTATGATCTCCTGTCTGACAGCCATGTAGCTGATGTTCTTAAAAAGTCTGTTTAAAATATGAATCATTTTAACTACAGGGCCCTCGGTCCTCACTTCCATCTGATCTGACCTCATCGTTTTTGGCCCAGGAGCAGCTTGTGGAGCCATGTTAGCAGCTTGTTATCGTTGGCATGTAAAGAGTCCTTATCTTTGTTGTTCTAACAGCTCCGCTCCAACACCGCTGACCTTTATTATCTGCGGATGCAGTGCAACCCTGTAGCCCAGTTGGCAACTCACTCTGTTTTCTTTTTCCATTTCCCACCTTTCATTCCTATCTTTTTATTTTTACCTTCTCTGATCCTGTGCATGGAAAGCGGTGATGCTTTGACTGGTTTGATGGCTGAGTTGAAGCAGACTGAAAGGGTTTTATATTCCACCCTCTGCCCACAGACACCAGGCTACATGAAAACACAAGTGTAACAAAGACATGACAACAACATACAGAGCTTAGGGCAGTTTATTGAAAATCAGAATTTAATCAGAATCATCCATAGCTATTTGGCAACATTCTTAAAAATACCTAATAGGAATTAATGTATGTTGTGTGTAAAAGTATAATATATAACTGTTTTTTTTAAAAGATGAAAATCTCAAAATGTAGCTTTGCAGAGATGGTCTATCTTAATGGGGTCTCCTACATTCACACCTATGCGTTAAGCTCAGGGGTGTCAAACCCACATTTGCAGTGGGCCAAATTAAAAACTAGAACAGAGTCTTGGGCCAAACTGAAAATGTAGTAAAAAATGGATGGCAATTGTAGCTGTTTTCCTTTCCATCTAGGTATCATAATTGAAAATGTTGAAAATGTTTTTCAATATGGAAAGACCCTTTGTTTTTCCAAGTTTGGCTTTTTTAAAATTATATATATATTGTATATCTCTAGCTTTTCCACTTCCTTTATAATGTAGACCTTGTGTTAACTCCACAAAAAACACATTGATATGCCAGAAAAGTATGCCAGTTAGCATCATAGTACGAATTTGATATGATCTTGTAGGCCAAATATTATGCCACTGCAGGCCAGATTTGGCCCCCGGGCCTGACTTTAACACATCAATTAGTTGATGCTTTTGTCCCAAGCAACTTATAAGTGGAGAAATAACATTAAGAGGAGGATCATACAAGTATGTGGTTCCTCTGGGAATCAAACCCAGGACTCTGCAAGTTGAGTCAGTCGGCTGTAGACTTACAGACTGTCATAACTCCAGCAAAAGCCACGTTTGTGGCTTGTGCCAGTTTGTGCCAGAGTTTAAGTTTGTGGCTTATGTGAGACTCTAGCAGTGACTATGTGTCTATTGACTATGTATCAGAGCTGCGTTAAATGGATGAATGGTGAATTATTGGAAATATTGTGTGAATTATTTTGGATTAATTTAGTAAATTATTTAAAGCATTCAACGTGTTTCTTCTTCTTCTCCTGTGTCTGGTTCAGGATGATAACTGGGGCGAAACCACCACTGCCATCACCGGCACCTCAGAGCACAGCCTTTCACAGGAAGACATTGTTCGCATCACTAAAGACCTGGAGGACAGTGTGGGGCTGGACTGCCGCCGTTACTTCACGCTGACATTAGCCATCATTCTGGGCCTGCTGGTGTTTCTGACTCCCATCGCCTTCCTGGTTCTCCCACATCTCCTGTGGCCTGATAAGCTGCAGAGCTGCGGCACAGCTTGCGAAGGCCTCTTCATTTCTGTGGCCTTCAAGTTGCTCATTTTACTGCTGGCTGTGTGGGCGTTGTTTTTCCGGGCCCCACGAGCTGGTCTCCCAAGAGTCTTTGTTTTCAGGGCACTGCTGGCTGTGCTGGTGCTACTCTTCGTAGTCTCCTATTGGTTGTTCTACGGCGTGAGAATACTCGACTCACAGGTAAAGATGACTGACTTTTTCCTCTCTATGTAACTGTCCGTGTTGATTGTTCAGCATAATTAAGTCTTTAATGACAGATATCTACCTAGGCCAAATAGGAAAAATAGTGCGTTTCCAGTAACCCTACCAACCAAGAATTTCTGCATCAAGGTTCTGAATATAAAGATTTTATTTTATATTCCCTTGAAGTTTTAGTGGGCTCAACACCCGCAGGAAGGCTTACAGTTTGGTGCAGTGTGATTTGGGAGGCAGTAATGGAGAGTGTGAATGTGAGACCCAGACAAGCAGATAAAGATAAATGAAAGATTGAATGAAGGAGTAAAAAACAATCTTTCTTAAACCAGCTGCCCCGGGCAGGGCACACTGCACCATCTTTTGAGTGTTCTATGATATTTCTTTGTCCTATGTGAGACATTTCTAACACAGCTCACCGAACTATTTATTGTCTCTTGGTGACATCTGACTACTCTTTCCCTTCCCTAAAGGATCCAAACTACCAGGGCATTGTTCAGTATGCTGTGTCGCTTGTAGACGCTCTTCTCTTTATTCACTACCTTGCCGTTGTACTTCTGGAGCTCCGGCAGCTTCAGCCTGCCTTCTCCCTGTGCGTCACTCGTTCTACGGACGGAGAGAAAAGGCACTACAATCTGGGTCAGCTCAGGTGAGTTGAACTGAATCTGACTGCTTGTCAATTTGTTTAATATACATGTTTTATTTATTAGTGTATTTTGTAATTTATGGCCTCTTTATGCATTGTATGGTGTCCTTGAGTGACACAAGAAATGTATTATTATTAATGTTGCTGCATTATGTTCTAGTGCTTAGTATGTAGATTAGAATCAAATTAAATAGCAATATTTCTTTCATACAGAGTTATTTTTTTTCCATATGGCCGCCAGCAAAGATGGGTTTGACACCACTGGATAAGAAAGCATTTCAGTCAGCTAGTTTTCTCAAAGGTGCAAATGATGTGGCTGATATAAAACTGAGAAGCCAAATTTTTGGAAAACAAAATAATACACAGACAAATTAAATGTTACCTAGACAAAACACTGCCAGAGTGAAAAAAATTTCCCCCCTGATGTCAGAGAAAAACTATTTAGTACAGAGGGTGGAGAACAAAGGAAAGACCCTGGAGACGAGAAAGGGAGTAAATGGGAGAGAAGTGTGTTGTTGAATCTCAAAGTCTATGTAGCAAAAAGAAATGGGAGTGTGTATGTGATCACATGTGTAGGAACCAACTGCTCAGACAGGTTTTCTTGTTTTAGGGCTTCATTCTGTCTTTGAGGAGGGTAAAAACAGGAAGATCCTAGTTTTTAGCCAAACACAGCCTGGCTCCTACTTTTGATATTCAGTCTGCATTCTCACATGGCCTCCTGCCTGATAATAACTAACACAAAGTGATAGATTTATAGTTGACAGCTTCATGACGCTTCACTGAAATGGTGTCCCATATCTGGAGGTTAAAGCATTTTAGGCGGTTCTCTCTCGATCAGCCCTAAAATATTTCACTGATCTGTTAAAACTGATCTGGATAAATGGGCAGTAGTGAATGTCATGAATGTTAAGGAAGATTTCTGAGCATTTCTGGCTAATTGTAAGGATAATAAAATGTTATTTTTCTGTAACTAGGGACACAAACTGTGTCTGATAAATGTAATGTAATGTCATTGTTCTGCCACCTAGGGGGACTGAGCATGTTTTTCACACCTAAAACATATATATATATAATTATATATATAATAAATTATTATTATTACTAGGGAAGGCCAATATTATCGGCCCAATATCAGCAACCTTTTTAATATCAGAGCAGGTATTGTTTTTTTCCACCAATATTCAAAATTCAATACTGCAAAGCCGCAGTCTCCACAAATATGCTGGACCCTCAAGGGGTCCTGACACTCTGACTAGCATGTGATAAATGATGTCATCAAATCACACTTAAAGGCACAACAACAACACTGGATACAGTAAATGTCAGTGGTCTGTACATTTTTTTGTGGATATAAAACTGTTATTCTTAATGACTTCAAGGAGCTGGTCATGTGAGGGTGGCGGGTAAGATTTTAACACTTTACTACGAGGAGTTTTTATGTAGCAATGTAAAGAAAAACAACACAGAATGGACTCAGTGAAACGACAATAACGCAGCTGTCACTCAAAGAGTCAACGTTAAAAACGGAAAAAAAAGAGATCAGACAAAAGTGTGGACTTCACTGCCGTTCTCTTCCGTTTAAGACGCTGGTTTTATGAAATATTAGTTTCTCGAGCCGTGCTATGTCATGAATAATCGTATTAGTAATATGTAATATGTCTCGCATGTCATCAATGAGAAGAGTTGTTTACATTGTGACAAGGCTGAAATATTTGTTTGCTCATTAAAGAGGTCTGTTGACTCTTGGACTGAAGCCTAATTTGCCTAATGTTGTGAGGGCTGAATGAGCCCGGTTTCTAATGATAATCAATATTTTTGGAAGGTTATTCTGTCCAACACTAGACATTTCTTGTTTACATCAAATGCTGCACAAAGAATCATAGGACTGTTTCAGACAAAATTAACTAATAATTTAACTTATAATGAAGTAGTCTGTTTATGTTGTACACAGTTATTTATAGAATGCCTTTAGTCTGGTATCACACTGCATATATCGGTATTGGAAAAGTAAGCAATATTGGCAATATCGGTTATCGAAAAATGTTTATATCAGACATTCTCAATCACTAAACCCAAGCACAGGTTTTCATTTTACCTAAGTGGCAGCAAATTCTCAGACATTGATTAGTAGACTTAATTAGTGATGATGATACCAGTTATGGGTGACTTGAAATAGAGTACTAATACTTTCATTTCTGTATTTTCGGAATTTCATCTAACTTACTGATACCTTTACTGATTTTCATGTATGTTATGAAGCAGTGGGTATTGTTACAGGTGGCAAATTACAGAAGGTTATTTCTCATTAAGACAATGTTATTTCAAGCCAAAGAAAACAAATATTTCTGTTAAACTATAAAAAAAATTAGGTGTTTACCTATTAGACAGATCCATAGGTTTTTGCTTTACTTTTGTTTCACTAGAAACCTGACCCTGTAACAGTGTTTTAATCCAGAGAAGCACAGACACAAGTTACTGACATTCCTTCACATCCATCATCAGCCTTATCATGACACAGGGCAGGTCTGGACCTTTGGGTCTCGTAGGTTTCTCTCTGTCTGGATGGACTTTGAAACCAGTCAAAGGTATTTTCTCCTCCGCTTGTCTAGGCAGAGAAGTAGACCAGTCCAGCAGCAGAGTATTGTGGGAGCAGTTATCACTGCTGTTAACTGACCAGTTTACATTCCATGACTGGTCAGTCATGAGGTGAGCCCTCAGGCTACACTCACTGTGGGGTTGTCAGTTTCCAACATATTTGACATATCAAACAAGCTCTTTGAAGATTTTTGTGCCTCAGGAAGGAGCAGAGGTTTTATAGTCAAAAGACTGTGGAGTGATCATGTTTAGTTAAAATAGACACTAAATCAAGGCCTATTTAAGTACATTCTGGGTTATATAACTGTTCTGTTCGGGATAGGTTTAAGAAATGTCCTGATGTTTGCTCAGCTTTAATAATGATTAACAGTTAGAAGTGAGTCTTCTCACTCAGTGCCTAAAAGAGTTGTTATATATATATTTATATTATATATATGTATATATATATATATATATATATATATATATATATATATACAGTATAATATATATAAGGTTCTCCATGCCTTCCTTTGTCTACGTTTTAGACACATCTGTGATTCTTCATCTGTGAACTTTGTTGAAGTTTCGATTCCCGTTTTTATGCTGTTACAATCAAATCTCCAAATATCTGTGTCCGTGAGCGACCGTTAGGTGAGAAAGTGGTTTTCGCTCAACAGCCAGAGAACAAGGACTAACCACGATACTGTGCTGAGATAATGGGACGTGCACGCAGACAGAGAGGGTGGTGGTGTTCTATTAGGTTAGCACTCCTCGTGGTTTAAAGAATGACCAAACACAGTGAGGACTCAGAGAATGAAAAGAGCCCAGTGTTGTTCTGGGATGTGGAGGTGTTAGTCAGTTAACACCAGACTGACAGGAGGTCACCAGACTCCACTTATCCAGACATATCTAAACAGCCAGGCTCTCCTTTTGTTTGACATTTATTTGTCGGGGAACTGCTGATTGTAAACTGTTGACTTTTCAGCACCAAACTCTACAGAGAAGGGCAGTAAATTAAAGTCAGGACACAAAGGAGTTGTTGATCCACTGCTGTCTTCATCAGTGTGTTCTTATCTGTGGTTCTGTTAAATAATTTTCAAATATCAAAATATCATTATTCTTTATCTGATCCAAAGGTTGCTAAAACACACCTTTACAAATTAGGACAATAAATTCACTTTCAAGAAGGTATCAACGCTATGATGAAGCACTGAGAACATCCTGTAGGAACTAGATCAGTGGTCTTACCCTCAAATAGGTTGAGGGCCACTGCAGACAAGTCTTGTAATATTCCCATTCATCCACAGCAGTGTCTACCACCATTTCGTTACCATTTTTTACCTTGACTCGCAGTAGAATCTTTCTATAAATCTTGTGGCTATACAACTTTCACATCAAGGTCCGGTCCACAAAATATTGCTCCACAGGGCACAGATGGCCCACAGGCCGCAAGTTTGAGACCCCTGCTGTAAATTTTATTAAAACGTAGCTCATCAAGGGAACAAATTCATTTGTTGCCAATCCAAGTGATGCCAACAACCACAAACCAGTGCACAGAAGCAGTACATGTGATTAAAAGCCACTTCTTTATGTTGTGTAACTTGTGGAAACACCCTACTTTTGTGCAGCATGGCATTATTAGAGCAATGTTTAAAAAGGACAAGACCTGGCAGGCTTTACGACGCAGGGTGTAAGAGATCAGGAGCCACAGTGCTGCATATTTCTCTCTCAGTTTCCCTCCTCTTCCTGCTCTCTCCTCCTTCAACTCTATTATTCTGCCTGTTTAAAAAAATCAGTTTTTGATTCTAAGCTGGTTTGGACAAGGATTTACCCAGTCATGCTGATCTCTCCAGGACTATTTAACACAGGTGTGACTGGAACATTTTATCTGTTGCTCGTAAAACAGTCCATCACTTGATTGACTTTGACTGGAAACTATTCACATAGCATTCGAGATTCCAACTGTCTCCTCCTTGCTTAGTGAAGACAGATGAGGTTATGACCAGTGAAGTCAGAGGAGGTTACGCAGCCAACGCTGATAACATGATCCTGGAATAATCAGATGAAAACGTTCCAGTTTTGATGTGAAAAGGGAAATTTTCCCCCTTTAAAAGAACTGTGAACCAAGGTGATAAAATGAACATCCCCTGGAGAAGTCCTTACTCCATTTACACCGTCATTTGTCGCTGAACAAACCATGTATACGTGTCTCTGTACGTCTGTGTGTGAAAAGTCCTTTGTGTCAGCTGTAGCTGTGGGAAATCCCCACTAAGTCATTAATTTAAGTCTCACCATTAATTCTTTAACTCCTCAAACACAGCTCCTTCTCACCCCTCTCACATCACCAACCTGGTCAGAGGTTTAATGGTGATCTAAGGCAGTGGTCCCCAATCACTGGGCCTGGGACCTGTACTGGTCCGTAGGTGAATTGGTTCCCGGGCTGAAGAGAAATGTTTCGTTTTGGCCCCATTTGGATATTACTTACACTTGATCCATACCCATATTTTAAAAAAAGAACTGAACAATAGAATGGCTAGGGTTCCATCATCAATAATGCAACTACATTTGATTAGGAAATATTTTCTCAGTGAAGATAACAACATTAAACTCAAAGGGACACAGAGCCATTGATACAAGATTCTAACTTTTTATACAGGTCTCGTAGCAGAAAGTTATAGGCTGTGTGCACTTGAGAAACCTTTGTTGTGCCCATGCACAGTTCGTCCTGGTAGGATTTTATAGGTAGGTTTTATTTCGGAACATCGTAAATTTAATTTTATTAAAACTTAACAACCAGTCCATGAAAACAGTATGAGCCATTTAACCGGTCCGTGGTGCAAAAAACAGATTTATTTCATCGTCACAGCTGATGCTGTTTGTTCTAAAACTTCTGTTCTTGTATCTCCTTACTGCTATCCAGGACATGTGTTCCAAAGTCCTTTTATCCTGTAGTCCTTGTGTCTCCAGTTCTTTTCAACAACACAGAGTGTGACTTTAACAAATAATTTACTTAAAACTAACTCTGATAACTAAATTCTCTCCTGCAGTATTCAGAGAGCAGCGTTGGCCATCATAGAACACTATTACTGCGACTTCCCCGTCCACAACCCAGCCTTGCTCTCTGCCTCTAAGTCTCGTGCTGCCAAACACCTGGCTGGACTCAAGGTCTACAACGTGGATGGTGAGTTCCCAGCAGCCTCTGCTGAGGGTGAGTGGGATGATCCCCTAAACTTGTTTACCTGTTACCCTATTTTTATTCGTCTTCCATCCTTTATTCTCCCACCTTGTTAGTCTGTCTTCTTCTGGTTCCTCTCTGTTATCCCTCATTTTTTCTCTCCTCATCCTTAATTCTTTCCCTTCTCTCCTCCTCGTGTTTCGCTCTTCTTCACTTGTAGCCTTTCCTCTTCTCTCCACCTTCGTTCCTTCTCTCTGTCTCTCTGTCTCTCTCTTTCTCACTCTTTCTCACTCTTTCTCCTTTGTCCTCCCCCTCCTCCTTTGACAATCCCCCGCCTTTTCTTTAATAAATATAATTAATAATAACTGTTGCAGCTCCAGCTTTGCTTTCACTGCTGTCGTCCAAATGTTTCCAGGTGCTTTTTTAAACTACACAACCTGTTTGGTGTCTGTATAATCTTATCTGTTTCTGATGTGAGAGATAAGACGTGATTCCCAGCAGATAAAATGACATTTTTGTCAGATAATGAAAAAAAGAACAAACTACCTTAAAGGAACAACATCTTATGGTCGTCAGTAGACATAGAATGTGTTCACTCCGAATTTCAAACCAGTGTAACTGCTATTTTATTTAATAATGACTTCCCCTCTGGCTCTCATTGTAACATTCCTCAACCGTGATTCCCATGTAACCACAGTGTGAAACTCCCCGTTTCTCCCTCCATGAATAATTCTGCTTTTCATCCTCAATCTTTGACCTTCATTAATAATGTACCAGCTGGGCTTCTTTAAACCTGCAATAACATCAGAGGAAACAAAACTTCAGATTCTGAGGAGTGATCCCACGTTTCCTCTAGGCACAGTACAAAAAAAATGCTGAAATAATAAATAAGTGGGAATACTATGGTATTCCCACATTTGCACCATGTCTGGACTGATTCAGAATTATTTTCCACATTGTTACAGACTGTGGGTTAGGTTCTCCTGACACAACTGTTGTATCTTCTAGCTTTTGTTCCTACAGACGAACTCTGTCTAAGTATTTCATTTCTCAAACTACAGGGTTGTGGGTTTAACTCCATATTACTTGGGTAACTTGTAGCATAACTTGTACTGTACCTGTATGAATAAAACTCCAGCTCTGAAAAACACCTAATAATTGATTCTAACTCAATGTCCACCTCCTCCTAGGGCCAGGTAATAACGCAGCAGCAGGTCTGGCTCACTCCCAGTCCAGAGCCATGATCGCCGCAGCCGCTCGACGCCGAGACTCCGGCCACAATGAGCTCTACTACGAAGAGGCTGAGCACGAGAGACGCGTACGGAAACGTAGAGCCCGGTGAGCAAAGCCACATAGAAGGAAATCCTCCTGAATAATAGACGTTATGTTTCCTCAGTATCATAATGAACAGCAAAAAATGTAATATTCATGAATAATTTATATGTTTATGGATGGATGACTTAAAACAGCTGCAATTTAGACTAGTGGTTCACAACTGGTTTCACTCTGGGACCTACATTTTCCTGTGGTCCTTTAGTCGTGACCCAAAAAAAAACTTTGAAAAATCACTTCTTTAACATACCCATTTTATTCAGCAGAGTATTTCAAAATAAGAGATTGTCTCTTTGTGACCCATTCAGAAGAGGTCCGTGACCCACTTTTAGTTCAGGACCCACCAGTTGAGAACCACCGATTTAGACATCATCAGTGTCTGTCTGTCTGTTTCTTTAGCCTGGTGGTGGCAGTAGAGGAGGCCTTCACACACATCAAGCGAATGCAGGAGGAGGAGCAGAAGAAGGCTCCAGGAGATGTGATGGACCCCCGAGAAGCAGCGCAGGCCATCTTTCCCTCCATGGCTCGGGCCTTGCAGAAGTACCTGAGGACCACCAAGCAGCAGCACTGCCACAGCATGGAGAGCATTCAGCAGCACCTGGCCTTCTGCATCACCAACAACATGACGCCCAAGGTCAGCTGACCCAACAATACCACTGCTTGATCTTTCCATGTCTTCATTCTCCCTGCGCCTTCATTTCTACTCTCTCCTCTCTGCAGGCCTTTCTGGAGAGCTACCTGACTGCGGGGCCCACCCTGCAGTACAGCCGTGACCACTGGCTCTCTCGCCAGTGGACCCTCATCAGCGAAGCCTCGGTCACCAGCGGCCTGAAAGACGGCACCATCTTCCTGCTTAAGTGCGTGGACTTCAGTCTGGTGGTGACGACCAGGAAGATCCCGTACATCAAGCTGTCGGAGGAGTACATCGACCCCAAGTCTCACAAGTTTGTCCTTCGGTTACAGTCGGAAACCTCGGTCTAGAACTTTTTATTCCTCGGTTTTCAGACCCCTCACTCCTTTTTTGTTGATCTCCAATGATTTTATTTTGGGTTTGCAGTTTTTTTTTTTTATATTTTTTGGATTTTTATATAAAAATATTATATATGAATCTGTATATCACACCTGTTTGAATATATTGATCCACCTGTGTTCTAAGGTTTGATTATGGATGGAGACGTTTATCACTGCGGGAGGTATGGAGGAGGAGGAGGTGTCATGAACTTAAGTTTAAAATGTGGTGTGTGTGTGTGTGTGTGTGTGTGTGTGTGAGCATAAGAATGTGTGTGTGTCTGTGTGTCATAATCACACAGTCCTCTAGCGTTTGAGACGCTGAAGCCAAACAGGACAGGAACTTTTCTTGACTTTCAGTTCACGTGACTCACAAATGAACCACGGAGAAGAAACGGATAAAACTTTTATATTTGACACTCCATGGACAGACGTCACAAATGTCTCCCTGACGTGGAAGACATTGGACATCAGTGCTGTTATTTTACGTTTTATGCATTTGAGTAAAAAAAAGCTAAACCTCCACTCCACTTTTGCATTGAATGCACATTCATGTATGTTTGTAAATTAAAAAGAAATATCTTTAAAGAAATATATATTTAATCATCTTTATTATCTGTCAAGAACCCTTCTTCTCTCAGGATGTGGTGAAAAGCTTTCTTTTTGTCTTGCCAAATAGTAGATTTTCTGGGTTTAGTCTCTTCTTACGTCAACAGATTGGTAAACTGACATGAGAACAGAAGAGGAGATTGTTCTTCAAAAATCACAACAAAACATCTTTTCTTTTTCCATGCAGATAGAAATACTTTCACACCCACCATCACCCGCGACCAACACCCCAAATAGGAATACCATTGTATATCTTTCTGTTTTATAACCACTATATGCATTGCTGCCACCTAGAGACTGGAGGCTTGTTATCGTTCAAGCATTACAGAAATTATACACGTTTGTCCATATTTCATTGGAAGCCTCTCATGCCCTCTCATCTGTCACCCCACTATTTCAGAAGTACTGTATTAAGGGTACACAAAATAATTCAAAAAGAAAAGTTAGAATCGGGGAGATACTCCTAACAGAATCATCTGTTTTCTTTTATAAGCACATTTTTGTTTATCTCTGTTGCTTTGTTGACAGTCACTCATATGTAGAACAGTCTGGTGTGATGATGAAGAATAGCTACTACAGCTGGAGATGTAAGAAAACAACTTTGAGTTCGTCGGTGTCAAGCTGAAGGTTTATCCAAAATCAGCTACTGAAAGCTATAAGTCACCTGATATTCATAAGAGCCACAAAACAGGAAAACCCCATTGGCCTCTGTAGCTGCGAGAAAAGCCTTGCTAGTCTTTGCTACCCCCTATCGGCAAAGATATTGAATTATCCTTAGTATTTTCGCTGATAAAAAAAAAAAGTCGATTTCGAAATAGCTTTTCAGTGCAAACAAGTTGCATTTAAAGTTAATATAAGAAAATAAAGAAAGATGAGTTTGTCCAATGATCAGCATCACTTCACTGTGTTCTGTTTCAATATAGACCTCTGTCCGACCTTAGAAATACAGACGTTTGTTTGTTCTCGTTTTTTGGTGTTGTTATCTTGGAGTTTCTTCATTTTTTCTGTTGACTTCTCCAGGCCTGGTGGGTAAATGAATCTCTGTGTCACCGGACCTGCTGTCAGAATCTATCAGTTCTTGGGCCTTGGGCCCCCACCTCCCTGCTCCTCCTCCTGATGGATCCAGACAGGACTCCGACCAGGAGACGGCAGGAGGAGAGAAGATGCATTTGCATGTAAATGGAATGTTTCTCTGTCTCTCTCATCTCCATCCTTCTACAGTATTTCAGTAATCTGTTAGTCACTTCGACTCTGTGTGTGATTTTGTCAGTGCCAGTCTATAGAAATTTGTGATTTATTTTTATTTTTTTTTATAAAAAATTTAACTTTGCTTTTTTTCAGGAATCATCTAAAGGAATCTAAGGTTTGGCCAGCAATCCTCTGTTTCTGTACAACAACAAAAAAAAAAATTCAAAAAATGTTCATGGCAAAGTTAGTCTTCATCAAAAACGGACCATTCAGCTGTTTTCATTATTGAATTTTATTCAGTTCTGTTGTTGTTTACCATATTTAAAAGACAGTTACTTTATTCTCAGTTTTTTGTGTTATAATTGGACACTTATGCTCTGATCTTGTGATTTTATTTTTTATTTAAAATACTCTTTTCTCAGCTACTTCAGTCGTCACCATCACGATCATCATCACCATCATGATAATCCAGGTCATAACTTTGGTCATCGTCTTCCATGACATGGTGACCATAGTTCATCCACTCTGTAGACTCATCATCATCCTCAGTGTTCACCCTTCCAGACAAGACATCCTCGATCCAGTCCTCCAGCTCCTCCGCAGTTGGCAGGTCCTCGTCATCGGACATGTCCAACCACACACTGTCAGCCTGGAACACAACAGACAAACAGTTCCAGGGTAGCAGCTATACACTTAAAGTATTGGGGGGGGTGGTTGTATTTTTTTTCACTAACTTATTCTTAACTTTGACTTATATCTATATTAAAATTAATTTACTGTAATGATATGACCTTCAATGGGTTAATGTACTGTATTGTACCTCTGTAGCGATGTGTGTTTATCACCATACAGTACATATGTTTTTACATTTTATAGATTTGCGTTCAACATTTTTATTATAAATCGTTTTCTGTCTTTTTCTGCAGTGTTGTATTTCACAGAATCTGTGGGAAACTGATTTTTGTATAAAATACCTTTTTTTCTTTAGTATTGAACATTAATAGCTGTTGCAGACATTTGCTGAAATGTCAGTGACCCTCAATTTATTTGAGAGTTTGTAACCCCTGGTCTAGAATCCATTCATCTGCAAGAACTCAATGGAATAAAACTTGGGAGTCTTTTGCAGATGAATTTGAGACTTCCTTGTTTTTGTTGTTCTCTGGCATATGATTCAGTTTTTAGATCCACAGGACCCACTACCATAGATACAGGAGAAAGATGGTTGTTCTCACATCTGTAACATTGACAACGCCAATCTGAGGTCTAAAAAGATCCAACTTGAAAGTCTTTTCCCAGTACGTGGTCAACTGCAGGGACAAGAAAAATTAAGTGAGAGAAGAAAAGGAGTAGGAAGAGTAATTTTTCTAATGAGAAACTTCAATGTGGATGAGGCAAGCAGCAGGTTGTGATCAACAGAAAAGACAACAATATTCCTGTCTGCTTTTGCTTAAGACATATTCACTGGAATATTTGTTAAGTTCTGATAAGAATACCAGTGGAAAGTCGTCAGGATCGATCCAGACTATGCTGAGCTCTGGATTGTTGGTGTTGTCTCTAGCAACATCTTTCAAGATCTCCAAGAATTCATAACCATCTGGAGAGAATGGATAAGAAAAATTCACTCCTTAGTGAACTGAGAGTTTTTTTTAAGTAGAATCAGAGACAGGTGAACAAACCTGGATCTTCTTCCTCAGCAAATGCTACGATGTGTATCCCATCCATGTCGTCCTCCTGGAGTTGGAACACACAAAGTTCAAGACTAGAAGTTACAGTCAAGACAAGCAAATGAAACTGGGGGAGAGATGATGGAAGATGAAGCTGCTGGAAAAAGATGATAGAGGGACAATAAAGGCAGTGGACGAAGCACCAGACTCACCCATGTCTCAAACATGTTCTCTGCTCTGAGCTTCCTAAGTGTGGCCCTGTGGAGGTTAAAGTTTAATGAAGAATCTACTTCCACAACAAGAATGTTGATTGCAAAAATTAATGGACAACCTTCGGTGCTGTTTGACAAAGTCCACAATATCCACCTCTGACAGAGGTCTCCCAGGCAGCACTGCAGGCTCCTCCATGAAGGGCTCATAGAAGTTCACCTCGTTCATCTTTAGGGACAGATGTTTGGCCACCTGAAGGACATGACTCCTTAATACTTTACAATATTGATCATGAATATTGTCCTAGCTGTTAAGAAAGTGGACTTGGGTCTGTGATCCACCATGTTGCCACTGACCACTCATAAATTCCAGTGGCTCACCACCCACACAAAGGCTCAAAGTAAGGGGCAACGATATTTGGGTGGCAGTTGTGGAGACTGTTGGCCCTGAGAACCGGTTAAGGATTATGGAGATGAATGATTGAGTGAATATTATCTACAGATATTTGACTTACAGATTTATCAAATGTAGCAAAGAACTTGATGTAGGGCTGGAACATCTCTGAGGCCTCCTGAAAAGATTTAAAGTCTGACGAGAAACAAAGTTGATTTTATAGAATTATATCAAATAAATCTTTAAAGAAATGTTTTTTTTTAATATAGATAAACTCTACTCACATGAATCTTCTCCCTTAAAGTAGCCAATCAGACGGATGTCTTCCTCCATTCTCTCAAAGGCCCGCACCTCCATGGCATTATTGATCATTTCCACAGGCTCCTCCAGCACCTAGGGGGAAGCCCAACACAACTCAATATTGTAAAATAAGACAAAGGAATTGTTACAGAATTTCTCCAAATTATGTATTAAAGCCTGTCTGTTAAGAGATCAACTCCTGACAAATCTGCTGGAAAATGTGAGGATGCTGAAGATCAGGCATGGGCAAACTAAGGCCTGGGGCCCGGATGCGGCCTGTTTAGCTTTTTAATGTGGCCTGCCAAACTTGTCCAAACTAGATAATTCATTCATACAATCATTATACTTTTGCCCTTTCCCTGCATTGTATGTATTTACCCAGTAGACGGCATTATAAACACTATTAGAAATTTAGCATTTTAGGTTTCATACTAAATTTTTACATGTAATTTATTTTACTTCAAATAAACGCTCCACCTCTCTGCTCATGACTCGACCCCAGTGTCCAATTTAAGGACCACTTGTGGCCCGCCAGTCAAAGGGTTCATAGTCACTGAACCATTATTGGGCTCTAGTTTGTTCTTATAATAATAATAATAATAATAAATTTTATTTATAATGCACTTTCCATCCCTGGGATCTAAAAGTGCTACAGACATAATGCAAATATGAGATTGAAGTAACCAGTCCAGTCTTTCTAGAAGAGTCTCTCAATTTATATTTTCACATCTTATTAACCGTATTGCATTGTAATCGCATAATAACTACACAGCATGTTTCACTCACATCCAATAGGAACTCCACCAGCGTGTCAGCAGAAAGTTCCCCGTCAAACTCAATGACACGGTCGTCTTTGAAAACGTACAGGCTGCCCACTTCCTCCAGACCTGAAGTGGGACCAAGAGTGAGGTCTCAAAAGGGAATGTCCACTGAGTTTTAAAAAAGGACTCCTTGTCATTGTGATTCACACCACTCCACACAACAAAATTCAACCCCTGCAATCAACCCATCGCCAAAGTGAACAGTGGCCAGTTTTGAGCGCCCGGGGAGCAGTGTGTGGAGACAGTGTCATAATCAGTGGACGTCAGTGGTAACTTGGCAGATGTTGGACTCAAATCTGAGACTCTCTGACCCAAGTGTGGTTCCTCAACCACCAAGCCACCACTGCCCCAACAAAAAGGATGAGACCTGATTCTTATATAAAGTATATGAGTTAACATCGTACCAAGTTTTTTGGCCACCTTTGTCCCTCTGAGGGAGTCCACCATCCCAAAACCAATGTCCTTGTTCTCCAGGACCTGAGCTGTGAGCTGAGGATGAACACAAACAATCATCAGTTGAGTTTACTATGGAAACAATGGACCTGAGAAGCGAACAGAAGCAAAGCACAGTTAGTCAACAAGGTGACTAAGTAAGAAGACTCTGTTGTTATGACTGAGATGTCTCTTCAGGTCTTGATAGGACAGTGTGACTGAAGAGGCGAATGAGTCGTGAGACAAGTTCTCAGCCATTTTTAGTTCAGAGAGTTTGTGGAACAGGTGATAATTAAAAGTTTGACCTAGAAACAATCCCTAGATACACTGAGCCCACAGAGGATAGACAATTATTAGATCAGCCTTGAGCGTCGGTCTGGTCTGAGGAAATCCAATAAACCAAACTTTCATAGAACAAACTGTGATCCAGTGGCCGAAATGGTGGCGCTAGGGTCCGACTTAATATGTAAAACCTGAGTAAATCATGTGTCTAGGTGAGAATCTTTCGTTTTTGTGCTACATGTTTGGAATTTCTTATATAAATGATTAAATATATCAAAGTTTCTTGTCCTAAAATCCAATATATATATTTTTAAAAATGGTATCAAAATGTAGAAAAGTGAAGAGTGATCTATAGAATTTACCAGGCATAATATATATTTTGCACTATTGCAGTAATGATCTCAACATCATTTTGCAAGCATCACCATAGAAAGCCAACAGTGGTCAGATATTAATACTGTGTGTTTGTTGGGTTTTCTCTTGTTTCCTCTTAATCCCATCCTTACCTCCAGCACCAGCTCCGTCATCTGAAACCTCTTCTGCAGACCTTTGTTGGTGGACATAGGTTCATGGTAGAAGAGACACAGCAGATCATACCTCTTCAGGGCTTTCTTGAAGTTGCGCTCGTTGATTTCCATGACCCGGTCTTTACCATCAAAATTAGGGAACTCCAGACCCTCTTCTGCATCACTGAGGACAACTAGAAGAAGGCAGAGGCCACAGAAGAGAGAGAGATAGATTTTATGCATTATTGTTCAGATGTGTCCATGAAATATACTATTTATGACTATCTATCACTCAATCTGTACAGTCTGTCCTCTCCTCCTGTCTCCGGTCTGCTCTCCTCCCTACTTTGATTGGAACACATTGGCCAAACCTCAGGAGAATCTATTATCACCTCCTCCTCTTTTTTAATGAAGAGCATTTAAAGGGCAATCATTTTCTTAAGACAGAAAAGTAGTGCCTATACAAAACTGAAATAAAGTACTTTGTACTTTGTTACTTCAAATTAAAGCAGCAACAACAACAACAATAATCATATCGTTATTATTATTATTATTGTGATTATATTGGATTTTGAACAGTGCATTTCTACATTTCAATAAATACTTATGTGAAGTTTTAAAATCGGAAAAGCCAAAAGGAGAAGAATTTCAGTTTTAAAATTCGAACGTTATCACGGTACGTGAAAGCAGCACAAGTTTCCGCCGGGTCCGGAAACGAGGAGCAACAGCGCCTCTGCACATGCGCAAATCTTTTAGGCTCTACACAAGAGCTGCGCGAAGCTGGTAACTTTAAAATATTCTTTCACTTTAAAGGTTTTTTTTAAATAATTTATAGTTTATGTGTTCGTTTTTGATTAACGGTCTTGTGTTTGAACTATCATTAGATAGAATGAATTTTTACTGTTCAAAAATGTAATTATTTTGCTTGGACAAAGTTGTTTTAGTGGATGCTAACGACTAGCTTTTTATTGTACCCTTCTATTGAAATTTGAAAAAATGAACACCCCTCCATTGTTTAATATTCTCCTCCAATTGATGAATAATAGTATTTGTTTTTTTCTGTTCATTTCAGTGATTTAATTTCAAACATGTCACTCAAATGCATCCAGTTCATGTTTGTACTGATTTGTCTCAAATGTCATTCAAAATAAATCTCCAAATAAGAAAACAAACTACGTATTTGTGTTGAGGTTTTTGTTTTGAAACTGTAAATCATTGCTTTTATCTTTAATCTTGTATCTACAGAGGAGCTGATGTGGCCCGGTGTTTTGGTCTCATGAAGAGGTAAACCGACAACAGAAGTGTGAGCCTCACTCCACGACCCACAACACTGTTAACAGGATCTCTCCTTAAAGTTACCTTTGCCATCTGAAGACATGTGGCTGCAAAACATTTTTCTTTTCTGGACGTTTTGTTGCATTTGTGTAACAGGTAAAAACCTTTAAAGATGTGGAAATAATACAGTTAAATAACAACTGTTGCTAATGAGCATGTTTCTGATTTTATTAAATACATATATTAAAAATAAATACATTAAATATGGATGTGATTGTTGTTATTGCAGGTTTTGAGTGGAAGAAAATGAAAGATGAAATTTCTAAAGCTGTTTCAGCCTACAATCCATGCAGCCCAGACAACTGTAGCTGCCACCTTAGGTGAGTGTTCACCTTCCCCAGTGACTTAGTTGGTGGACAACACTTTTCCCAGAATAGTTAAGTCATCATTACCTTCATTTGTGGTAGTTGTCCTTGTTTTTACCAGAAATTGTTTTGCACAGTGTGATACAACAGGACTTGAAACAATTTAAAGGAGGAATCTCAGAGACCCTCATGGCTACCACCATTAAGAGGGGAGTGGGCACCCATTATCAGATCATTGGTCACAAGTTGTACAGAGAAGCCAACTGTATGTTTCCTGCCAGGTAAGGCTTTTCTGATAGTTTTATTTTTTTTTTTATGGTGTGTGTGTGTTCTAAAGCAGCTCTATGGTTTCAGGTGCAGTGGTGTTGAGCATTTCATCCTGGAGGTAATCGATAAGTTACCTGATGTTGAGTTAGTGATTAATGTCAGGGATTATCCCCAGGTTCCTAACTGGAGTCAGCAGTTGCTGCCTGTCTTCTCCTTCAGTAAGGTCAGACTGAGGACAGAACTCTTATGAAATGTCATCACACGTTTAATCCTTTATATTCATTTTTATTTTTCATCTTAACAGACCTCAGACTACCATGACATCATGTATCCTGCATGGACATTCTGGGAGGGAGGACCGGCGGTTTGGCCCATTTATCCCACTGGACTGGGGCGATGGGATCTGATGAGGGAGGACATGAAAAAGTAAGACACCTCCTCAAAGATGTTGGTCACTCTGCTCTGTGCCCTCTAAGATTGTCCCCCCAGTTTATGACCTTATCAGACGAGAGAATTATTGCTTTGATCTGGTGGAGGACCTCATTTTAGAATTTATTTAGTTTCATCTTCTCCTTTCGACTTATTCCTTTTTTTCAGGGGTTGCCTCAGCAGGTCAACAATTTCCATCTGCCCCTGTCCTCTCTATCCTCAACTCTAACTCCAACTACCTCCATGTCCTCCCTCACTGCATCCATCCATCTCCTCTTTGTCTCCTACGTGGTACCTCCATCTCTAGAATCATTCATCTACTAATGTATCCACTGTCCTTCCTCCAAACCAAACCATCTCAATCTCGCTTCTCTAGCTTTTTCCCTAAACCTTCCTGTCTGTGTTGTCCCTCTAATCACCTCATTCCTGATCCTGTCCATCCTTGTCTCTCCTAAAGAGAATCTCAGCTTCTTTAACTCCTCCAGCTCTGCCTCCTGACTTCCACCTATTCCTATTGTCTCTAAACCATATATCATGACAGGTCTCACAACTGTCCTGTAAATTAGACTAAAGTAAGGTAGAATTTGTTTTTCTAGCAGAATCCTAAATTAAACAACGTTGACTCTGACAACAACTGGAAGATTTCTGCATTTTGACATCTGATAATCAACATCTGAGGAGTGTGAGGTTTTATTTTGTTAACTGACCCCTCCACTGTCTAGGTCTGCTGCTGAGTGGCCATGGAAGAAGAAAGTGTCCAAGGGATTCTTCAGAGGCTCACGGTCTGTTTACTAAAGTCCTACTTCTCATAAGTAGCTAAGGAGCTGATGTTTGCAGACTTCATACAGTTCTGGCTTCTACAAAGTTGTTCAGCTTCCTTTAAGGAAGGTCCCGTTGTAGGTGGACACTCTGACTGTTGAACTGTTTCCATTCTGCTCTAAACAATTTCATTTTGATCATAATTTTCCACAAGTTATACCAACTACTTTTTGTTTTTCGAGGCAGGACCAGTTCAGAGCGAGATCCTCTGATTCTCCTGTCTAGAGAAGATCCAGACCTGGTGGATGCAGAGTACACTAAAAACCAAGCGTGGAAGTCTGAAAAGGTTAGAAATATTAAAAATTCAGTCAGATTGTAAAAACAAAGAGCTGATCTGACTGTCCTGTCCTTCTGTTAAAGGACACACTGGGGAAACCTCCTGCCAAGGAAATACCACTGGTCGATCACTGTAAATATAAGTAAGATCAGCTCCCCCATTAAAGACAACAGACTATTATCAAATATTGAACAATCTTTCCTGCACCTTGACATATATTTTTTTCCTAAGGTAAAAATGTATATAAAGCAAAGATAACATTACAGATGAGACATTCTAAAAAAATACCTAAAAAATGATTTAATTTACATATACATTACACTTATAAATTAAAAGAGGCCCAAACTTTTAACCCCACTCTAAATGCATACGCTCCTTATTTTTCTATTTATTACAGATATTTGTTCAACTTCCGGGGCGTGGCTGCCAGTTTCCGCTTCAAGCATCTCTTCCTGTGTGGTTCTCTGGTCTTCCATGTGGGCGACGAGTGGCAGGAGTTTTTTTACCCTCAGCTCAGACCCTGGGTTCACTACATCCCTGTGAAACAGGACCTCTCTGACGTCAGGTAATTCCCTATTAACTTTTGATTTATTGCTTTAACTTCAAGTTCTTATTGCTCTTCTTTTTTCCTCAGGGAACTCCTACAGTTTATTAAAGAGAATGACGACTTAGCAAAGGAGATCGCTGACAGGTATGGGATCTTAGTTTATGGAAACTTGCAAATGTTTGCAGCGTTCACTCACAGCAAGTACAAAAAGGATGTGTATTTCAGCGCTAACATTTTCTAACTAGTAAGGAACTAGTAGTAACTAGTTGAACTTTAACAGATGGCAACATATGGATTTCTCAGCCTCAGTGACAAGTTTGTTTTTAAGATCTTCTTTTCCTTTTCGACGTGTCCCTTTTTCAGGGGTTGTCACAGCAAGTTAACATCTCCAAATCTTCCTGTCTGTGTTGTCCCTCTAATCACCTCATTCCTGATCCTGTCCAACTCCTCCAGCTCTGTCTCCTGTCTTCTACCTATTCCCAGTGTCTCTAACCCATCCATCATGTTTGGTCTAATAATCATCCTATAAACCTTCCCATTCACCTTAACTGACACTCTTCTATCACAAGTTAAGTTAAGTAGGATAATACTGCTTTCTGCTTTCCCCACAGTGGATTGTATTTTTCAAGTAATACAACATTTAGGACCATTAATTTATTTAATGAACTTCCTGTTCCTGCTCCTCTGTGCAGGGGCAAAGAGTTCATCCTCACCCACCTACAGATGCAGGATGTTTCCTGTTACTGGCAGCGAGTCCTTACTGACTTCAGTCACCTTCTCACCTATAATCCCAGAAGAAACGGCAACTACAAGGAAATCGTCCACAGACCAGGCAGGACTGAGCTGTAGGGGACTGACTGAAAGGAGGCAGCGGAGTTTGGGTTCTGTAGATTGTATGTGGATTTCACCAGACAGTATAGAGACTGTTATTTTGACCAATGCTGAGGTCCTGCTGGATGATGACACCATTCAACTACTACTAGCACCTGATACTTGACCCAGATTAGTGTGTACCAATCATAATAATAGTTTTTTCTGGTTGGCTTTTGGAAGGGATCTTTTGTGGCCAATTTTCATGATCTACTTTAAACTCTTTACCTTTAGTAAACAAATAACATGGTCATAATTAGTTAGTGAATAGTGTAGTTGAATCGTCGAAGGGAGCAAATACTGTGTTAAAATGTCACCAAAGAAATACTGCTCTAAAAGTACCTGAGGGACTGGGTGAGGATGGGAACAAAATCAAAAGTGTTAAAACACATTCTGAACTTAGAATAAAAATGTTCAGCTTTTTGAAGTCTATAGCAGTAAAAACAGTGACTTCGTTTCGTTTCTGACTTAAGCTGTCTTTGTCGCCCTCTATTGGGAATGGAGACAAAACGCATTACAGTTCTTGAAAGTGTCCGTCATTTTTTATGTATTGGAATACCATGCAGATGAACCTCATTGGTCTTTGAATGTGTTCATACGCAAAGACCAGAACTTGAGTTTATTCCGTTATCGGTGCCAACAGTGAAGTGTTTTTTTTTGTCTTACTGAAACGGTAGGGATTTATATCAGGTGTCTGTCTTCTCACTATTTGGTATATTTCAGTTATTTTTCAGTGTTTAGGTGTAGTGGATATTGGATAAAAATGTTTGAATACGTTGTAGTATTTACTGTGTTCCGGAAATAAATACATTTTAAAAAGCTTGTCATTGGTCCAATAAGTTATTAAAACGACATCACAGGGATGTTTAAGGGAGAGAAGAACCAGAGGTGTGGAATTACATGTATGTGTACATAAATATGTCTCAATGTATTCATTGAAAAACTAATTTCATTAACTCCATCTCCCAGTGTGCCTTACAAACAGATTCCATCCAGAATTAACAGTGGGTTGATTGAAATATTACAAACATTCATTAGCTATTCACCAACTGTTATGTCGTTAATGTTCTTGTTGTCTTTGAAATTCTGTGCCCCAGTTAGAGCTCATATTTCTGTCTGATGGTTGTGTGTCTTAAGCGAACATGTGTGTCATCTGACCGAGATGTCAAAATAAGTGTTCTCAGATTAGGGCCATTGTACATGGTCTCATTTGCTAACCTCAAAAATAAGTCTGGATGACTCTATGGCCCTGAGTCGACTCTATCCTGACAGAGCCTTCTAGTGTTTTCAGTGTTCATTTATTCCCCAGAACAACAGCTGCTGAGTCTGAAGAGAATCCACCCTGCGGCCATTTGCTTAAATGAAGGCGCTGTGCTCAACATCGAGACCTCTGTCCATTTGTTTGTGTCTGTGCCACAGTTTTGAATCCAGCTGAAGTGATGTGTTCTGGGCAGCGGGGGACAGGAATGTATCCAGGCCCCTGGGCCACTCGGAGCACCGGCACAGGCATGTCCTCAACGCCAGGCATGCCCCCCCCTGCCTTCTGCTTCCTGCTCCCAAGGATCCAGGCAGCTGGGGTGGATGCTGCCCAGTCGGCACAGATGCTCTCCTCCTGACTCCTGTGTCCGAGCCACCTCTCAGCCAAGAGACATAGAAAAGCCAAAACACCAGACCAAGATGGAAACACATCAAGGAATTTTAAAGAGGAAGTCTGTGATTCTGTCGGACACTCACAAAATTGTCTTGAGTTGTATGAGTTGAAACTATTATCTACTTGCATCAAGTCCATAGCCAAGTTAACCTGGATTTTAATGACATCCATCCATCCTGCCACCCATGTCATAGTGCTCCGTACTGTGAGCCTTCCTCTTAGAGGTGAGACACTGGAAGTTACGTCGGTGGGGACGGTGCTATGGTCAAAACACCTCAGAGACAACCTGGCAGTCTGTGATTTAGAACCTGAAGCCTTGAGGGCCCAAGTCTGCTCCCTTAACCACTAGTATTGCATAAAGTAACTAAATGGTTCTATTATATAGATCAGAATTATTTCTTCTTATTCTTTAGTCTTGACCCTCACCATTTATCCGTGCTTGGGACAGACACTAAAAAACACTGGTTTGGGCTCCCTAGTGGCTGGTTTATCAGAATTATTCCTAAAAAACCCCACCAAAAAATTCAAGACTTAAATCATTAAACCTAAGCCAAGGTAAGCGCATTAGCTTCTCTTGTTAATATAATAATATTTTAATATAATAATATCAACCTGACACCGGCAACCCCCCCGTCCTCCAACCACACACACACAAAGATAACTTTGGAAGTGAAAATCACTAGATGGCAGCATTGCAGCTCATTCAATTAACTTCAACTTTTGTACTTCAAAAGTTGAACTTCAATTGTATGTCTATGTCAGAGTGCAACAACAATTTAAATGGACAAATAAACCTTGAACCTTGGAGAACTAGCTATATGTAAGTACAACATAAGTTGGCTTAAGGTTGTACCAAAATTTGATAAATGTCTTAACATTTACCAAAAATAAAAGTAGGCAAAGTAGTAACAGCAGCAGCAGATATGGTTTCCACTGGGGTCATGTGATCATCTGTATTTTATCACAGCTATTTATTTACCCATGCGTCCTCACATTAGTCATCCAGATCAGTGAGCTCACTCTGTCAGCCAGCTGTAGCCCTTCCAGCTCCCCTCTGTTCTCCAGCTGATCTTCTCCCTCTAACACATACAGACACAAACAACCTCTGTCCACTGATCCAGTGGGACTCATGTTCTGGATACAGGGTCCAGTTTTGGCCCATCCTCCACTTTCCTTCCCTCTCTCTCTTCACTCACATGGTTCTCTTTTTACCAGCTGAACCAAAACCAGGTCTTTTTAATAGGGACAGAATGTTTGGTGCTTTGGCTCACGTCTGTTTCTCCTCGGGTGTGACCTCTTCCTCCTCCATCTTCATTCCCCTCCCCCCATTCCTCATCCTCATCTTCCCAACCTCCACCTTCATCAACTGCACGCTTCACTGAACATCCACCTGGAGTGCTTGCTGTGCTCCAGCTTTAGCTCTAACCCCAGGTGCATGCTGCGAAGAGAATGTCGCTCTAACTTTAATCTGAATTTAAGGCTGGAATTAAATCTATCAGTTGTTTTTTTCATTCTTTTTCTAACTTTCCTTTTATAATGATCCTATTTCAGCAGTGGTGGTTCAGGGGTTAAGGAAGTGGACTTGGGTCTGCAAGGCTTCAGATTCTAATCCAACAGCTGGCAGGTTAGCACTGAGGTGCTCTGATCATAGCACCAGATTTGGGTGGCAGGCGTGGAGAATGCTGAACCTATGTTCCGGTAACAGATATGAAAATTATTTCATTTATATATATGACTAATTGCATCGCTTGTAGGTGAAATGTAAGCTTTATTTCCTACAGTTTCTGCTCTATGGTCAGACATTTGTCTGTAATGGTTCCAGCCACGATAAAAAACAGGAGAAACAAACTAAAGCAGAATGATTGAATGGTACCACTGTTTGTTCAGTGACCTCCTTTTATTTAATGACCTTAATGTTCTCTTGTTTATCTGGTCTTTGCTATACCAGGGGTGGCCACTCAGACAAGAGGAGCACAGCCACAATTTTTAGAACCATGTGATGAACACGGTCACATATGAACTGCCCTATCCCTTAAAAATAAATTAAACTGCTTCAAAATGTCCTGTGTGTGTCTGACCATCTGCACGAATAAGACAGTTGCATCAATAATGTATTGTCAATATCACAGGGTAAAAAAAACACACATGAAATTTGGCATAAACATAAGAGCAGCAAAATACGAAGAATTGCAGAGGGCCCCCAAGCCATAGCTACATGTTTTGTCAAATGAAAGCTTTATCTTTGTAGAATCAGTAACAGACTTCAGACTTGTTTTCACTCTTTAGTTTGTTGTTTGTTTTGAGGAAAAACATCAAAGGAACAAGGACAGCCCGATCAGAGTGTTTGTCCTCATGACGTGTGGGAAAACACACTGTACAAAAACAACAGTGTTTATCAGATCACCTCGGGGTCCAATGATATCTGTCTGTTCTGTACCATAACACCATAGTCCAGGTCTGTTATTGTTCTGTGATCTTGGTCTGTTACCTTGTTAACTTGTTTACATTATAGTCCGAGTCAAGGAGTTTGTTTGTTGTTCATATCTGAGATTACAGGCTGTGGCTAATGCTGAAAACACATGTTACTGCAGGGCTTAAATTAACACTTGCGGTAAAAACACGCTATGGACAACAATGGTGCAGACACACACCGAATGACGAAAACAACCTGCAGCAATAAGAACAATAATCATTGGGATTATTGTTCCTAAGGATTATCCCTAATCTGTGGTGTGAATGTGTTTGTTCCATGGAGGCAGATGTTCTGATTAAAGCCCAATAACACACTCCTGTCATGATCTGTTCACACTGCAACGTATTGTTTTTACATGGTGTAATCTGCTTTTTTCCTTGAGATTAAGGAATTAGATAGGTGTGTGTGTGTGTGTGTGTGTGTGTGTAGTAATGATCCCTAAGATCACACAGAGAGAAGGTCTAATATAATTACCGAGATGATCTGATGAACAGATGTCTGTTAGTTCCTTCCTGTTCATCCTCAGCCAAATACAATGCTGCACAAATACAGATTGGTTACTCATCCACCCAGTCAGATATGTTTTATATCAATAAACATGTCTGTGTTATATATAAATATTATATTATATTTATAAACCAAGAAAAATAAACTACTCTCAATATTAGACATTTTCTACATGGGCTGCAGAGCGGACTTGGGTCTGCAATTCATCAGGTTCGATTCCATTCTGTGCTTTGATCATAGCATCGTCCCGACCCACATCACTTCCAGTGGGCTCACCACCCACAGGAAGGCTGTCAGTATGGAGGAGAGGGATTTGAATGACAAAAGCAGATGAAGGTAGTGGGTTCGCATTAGAGAGAAGAGCAATGAAGGTTGTAGACCGAGTACATGTGTGTAAATGAAATGGAGAACAGTGGAATGGTGAGGTTACACGGAGCAGAGGGGGAGAAGGTGGAGGAGTTTAGATACTGAGGATCAACTGTTCAGAGGAGTGGAGACTAAAAGAGGAGAAGAATAGAGTACAGGCAGGAACTGGAGAAAAGAGTCAGGAATGATCTGTGATAGAAGAGAGTCAGCTAAGTTAAAGGGAATGGTTTACAGGACAGTTGTGAGACCAGCCATGATGGATGGATTGGAGACACTAGGAATAGGTAGAAGACAGGAGGCAGAGCTGGAGGTGGACGAGTTAAAGATGCTGAGATTCTCTTTATTAGGAGAGACAAGGATGGACAGGATTAGGAATGAGGTGATTAGAGGGACAGACAGGAAGGTTTAGGGAAAAAGCTAGAGAAGACAGATTGAGATGGTTTGGACATGTTCAGAGGAGGGACATTGGATACATTGTTGGAAGAATAATGTATCAGAGATGGAGCTACCAGGTAGGAGACAATGAGGAAGGCCAAAGAGAAAGTTGGAGTTAGAGTAGAACATACAGAGGGGTAGATGGAAAAGGATAAATTGAAATAGGAAAGAAGCTGGAAGACAAAGAAGAAACATTATATTGTAATATCAATGATTAGAATGAAGTAATGAACAATGTAATTCATTGAATATATACCTGAGGGAAATAGTTAATGAAAGTGACCCACTGTAAATATTTAATCATGTCTAGTCATTGTGTTTCACACAGTAGAGCTTTACATGTTTTACAACATCATTTCTGAATTCAAACCAATAAAAAAACATTCAGCTAACGCACAGTTGGCTGTTGGAGCGCCCTTATACTCACAACACACACACACTGAATGTTGATTTAATATCTCCAATATTTTAAAGTGACCCCTATCAGCCACAAGGTGGCAGCAGCTGTTTGCCCTCTCGTTTCTCTTTGAAGCCTGTGACGCACTTGCTTCTTTTCATTCAGTAAGGAAAATAATTTTCTTCCATTGTTTTTGTATACTTGAAGCGATGTTCAGCACTAACACCAAAACACGATAAAGCCACAGACAGAGGTCTGTGTCCTTCCTCTCAAACACTTGCATCAAACTCCATCATTTGTAGCTACAAAAACAAAAAAAGTATTTTAAAGAGACATATTACATGCATTCTTTTTTGTAAAAGTAAAATAAATACATACGAGGAGCTTGTATGTTTACCAGAGGTTCAGCTTTGAACGGAATAAAAGCATCCACATGAAGAACAGCCTACAGCTCCTTATATAATGTATTAACGTCACTGTTGTTTACAGTTTTGCTGCCTGACAACCGACCACTGTGATCAGTGTCAGTGATTTCATGATGAAAACTGACCAATGTTATTCTAGGGATGAATGAAAAGAAGCTGAGAGGTTCAGGCAGAAAATATGTTTTATTATCAATTAATAATATCGTGGAACATGAATGGATCCGAAAATGTATGTCAAATTATTTTACATTATATTTCTGGCTTTTCTTCGAATAGATACTGTACATCCTCATAAAAGAATACATACTGAGTATTAACTGAAAAAAGAGACTGTTCTTGGTGTTAAATCTGAATTTTTAACAATTATTTTTAACAGAATTTTCCTTCTTTCTTCTACCTTGTTCATCAGCGTGTTAATGTTACGTGTTTATATTATGATCATATCTTGAATTGTTCTATGTGAACTGTACAATGTTGTGAGTCCGTGTTGTGTAACAGTGTGTTGTACAGTAGGGCAGCCAGTGTCTCTCAGTGGACCACACTGTTTTTCTACTCTGCTCCTACTGCTGGAAAGAGCAGAGGGAGGCGGGATATCCTGGGAGCGTAGCCCCCGTTTGGACCAGTAGGATGCGTCGCAGAGGGATGATGGACAGGCACCGCCCCCGCAAGAGGCACCGCCCCCGGTGGCAATGTTTGATTCTGTTTTTAGAGCCGCGGCAGCAGCAGCGTCACATGTTGTTTTTCTGCGGGATCTGAACAGCGCTCACACTGCGATAGATCCTCCAACGAACGGCGGACTCACAGACACGGCAGCGTCCGAGATGGACTCTAATATTGCACGGTTTCACTTTTCTTTTAACTGATTGTTTAGATTTTTTCCTATTTTTTCTTCTTCTGAGGGTCGCTGCTGTTAAATGCTTTGTTTTTAGCGCTTTACAAGGAGCGTTCAGGGAAAATGGCCAGTCCTGTGACGGCGGCGGCAGGAGGAGGAGGACACCTGTTATCCAACGGTACGAGTGTTGTGAAGAAGTGCGGCTACCTCAGGAAGCAGAAACACGGACACAGGCGCTTCTTCGTGCTGCGGGAGGCGACGGAGCGCTGCCCCGCCAGCCTGGAATATTATGAAAGCGAGAAGAAATGGAAAAACAAGTCCGCCGCTAAGCGGGTGATAACTTTGGACTCGTGTCTGTGCGTAAATAAACGCGCCGACGCCAAACACAAGCACCTCATCGCCCTCTACACCAAGGACGAGTACTTCGCTGTGGCAGCAGACAACGAACAGGAGCAGGAGAGCTGGTACAAGGTCTTGACCGATCTGATATCCGAGGGGAAAGTATACGACAGCCCCACGTCCACCTCCTCCTTGGTGGGATTTGAAGAGGCCAGTTATGGGCTCATCTCTCCCACAGCCGCAGCCTACAAGGAGGTATGGCAGGTCAATATGAAAGCCAAAGGTCTGGGCCAGATCAAGAACCTGACTGGAGTCTACCGGCTCTGTTTGTCCAGTCGGACCCTCAGTTTTGTCAAACTGAACTCTGAAACGGCAGCCGTTAGCTTACAGCTCATGAACATCCGAAGATGCGGTCACTCAGACAACTTCTTCTTCATAGAAGTCGGTAGATCAGCGGTGACCGGGCCCGGGGAGTTTTGGATGCAGGCGGAGGACTCCGTGGTGGCCCAGAACATCCACGAAACCATCCTCGAGGCCATGAAGGCCATGAAGGAGCTCTCGGAGTTCAGGCCGCGCAGCAAAAGCCAATCAGCAAGCACTAATCCCATCTCTGTGCCCACACGACGCAACCTCAACAACCCCCCACCAAGTCAGACCGGCCTGGTCCGGAGGTCCAGGACAGAGAGCATGGCAGCCTCATCTCCAGTGAGGAAGTTCACGTCCTGTCGGATAAGAACAGCCAGTGAGGGTGATGGTATTGTGTCCCGGCCCTTGTCCATATCCATCCCAGTGAGCGGGAGTCCCAACAGCCTACAGTCCGGGTCTCATTTAAGCCGGTCACACACCCTCAGCAGCGGCCGCACCTGTAGATTGCTGGAGTCGTCCTCAAACCTGCATCACAGTCGCTCCATGACCATGTCCCACTCTCCACCCACTGCATCCAGTCCTATCAGTATGTCTCCCAGAGGGGGTGCTAGTATGTCCACTCCTGACAAAAGCCGACGGCCGTTCAGCTGCAGTGCCTCTATCTCTGGCTCTCTCAGTGACACCAGCTTCATACTGTGTGGCGACTACAGCTCCAGTCCGTGTGATCAGAAATTTCTCCCACTGACGCGCAGCGACACCCCAGAGTCACTGTCCAGCACGCCTCCATTACATGACAGCAACGACCCTTCTGGTTACATGATAATGGAAGGTACTAGCGGAAGCAGGTCACGAGGCGGAGGGGACACTCATATATATGACAAAGCGTACAGGAAGAGAACGCACTCCCTCACTACACCTCGGCAGCAGAGGGTGGTGGCCCCCCTGTCCTCAGCCTCCCTGGACGATTACACCATGATGAGGTTGGCCCACGGTCAGAACTGTCACTCCGCCTCACCCAAAGTGTCCTATCCTGAGGATTACGGAGACATTGAAATAGGTTCCTCCAGGAGCTCCAGCAGTAACCTAGCTGATGACGGCTACATGCCAATGACACCAGGTGTCGCGCCACAGTCCGGAAAGGCAGAAAACTACGTTCCCATGAGCCCCATGTGCGTTTCGGCACCAAAGCAAATCATCAATCCCAGAGTTCACCCTCAGGCTGCTGCAGGTGGGGTCTTCAAGACCAACTCCCCCTGCCGCAGCTCTCTGGAAGACAATGGCTACATGAGAATGTGGTGCAGCTCCAAATCCTCCATGGAGAGTCCAGACAGGCCAGGGGAATACATGAACATGTCACCTGGAAACACAGCACCCCTTCAGACTCCCCCTGACATGTACCTGGGGCCGCTGGCTGGTGAAATTGCAAGGTCGTCAAACCAGACCAGGAAGTTCCCGGCCTCAAACAACGAAGAAAACAACCAGTATGTTCTGATGAGCCCCCAGAGTTTGAGACAGAAGTCTGGAGAGTCTGATTATTACTCTATGATGCAGCCCAGTACAGGCCAATCAGCACCTTCTCCTGTCAGGCACAGCAGAGCAGACACTCTGTCCTACAGAGGGAGGCTGGGGAGGCCCAACAGGTTATCTCTGGACACCCTGAGGATGCTCCCCAGCATGAACGAACACCCTCTGCCCGGAGAGCCCCGAAGTCCCGGGGAGTACATCAACATTGACTTCAGCAGCGCCAGATTCTCTGTGCCCCCTGCTGTGTCCACAGAGAGCCAGCCTTCATCTCTTGGCTCTTGTGGTGATGGCCCCGGGAGCTCTTCTCTGACAGACTACACAAACCTGGAGCTGGGCTCACACTCACCGAAGGAGGCTGACACTCCTGCTGAGCATCTGGACACGCTCCTGTGCCCATGTTCACAGGAGGAGGCTGGTTACCATCCGGCAGGTGTGACCGATGCTCAGAAGCTTGACATGGTGGTGAAAAGTGACTACACAGAGATGACCTTTAGTTTGACTAGCTCCCCTCCGCAGTTGGTCCCTCACAGCACGGTCAGGTGTGTGAATCGGTGTTGCTATTCATTTCAACAGTGCAGCTGCATGATGTCTCAAAAAATAAAAGTTCAATAATAATTTTACTGTGTCTGAAAGGTTTAACCTAAATATATACTTACTTTTTGAAGAGTGGGCAGATAAATTAATTCTTAACAAATCATAGATGTAAAAGTATAAATAATATATATAATAGGATTAACAAAGTCTAGTCAGCGCGACCTAGAACCTTTGATTGCAGCAATTTAGAGAATTGTCTTTAAAGTTATTCATAACAGGATATTTTTCTTTTATTTAATGTTTTCATCTTCTTCACAGCAAAGGCAGCAGAATGAGGGGGCTCTCAGTGGAAGACCAGTCCAGTCCAGAACACATGGGCGTGTTTCTCCTCGGGGCCACATCATCCAAGACTGTAGACCCCGATTGCTCCGTCAAGGTGATCCGGGCTAATCCACAGGGGCGTCGGCGTCACAGCTCAGAAACCTTTTCGTCCACTGCTACCGTGGCACCGGTCTTGCCTTCCTTTGCTCATGGTGAAAACATGAAGAGGCCCAGTTCGGTAGAGAACCTCTCCTCCCGCAGCAGTGACGGTTCAGATGAAGAGTACGGCAGCCCAGTGATGCGCCGGGGCTCGGCCGGTTACCCCAATGAGCTGAACTATATTGCTGTAAACCTGGATGTGAAGAAATGTGATGACCTAGTTGGCTTCAAACCCACAAGCAGCTGCAAAGGAGATATTAATGGATTACACAGCACTCCATATGTCTGTTTGGGTTTTAAGGAGGCTGCCACTACTGCTAAAGGTAAGGCTGAACATTTGTCACTGGACAGAAAGAAAAAAGAACTGTGAAAAAGGATGAAAGACTTTGCATTTTCTGTACAGTTGGCAGTCAGGTTCATAACAGCCGACATAAAATACACATTTCCCTTAGATTTAAATTTCAAACTGGTTTGTGGATTTAAGAGTAGGAGGCGCTAATGCTGTGTTCTGCTGCTTCTCCCAAGATGCTGTTTCCCAACAGACAGGACCTAGTAATAACTAAAGCAGAAAAACACCCAACACAGTGCACTTGTTATTCATCGTTTCAAGAGAAAACCAGGAGATCCAGGCAGGGTTTGACAGTTTCCCCGCAGCCTTCTTCAGACCATGGGTAGCTGTCATTTCCCAGTATTTCCCTCAGCTTGTGAAAGCAGCACGTGTCTGCTGTAAAACGTGACCAGGCTGAGAGCCTTGAAGTAAACAAGCCTCATGACTGAGCAGGACGCTGCCGCGCTGCCGGCAGGGAATGCAATAAGTACACAGAGAAAGATACTTCCCAAAGTCAGGATGAACAGCGATACAATACAATAATCAGAGAATTTTACTTCAACTTCTAACTGTTTCTGGTGTGTTGAGGAATGAGTAGTGTGGTTTGGTATTTGCAGTGTTGCTGCTGCTGCTGGCTGTTAGTGATCTCTGCCAGTTGTGGTGTCACCCTGAGCTGCAGGCTGTTCCTCCTCCAGCTGCTGCTGTTGTTGTTGTTCTTGACAGGGACACGTCATCTCTCATACAGACCTCTTTCAGTCCACGACACAGGATCGATACAGCGTCCCAGTTTGTCCAAGAGAAAATAAAACTGTGACGCCACTTTCAGAATGACGTCAGCTGTTGACAAGTTGAGTTGAACTCTTGTGTTTCCACACTGCTCATTGGGCACAGGGAGCTCACATGGATTGTGTGTGTGTGTACGCACGCAGATGTTTGTACACTGGACATTTGAGGCCACTCCACTGAGTGGACATGCCCCGGTGCATTCGAGTCTGACCTTGTAGGCAACGAGGGGGAAACAACAGTGCTGGGTCAGTTGCTGTGTGTCCATCAGGTGGATGGACGTCACAGACCACATTCCTGTCAGAGCAGTTTTGAAGAGTGACCCTGAGAGGAGTCTGTTCAAGTCGCTTCAAGCTGCTCCAACAGAGAGTGTTTTTCTGTACTTTCCAAACCACAACGTCTGTGTATCTGTTAGAGAAAGTAAACAGGAATGCACCTGAACAAACTAAAATAATTTTAATTGATTGAGTGTACTAGTTTATTTCTAACACTTCTTATGGTTCTTTTTTTAGATTATTCTTTATATTTATTATTCCATTCTATATATTTTTGTTTTGAGTCTTCTTTTTATCTATTGTTATTGACAACATTACACTCTACTAGTTAAGATCATAGAAGAAAAAATCCAAGTAGTATTATAGCATTAGGTTCCCCAAGCCCTGGTAAAGACTGAAGACCAGGGGTTTGATGCATACATTCCAAACACTGCAATTATATTTCTGTGACATACAAGAGTGACCACTCTTCTGACCATCATGTTAAAACCCATTTGATCAGGCCTGGGCAATTATTTTGTTTCGCAGGCCACAGGTGGTACTAATCTGAGTCACGGGCCAGATCAAGATCTGAGAGATTGAGTATTTGTGTGAACTAAGATAAATGATGAGTAAAGTATTGAATAAATGCTCAAATTATTTTAGCGTCATCGAGACCATCTATTAAAAAAATACTGGATTTGCAGCGAAAAGGTAAAAGGATAACGATAATATAAATTAAAACTATAATTTATACATTATTGGACAAGTTAGCCTGGCCAGACTAAAATGCTAAACAGGCATTTTTAGACTAGTTTTGTTTTTTGGAACACATTATGTTATTTTTACTGCAACCAAACCTGGGAATGGAAACTAGGTGGAATTTTAAGTGTAACATATAACCTTAGCCAGCAGTTATGGCAGTATTCCTCAAATCTGGCCACTTAAACACGCCTCTGGTACAGAATGTTTTACATTCTTCATATTTGTGAAAGAGAAAGTTTAAGAAACAAAATTATTTGGATACTTGTGGACTGAGGACCGCATATTTAAGATCGGTCAACACCACTGGCTCTAGTGTGTCTTTATCACTTAATTTTAGCGCCAACAGCTGTAGCTGCTAAACCGCTACATGTTTGCGCACATAGTTACAATTTTATACATACCAGATTTCTAGCTATGTGAACTCCATGTCACGTAACAGTCATAACTCGGTGATTTGTCACTGTGTCAGTGGTTGTGCAGGTGTGGTGACAAATAAGGCTGCACATTTATCTCTAGCTTATCAACAGAGTTGGATGTTTTGACACAAGGACTGGGTTTTATGTTGTGATATTAGGTAATAACTGATAACTTGTGTGTGTGTGGGCGTGTGATACTCTCACACCACAGGCTGTAAAGAGTGTTTGAGTTTTTTGTGGTTGTACAAACCTTTTGCAAGGTTAAAACTGAACAAAAGTAAAAAAAAATAATGAAGCAGTCGCTCGGTCTACTGATAGTTTGAAGCCTAGTTAGCTTTTTTTAGATGTTGGAAAAATTAACAGTCAAAAAGCTGTGCTTGTTTGCTCTGCTGAATGTGTGTTTAGGAAAGAGGGGAGAACAAGAATCAAGAACATACATGTGGACTCCAGCACGTACACATGTGGTCAGGGTTGTTTTTCATTTTCTTTTTTCCCCTGTCGTTGCCTGTGTCTGTGAACGCTTGGCAGCAATGTGCCGAGAGGGAGGGAGGGAAGGAGCGGAGCGGGGAGGGAGGAAGAGAGGGAGGGAGAGGAAGAAAACAAGCAAGTTGTTTTCCTTCAATGCCTGCCTGACTATTTGTTGGCGAGTCAGTAAATGTATGCATAATAGGCCAGGATGGCACGTGCACACTGCTGGCCTTCTGCCTCATTAGGTTGTGCACGTAGCAGAAAAAGACCAACAGAGTAGGAAGATAAAGCGCAGCCTTGTATGCTGGTTGAAAGAGGAGGGGAGGGGCCTGAGCTGTTTTCAAAAAGCAACAAACAAACTCATTGGTAGGTCTCTCCCTTCTGTCCAGCAGCATTATGGAAGGACATGAGCCCAGGATGGCATGAAATAAGGCCAGAAGGTCTTTGTGCCACAAAACAGGTCAGTGGGAATGAAACAAAGGAGGGTGGTTTTCTCCCTTCAGCATGGAAGACCAGGTTATTGTTGTTGTTGATGTTGTTGTTGTTGTTGTTGTTGTTGTTGCCGCCGTAGCATTCCGCTTCCAGTCATCACTACTAGAGGTTAATAGTGTTTTCTTGTAGTCAGACTTCTGGATCTCAAGTCTGTTTTGAAAATGAATACGTTATATTTTAGGTTTAGAACTTTCTCCATGTAGCGTCCATGTATCTGACACTCGCAGGGGTATTTCAGAAAGTGGGGTATGTGAAAAACTCAAGGTATGCTGTCGAGATGCACCAGTCAATCGCCTGACGATCTAAAACGCCGGTTTTATATCCAATCGGCCAAATTGGTGACCACATGGTCACTGTCGTATATTGCCAGTATGGGTTGTTACTGACAAACATGTTCTTCGACGGCAGTTTAGCGCGCCCAGATGAAACTATTTTTATTGTGTGCCAGCACAAACCAAAACACTGTTTGTAATGGCTGCAAATCAATGCCTAAGACGTTTGGGACAACAATCTTAATACGCCACTTAGAAAAGAAGCATCCCTTTTTTCTTTTAGCAAATATAAAAAGGACACAGCTGCTAAGAGGAGGGATACACCGCAGACTCAGAAACCACAACAACCCTCCATTGTGGGTCCAATGTTTGACATGAGTACTGACAAGTTCAAAGCCACCACTAGCTAAATAATGGATTTCATGGCACTGGACAACCAGCCTTTTAGTGTGGTACACGGTAAAGGCTTAGTAAACCTGGTGAAACACTTTAGTCCATAGTACAAATCACCAAGTGGGCGGTACTTTTCTGATACAGCGCTGCCTGAGAGCATTTCAAGCGAGTAACGCAAACTGTTGGACGCCACCCAATACCCGATCAGTTTTACAATGGACATTTGGACTTCAAACATGAGCTTAATGTCAATGGTGAGCATGGTGTTCAGTAAAATAAGTGGATCTTTCTCTGGTTGTCCTGCTTCATCATCATATCAGGGCTCCATTACTAATGGCTTTAAAGAGTGTTTGTGCAAACATGTGACTTAGTCAAAACAGTTGATTGAACCAATTCAAGTATTTTATTGGACCTACTTTCTGGAATACCCCTGGTGATCTTCACCTTGTCTGACGTGAAATCAGATCTCGGCTGATGACAGTCCGACATCACAACCTTGATCCTATGCCCAGGACCTTTGAGGCTCAAGTCTGTGTTTACTGTCAGGGGTAAGGTGAGGTGTTTGTTCATCTCTGGTTTTGTCAGCAGGCCAGCCCATGTGACTCCCAGACTGTTTAATTCTATAGTCACCCAGGCTGCCCCTCTCCTGGGGGAACAGACTATCTGCAGCGAAGATGTTTCAGCACCTGGTTCTTTAGGGTAGAGTTTGTGATGTCCACCAGCTTAGCTGTCTAAAATATTTGTTCCTGTTGTTGTTGTAATTATTATTATAATAATTATTATTAGAAAAAACAATTTAATGGGCCGTTATTTTTCTCCACACTGCAGTCAGATTTGCATATAAGAGCTTTACTGAGTCCACAGTGTCTGCAGCTGAGGTTTCAGCATAATTCTGGTGATTGAGCTGCCTGTGTAACAATAACTACGACAGCAATTAGCCCGATTGTTCTGTTCTGAACGCACTCACACACTGATTCTTCCAGACTCACTAAATGCACACGCTGTTGAATGTCAATAAATCTTGGAAAACTCTTGTAACCAGATATATAGTAACCAGAAGTAAAGGTAACACCATCGGCTCCTGTTTCAGACTTTCCGATTTGTGTGTGTCTGTGTGTGTATCTGTGTGTGTGTGTGTGCGCGCGTGCGCGTGCGCGTGTGTGTGTTAGAGTTTGTATGTGTGCTGTAGCACAAGAAGAACCTTGGTTAAATAGGCCATGATGTTCCAGTCTCTGGTACATTCTGCTTGATAACTGGTTCCAGGTGAGATTAGCGCTGAGATTATCTTACTGGGGTCTAGACTGGGGTTAAAGTGGAGAAAAACAGGTGAAGAAAAGGTTTAGTTCTTTGACTTTGTTCACCTTTTTGTACTAACCAGCTCCAAGATGACGTGGACATATGTGTAATTGTAACCTGTCTGACACGTGCCAAGATTTCCTGGGATTATGTGACATAACATCCCCTGTGTCGTCAAACAGTCAGTAGGTTGAAGGCATCTTCTTTCCACCAGAAGGGTTTGATTCCAAAATATACAAAACAAGTTGAGATTTCCCTTTTAATTTCATCATTATTTGCTGCTCCAGAAACCCTCCAGCCATGCATCATCCACTGCACTGCTGCAAGCTGCTACCTCCCCTGCTCAGCGTGCCCATGGCAACGCTCAACAGCAGACCCCAGCCCCCATCACTTCACAGCCCATCTGAGATTATGTAATTATAACCAGTGTGGAGCTGCCTCCCAATCCCAGCCCTCCCCCCAACTGTCCTTCAACAGCTTCCCCACTGAACCAGCTGCTGTTTCCACAGTGACACATCTAACTGATGCATGAAGGAATTGGCCATTGGTCTGAGTTCAGGTGGAGCCCATTTGATATTAAATAATTCAGATTTACTTATATAATTTATCAAAGACCAACTGTCACCAATAATATTTCCTCTTTAAGCAGCACCAACAGGGAAATCAAGAATTACAGAAAGTGTTTATATGATAAATAGCTTCCTGCTACCGAGGTGCATATTATTCAGTTTTTCAGTTTAGTATGTCATAAATTGATTAAATTCAAAGCACTACGTTATTGTGAAGAAAATATTCAGTTAGAAGCCCAAAGGAGTGGACTGCAATAAAACAAACGTAACAACGATGTGTTTTTATTGATAGCATGTGCAGTAAAAGTGTAAACTGTTAAAGATCAACGCCATGAATTAAGTCCTTTATCTTTAAGAGCCATTTTAGTTTTATGTTGTTTCCATGAACCGCAGTTAAAGGAAGTCGTCATGATGCGGTTATTTTGTATTGTATATATTAAGTTGACACTATTACCGTATTACCATAGATATATGTGTAAGTATTAGCTGTGAACAGTTATTTGTGATTGCATGTCAGAATTGTTCTCACAGAGGTTTGATGGGTGGATCCAGTCCACTGTGAAAGCTCACACTGTTACTGTAACAGTGTAGTGCTGAGGTGTCCACAATTTTTTAGACTTTAGTTTACCAATGACTAAGGTGGCCTTACTGCTTTTACAATATTGATGACGCAAATATGTATATATAAAATATATATTCATATTCAGTTATATTTTCATATATATGCACAAATATATATTTAAATGTAGTTACTGAAATGAACTGAAAACATGTATACAGTATGTGTGTGTGTATATATATATATATATATATATATATATATGCACACTATCTAGCTAGTCTTTTTAAGACGAGACATCTATTAACCTGCTGCCTCCGTGTTTATCTGTTTCAGACTGATATGTTTCTCCATCCTCTGACTTTGGCCTCTTCACCAACTTGCTGCTTCAGAGAAATCCTCTTCATCCTCTTTACCCTGGACAAGGGTTCTACAGTCAGGACTGCTGTGCCCACCCCCCTCCCCGACCCTCCACCTGGCTGCACATGGACACCTACAGCATACAAGCATGTCACCACATATGCATGACATTAGTCTGCTTCAGTATGGACAGGTGTGCCGGTGACTCAGCGAGTGTGTATGCGTGAGTGCGACTGTGCGCGTGTGTGTGTGTTCCCAAACCGTTCAGAGGCCATTTCTCCTGTGACCCCACTTTTGGCACAAGCACAGAATCAAAGATCGTAATTGAATGGCAAACAATCATGTCTTATCCACAAACTGTTCAGTTCATTGTGGTTGTTGAATGAAAAACCTGTGTGTGTATATACGGTATATATGTGTGTGTGTGTGTGTGTGTGTGTGTGCGTGCGTGCGTGTGTCTTATGCAGGGACTGGTTTGTTGGTGAAACCTACTATAAAGATGCCCAGGGAGTAAGGATACCAAGGTACACTGATAAAATAATATATGAATATCTATGAGACTTTATTCAGATCAGATATTTTATTTATTTTTTTAAAGAAATGAATGTCTGATAAGGAAACCTAACTGATGCCTTAATGTCTGTACAGTCCTCATGTTTTATACATATATATATATATATACAGTATATCCTATCACAGTACGTCTGGTCGGACCTACGGTACATCTCTATATATTGCTATACTATAAGGAAAAGACATAGTTTACCCTTAAATATAAACTATTTCAGAAATATAAAGTGAGGCTGCTCCAGATGAGATATATTTAAATATATCATTGAAAAGAAGTATTTTCTTAAGTCCTTATTTCTTATTTATTCTTATCTAGTTTATTTTGTCTAATCAAAAGGCTGGACATAGAGATTTATTTATATATATATATATATATATATATATATATATATATGTATATAATTCTACAGTTCTCGTACGTGTTCGAAGCTCAGCTCAGACCCACAGCACCAGGCATCTGAATGCACTGTACCTCCCACAGTTGGAGAACCTCAAACACTCCTACCTTCATACCTGTGACCTGCTGTTTGAGCTCAAGGCAGGTCTGCCTGCTGTGGTGTCACTCGATGGTACCACTGTCTAGGTTAGGGTGGAAGACGGTTGGTGGAGCCAGTGGGAAAATGGGCCACACTCTTCAAATGTTTTAAGCCCACTAAAGTGGAATTAGAGAGGCACGGCGGTTGGATAAAGCACTGATGGTAGGAGGGCTCTGTGGAAAGGTCACAGCTGGCACCATCATGGAAGTTCACTGGACAGTCAACTGAGTCTGTGTCAATTAGAGCAGGAGAATTAACTACTGTATGTGCATGACGGCTATAAAACAAGCTCCACAGCAGGCCTCCTAGGCTGTTCTGGTTAGGTCACAATCCAACATCTGATGGGTCTGCCATATCTCAGTCAGTGGACTCTGTCAACGACTCTAATAGTTAAGGGTTTAAACCCTTAAGTCACAGTCCTGGATGTTGGATCAGAGTGTATCAGAGTTGAAGCTCGGCCAGTATCACTGTGCAGAATGAGAGCTGCAGACCGGGTATTATCAGCTCAAATTATCAGAAGAAATTAAGTGAAATTTAAAAAATGTAAAAATTAAATACATTTTCTGGGATACATCTGTATTCTAACTGATGGATTCCCAATATTTGGGAATGTCTGCAACAGTTAACATTTGTAAATATTAGTTAACTTGTCTTAAATTGTGAAAACCACTTAGATGTGAAGTACTAGAAATAGTAATATTGGTGTCAAAACTAGTGTTATTGAATATCACATTTGTTATCACTTATATCTCTTAATAAAAGAAAGTGGTTTGGAAGTCCTCAACCAGGTGTAGGCTTAATTGAATTTGCCAAATAATTTTGCAAACTGTAAATGACTCTACAGAGCTTAAGTAATAGGGATTTTATTAATAGACTAACTCAGCATTATAGTTAAATGGTGATAAAGATAAGAGACCATGTGAAGTAGAGACAGAAACATTGACCAATTACTGTGAAACCAACTGCTTTTCTGAAAAATTTCGGGAAAATTGTGAATGACAAAGAAATTGATCCAAATTATATCCAGGTGGATGCCTTTGGTTGGTGTGACTCTTAGATGAGAGCCCTCTTATCAAACGTTCCGGTCTGTACATCGTCCAACACGAGGACTCACATTGATCTGCTATGACTGACTCTGATCCACACTGACCTGCACTGACTCAGTACGTCAGACCGCCTTGACCCAGACTTCCCCCTCACTGGCCCACGGTCCCTTCGTCGTACATCAGGTTGTGACTCTGATGTGTTCCTGTCTGAATGTATCACTGAGCTGGTGTGGCAACACTGCAGCAAACACACACACACGCACACTCACACACACACACACCTGTGGTGTTACTACACAGGTGTGTATTATTGAAAGGGTACCATGCTGTGTGTGTGTGTATTTATCTCTAAGAGTCTGGAATGTTTAAACTGTACATAGATAGAGTTGAACTTACAGATACTGTTGGAGTCGACCTATGTTGCAACGATATTCCTCTGTAATGACTTTGGCTACACATCCATAAAGAGGTGTGTGGGGGGTGTTTTTCCCCTGGATTGGGGTACGGGGCAGTTGTACAGTAGATTGTATTATTTCTTTTCAGAGTTTGTGACTTTATGATTTAAAAAAAATAAGCAAATCTGTCTATTTTATTAAAGAGCTTTCTCTGCCTTGTTGACACACTTTTCCTAACAGCTTATGCAATTGTGACATCACTATCTAGTTTACAACCCGTGGAACCAAATGTACCATTGCATCTTAGTTATTTTTCCTCTTCTTGTATTTCCTGTGTTTTCTTTTTTACGTCCCTGGGAACACTGGAGTGTCTCAGAGAGGGTTTTTTTTTCCTGTTTCTGTGTCCGTGGACAGATCCCTCTGTTTGAATACTGTTCCTGGACTGTCTCGGTTTGAATGTTCTGTCGTCTTCCATTGTACATAAATCAATATACCTTTATTGTGGTATCAGCCAGAGATGATGATAAAATGATTTCTAAAGTTGGGTAGTAGAGTATTGCTTTTGTCTGTATTGATTATGGATAGCAAACTACAGAAATAAATGAATTTATTTAATGACATACAACCTGCTTGTGTTTTGTGGGTTTTTTTTTTCCAAAACAATATGTTTTCTGTTTCCTTATAACAAGACCTACATCTTCTATCTCCTCCTATCCATTACTGGATCTCAGGGGCAGCAGTCTCCACAACTACCACCCAAATCACACTGCACCATACTGTGAGCCTTCCAGTGAGTGGTTATTGTTTTAATTATTTGTTATCTAAACCATAAATGAGGTATTTTTACTGCTTCAATTTTAGATTCACAAAATCTCCTTTGTGACTGTTGCTGAAACATTATTAAGACAAAAAACAATAAGTCTGACCGTAGAACATGAAGTGTAGCAAATTCTATACCTAGTCGGTGGTGGCCTAGTGGTTGAGGAAGCAGCCTTAGGTCTGCAATACTTCAGTTTCTAATCCACGAGCTGCCAGGTTGCCACTTTGGGCTCACCACCCACAGGAACTGGCAGTGACAGTAGGGAGCAGTGGGATGTGGGTGCCAGTCTAGAGACTGCAACCCCTAAGACCTGGTAACCAACAAGAGGATGAAAATGAATGAATGAATTTCACCTTCATACAATGCAACAATTTCTTATTTCTAAATTAATTAATCATATTTAGCAGCTGAAACAAGGCTCTGCTCCTGTTTTTGTTTACCTCTATTTGACATGCAGCCTACAGTCTGGACATCAGATGTGGGCCACAGTCCACTCATCACCTACTGAACTCATTTGTTTTCAAACTTACTTTGAAACATTGAACCTTGGGGTTTTAACAGAAGTTGATTTTTTTTTTACAAGCCCAGATCTTCAAACCCGATACAACTTCATTATCATCAGTGCCTAATATCAGGGTCAGATCTGTCAGGACAGAATGAGAATGTCCTTTCTTCATCTTGTGCCGAGTGAGAACTCAGCTCTGAGAGCCAACACTTTCTCTACGCACCAGCTGTTTTATAACAGACGAAGGTGCAGGGTGGGAAGAGGGGGGTTTGGGGGCGGGCAAAGTCAGCCAATGACTTCCTGCCAAGCCACACGTCTCCAAAAATGAGAGTGTAGCGAGTGCACAGAGGTCAGAGGGTTTGAATCCTGAAGTAAACAACTCTCTTCACCTGTTTCTGCCTCCCCACGCACACACACTCACACACACACACCACAGCAGCAGTAGCAGCTTGTTTTTTTTCCTTTATCTGTTCTCAAGCAATCACTGGAAGATTAGATTAATTTCCAATGACAAGGTCACATTTCTTATTGTCGGTTACTTATTATTGATTCAAATCAGGCCTACACTAAATCAGAACAACACTTTTTTTTACTAAACTGTAGTCAATATTTCTCAGATATGGATCCTTTGACCATTAGCAGTGCTGTAACATAAGAGTCCCTCAGAGTCCTCACCCACACAGGCCACCGTTTCGTGATGTCTGCCTCACGAGTCACGTAACACAATAAACGCAATGATAGTTTCTATCATTATAAAAATCATCCTTCACTTGTGACTTTAAGACTACAACAAGGTTAGAACAAAAATTCTCAAATTTGAAATCAAAGTGAATATAAGATAGAAACAGCAGGGTGTCTGAATGAGTGGACTAAAGTCATTGTTCCTGTCATTATTTAAGGGGTGGGCTCTTTCCAGTGGGATGACTGCCTGGAAAAATTTCAAGAAGGTGGTGGAGACTGCTGCTCCCATGACCTGGTAACAAAAAGGTGGATGAAGAGAGGTGAATGGACTGGTGGATGGATGCACGGATGAATGGAAGGAGGGACGAATGGAAGGATAAAGATTGGATGGGTGGATGGGTGATGGATGAATGGATGGATGGATGGATAGATGGATGTATGGATGGACGGATGGATGGGTGGATGGATGGATGGAAAAAAGAATATATACAGTAGATAGAATAATTAATGGATGCATATGGAGCAATGGGTGTATGGATAGATGCAATCAATAGTGATAAATAGGTGGAAGGAAGGGTTTGGGGCTGGATAGATGGATGATGAATGGAAGGATGGTTGGAAGAATGGAAGGATTCTATCCAATCTTATTTTATTTTCACTATATACTCGTTGTTACCAAGTAATGTTGAAGGAACTTCCTAATGCTGGTTGTCACTATAGGTGCAAAGAACAGAAGTTGGTTTCTGACTGATGGCCAGCTGAACAGAACATTATCAGAGCTATTATACAGCATATGACAAACTCAAAGTCCATGGGCCAAGTGTGGATCTTTAAGTAATTTTTGTGGCCCAGAGGAGTTTAAAAAGCATTTGCAAATTTTTTTTTTAATTTAATTACATAGCAATTAAATTACATAGCAATTCAACATCGGAATAGAGTACAGGTAGGATAGAACAACTGGACAAAGGTCTCAGTAGTGATTTGTGATAAAAAGGTGTCAGCTAAGGTGAAGGGAAAGGTTTACATGACTGTTGTGAGATCAGCCATAATGTAAGGTTTAGAGATACTACAGGTAGAAGACAGGAGGCAGAGCTGGAGGTGGAGGAGTTAAAGATTCTGAGGTTCTCTTTAGGAGAGACAAGGATGGACAGGATCAGGAATGAGGTGATTAGAGGGACAACACAGACAGGGATGTTTGGAGAAACGCTGGAGAAGCCAGAATGAGATGTTTAGGACATGTTCAGAGGAGGAAAAGTGGTTATATTGGTTGAAGAATGCTAGAGATGGAGCTACCAGGTAGGAGACAAAGAGGAAGGCCAAAGAGAAGATTTATGGATGCAGAGAGAGAGGACATGGAAGTGATTGGAGTCAGAGTTGAGGATACAGAGGACAGTGTGAGATGGAAATTGTTGACTGGCTGTGGCAACCCCTAAAAAAGGGACAAGCCGAAAGGAGAAGAAGAATAGCAAACCAACGTCAACAAATCACAATCAATTGCAGAAACATATAACAATACATCAGTTACATTCATAAAGTCCTTCAATCACTACTGGCCCTTCAATTAACTCAGTTGTTGCTGTGTCCCCTGGTGAAAATGAGTATGATGATCCAACTCCTCATCAATTATCAAATTAGTACTAACAAACAACAAGGTCTTCATCTCTGATAAAATTCTCTATTTAACGGTGTATAGCAGTTTAAAGTGCGTCACTTACACAAACTGCTGAAATCTATTGGCTTTTTTTGATGAATGTGGCTGCAATGTGGGTTCAGTGCAGACGTGACACTTTACAAATGACTCTGTGCCAACACACGTACACACACACAGACTGCCACTGAAGGCAAACCTCTACTTAGCATGTATTAATTAGTGGAGTGACACTGTCAGAGGGACTTTGTTTTGCTGCCAGGCAGAAACCAGCTTTACATAAGACCCAGCCACCAGTCAGTCCACCAGGAGGTACACAGCGTCCCACTGACTGTCTGGGAAAATAAAGAAAACACTTTCTTTTTCTGTATTCTGCCACAGAATAGAACCTGTTTGCACATTTCTCTGAGGGCACGCTGCAGCAGAACACCATAAAAACCAAAGGAGCCTTTGTAGCCTGATGTCTTTGTTGTTTTGCCAAATGGCTGTCTCCACAAAAGGACTTGTTACTAAAATGTGTGTCATGGATGTACAATTCTCAGGCCAGTAAAACAATAGTTAAGGCATCCCAAAATACTCTTTACAGGATGTTGCTTTGATGTGTGTGTGAGGCTGAGCTATTCCTGGATTCCCAAAATTATTCCTAAATTTGGAATTTAGAATTATATACTTGCACACATACACACATGCATGGAGACTCAGAATAAAAGATACAGAGACAGTGGGATTATCGTGACTTTTCCTAAATTGGCATTTGCTCTTGTCGTCTGTAATCTTGTGACATTTTTTGTGTCATCAAACTTGTGAAAGTTTTGAAATTTCAAATGAAACGAAACCCTTTGAAATGCATTATTTTTCTTGTATGATAATAACAACCCTGTGATGGGAACACATGCACAAAACCACTGGGACACGAGAGCAGATAAAATAATTCAATTACACATGGACACATGCATGCAGACAATGGGCAGACACGGATCAGCTGATACACCGCTGGCGTCTTCCACGCAATTCAATTCTTCACTGCAATGTGATTATTGGTTAAGGTAAAAAGTATTAGGTTTGATACTTTTGTCCAGGAGTGACAAATAAGGGGATCAACATCTACTAGTAGATACTTATGGGACTTCTGAGAACTCATTAGCAATCACAAAAATAATAATAATAATAATTGGGCAGTTGTGTTAAAGAAGCTGACTTGGATTCAGGTTCTAATCCACCAGCTGCCAGGTTGCCATTGAGATGCTCTTAGCATAGCACCGTCCTGACCCACATAACATCCACATAACACCACCCACAGGAAGGGTTATAGTACACAGCTGTGTGGCAGTCATGAAGACTTCTGCACCTGAGACAGATTAGAGATAGAAGATGAAAGGATGCGTGAACAGTAATGATAATGATAATAATGATAATAACAACAACAACAACAATAATAATAATAATAGGAACAATTATTACTATTATTATTTTTGTTATTTTTGTTGTTGTTATTGTTGTTGTTATTATTATAAGAGGGGGCTTCAAGTACACTGTGATTTGTGTGGAAGTTGTGGAGAGCGATCACTTCAAATAATAATAATTCTTATTTATTTATTCTTAATGAACGTAGAAAAATACATATAATTTCATGGTTAAATGCTTATCACTCTAGCTGTGAGTGATTAGCATGTTGACCATCTGGACATCTGCTGTAGCGTTCCATATATTTATTTTAAATACAAGTAGAATTGCGAGTTGATAAATATTTTTCAAACGGAACAAAATTGCGACAGGAGCTAACTACTGGTGGCTCGAAGTTTAGTCAACAGACGAAATGGAAGGACGTCTCAGCAGCAGCACCTATGAAGAGGCCGTGTGTGTTTGTTTATACAGTACAAACAAATGAGAAGGTTGAAACAAAACTGATGGCTGAGCAGCACTGTTACTCTGACAGAGTCTGAAGACAAACTGAAGACAAACGTCTAAATAACGTTTTTCATACATTACATTATGTACAAGTTAAGATAATAATAAGATAATATTACATTACCCAATAGTGGAATTTACGTTAAATAGTTGGTGTCTGTCTGACGTTGACTTTCAACCGTATCCTGTTGAAGAAATAGATTTTAATCGAACATTAAATAAAAGTTAATAACAGTTCCACTTAAATCTGAAACTACCAGAAACATTTGTGTGTGCTTATCTGAGACACATATTAAATTATCCTTATAGGTCATTTCCATGTGTTGATACGTGTGAGCTGGATGCACTTCAGTCTACTGTACATGACAATAGAAGAAGTGACATTCATCAGAAATCATAAGCATGTAAGCAGTTCCTTTAACTGTGGAGCCCTGCCGTTTATTTTGGAAATCTCATCTAGCCTCAGCTTCACTGGGCCTCATTGTCCACCTGCTGTCCTGTTGTGCTGCTGCTCTTCGTGGTTTTCAGAGTAACTGCCCCCTATATTTCTCCTGGAATCAGTCTACAGTGGCTTTGAGTTTCACCTCATTGATCTCAGCCAAGGTGCTGCAGCAGCAGCATCACAGTCCACTCCTGACCCACTTACACGACCAGCGCTGAATTTTTTCACAAACATGCAATTATGACATACTAACATACATTTAGGAAAGACCGAACAAAGGCACATTCTTCTGCTGGAGTATGGGTCAGTACCCAGAAAGGCAGTATTGACTGACTAGTTTCAGTAAGTGTAAAAGCTTGTTGTTCCAAACATATAGGAGAATCAACCACTCCTCCTTTGTGAATGTAGACTGGATCAAAGCCCTCTGTCTCCTCATGTCTTACTCTGTGGTCATGAGACCAGGAGTGTGGAGGTCACACCATCAATTACTCTTGTTTTCTCTTTGCACCCAAGATCATTCTAAATGACATTAACCATGAGAAGCGTGGTCTGTTCTCACACGGTCCTCATGACCTTGTTACCCTACAGGTTTGGCCCAGAATTGTCTAGATGTTGGTAGATTGGTAGCGTGGTGGAATTAGTAAAAACACATAAAAAAAAACAGCATCCTTCAGGAGGCATTTAACACAATTCATAATTGCTGTTTCTTGCCAACACTGATATTATCTTCATCACAAAAGCAGTTAAGACACTTCTAGGGAATCTGGGGAAAGATCAACCAGAAGAAAAATAACCATGTTACCAATTTCTGCGTCTTATTGTGTTGGACTTTAGTCGGTACTAATTCCAGTTTTGCATCATCTGGATTCTTTTCCTGAGAAAATTCATCTTTAATTACAGAGGTCTGGCAGATACATGAAAAGAAAACCACCACATTTTTGCCTTGGCTGTGTGGGAACATGTGCAGTTGCAGCTCTGCAGTTTTTTGGTCCACAGAATTAAGTTACCACGTGTTTGGACGTTACTGTAGCACATGTCCCACCCACTGCTGACAAAACACTTCTGCTGCTGTCGTCCAGTCAGCTGGGAACAGGTTATCTTATCAGGAGACTCTTTCTCACAGTTTGTTGGAAGGATTACAACACTAGACTACGTCCGTACGTAGAGTGGCAGTAGGTAGATCAGGTAAAGGCAGCTTTGTATTGACATGTCGCATTAGTGTGAGTTCTCTATGCTGGAGTCTGTTCAAAGAGTAGAAAAACAACATTTTGCACAGCACATAGACTCAATTCTCCTGTGGTGAAGAAGTGTGGATGGAATGAAAAAAAAGTTTCGTTTTAACAATTCAGTGCTTTATCTGAAATCCAGAGTATTTTAAATTAAAATTGTGTCTTTCAGCTAAGTATATATGATTGATGCATTGATAGAATCAGAACATGGCGATCTCTTGATGAAAATGTTGAATAATGTTAAACTGCATCTTCATTTTTTAAATATGGATTTTATATTTTAAGAAAGGTCAACATCTCAAAAATAGGGTTTTTACCAAGTGTGCTTTGATTAGTAGAAGCAGAAAACAACTTACATAACTATACAGCAAAGTCCTTGCCTCTGCCTTTAAACAGACCATAACCCTTGTCACCTGACGAACTTGCCGGATTGTTTTCTCCCATGTTCACCTACTTCTATTCAGGGCGAAACCTGACCTATGGTATGTTATGTAAGACGACACAGACATTAGTGAAGCAGGAGCAGCGGAGCGACAGAGGAAGGACTGTGTTTGGTTCCACAGGAATGTCTTTGCTTTATACAGACAGTGGCATCTTATAAATGGATCTTTTTTCACTTGTCTGGTCTGTTTTCAGAAACCACGCCTAAATGACTTACTGCCACTTTCATGTAAAAGAGCTTGAGAGATTATTTGGCCAAAATTACCTCACAGTTGTAGATAAAATCTCTTGGATCCATAAGTGCTTTTGTCATATCTAACAACACATCATTTATGTCAGATGGGTTTTATTTGTTTAATTCTGAGAATACATTAGTGTCATATCACATAATCCATTCTTTACAATGAAAAGAATCATGTTTGTTTTTTATCTCCTGTAATTCCAGAGAATACATGAAAAAACATAAACAAATCCACTGAGCATTGTTTAATCCACGGAGGAAACACGTATTCTGCACGACAGCAGAGTTTTCACAGCACGACATTTTCCGATTACAATCAGCAGAAGCCAAACATGCAAAGCAAAGATTAGTAGGACAATGATGACGCCATGGATGTATGTACACGCAGTCATGTGCCACATGAACCCTGCTGGTTGAGCCGTACATCCATCTGTGTGCACCCATCTGTAGGGAGACAACATTTAAACAGTACAGTATTCTACAGACTTACTTAAAGAGACGTCTTTGGAACCGATGTAAGCAGTGACTTACACAAGTTTTCTGCACGGAGAGTCTCCCAGGGTTTGGGCTCTCTTCCGAAGTTAACTGGTTTTGTAGCAGTATTATATTCATTGAATTTCAGTGTTTCAGTATTTCTGTGTAGGTTCTAAGTCATCCAGGTCATCTTATCAATATTTAAGTTACTTCAAGGGCAACTGAAAGGAGAAGATTTCGTGGAGATGATTACCCTCTCATTAAAGAGAAAGAAACCTTACGGAGTACAGTTGCCCCCGATCTCACTAGTTTTGGATGCTTTGTTTCCAATAAAATATTTTTGTCACAGTATGACGTAGAGTCATTAGTACAAGATTCTATCTTTGTGTTATAGACTGAGAAAATTATAGGCTCTGTGCACTTGGAAAACCCTTGTTGTGTGCATGCACAGTTAATTTGGGTAGGAAGATTTTATAGGTAGGAAAATATTTCAGAACACCGGAAATTTGATTTTATTACAACTTAACGACTGGTCCTTGAAAACAGTATGAGACATTTAACCGGTCCATGGCGCAAAAAAGAGAACACTAATGTAGACGACTGCACTACAGTACAGTTTCTTACAGCAGAGACTAACGCTAAAAATTAGAAATAACATGAGGTTGTCATAAGGATACAATGTGACCTCATAGTGTGTATTTCTTCAAACATCATAGTTTGATAAAAGAGTTTTCAGCACACACCCTGAGTTCAAGTATTAAAGATAATTTCTGCTCATACATTGGATTTATTTTATATATTTCTTAGTTTTATATTTACTTGTTATTTGAATTTGGAAATTAAATAAAGTTCAAAGCTGCAGCCAGGTTTTAATGCTTTCCTGCTACTTGCCAAAAGTATTTTTAATAATTATTGAAGTAGCATTATCTCAGGCAATTTACACTTTTGTTAAGTAATGAGTAATCTACTTAGAAACTTGTTTTCAGATGTGACATTGATTAAGCCTACTTTCTCACACTGGAAGGAATTCTAATAAAACACAGCAAATATGCTTGATATGAACACACCCTGATGCTACATTCATGTGGAGCATATTTGACCATTGTGTGCTAAACATCAACATCACACACACATTCACCTTTAACTTCTAGAGAAATACCTGTCATAGTTGTTGGTATCACTCATCCGTTAATTGTTCAGGATAATTTTGATGACGCAGAATATGTGCTGTACTCTCTCTCTACACTATTTAAGTGAAGCCAGGTGATGTGACACGCAGAAGCTGAAAAAGGTATTGCACCTGAAATCTTAGACACAAGTCTGATTCCTAAACCATAGGCCCCCAGCAAAGGTAAATTCATAAAGTTATCTCCTGCTTTACTTTAACCCTGAGCAATTCCCAGTGAGAAATTAACCGTAACATTTATTAATCTAAGTTTATACATATTCATTTCACAGTTTAGACTTAAATAATTCAGTGAAATAAGATATAAGCTAAAAACTATCTTCAGATGCACACTTTCTCTGCCCCTTTTGCTATGCTGGACCGAGGGGATGTCTACAAATACTACTTTGTTATCTGTCATCTTATAACTTAAGGGTAGGAACTAAGTATGCTGCTTGATGTCAGACCCTGACATGCAACCTTTCATACATGCCATAAATCCTTCAAATACACTTCACATCTTCTAGGCTTGCTTCTAAGCCTGCAGGCCACTACATTTTTGTCTGAATGCCAAAGACTTGCAGTGAAAGCAACCATTTTTACCAAATAAAAAAGAACCACAACAACAACAAAAAATTATACTTAGCTTGATTGATAAGGAATACTGGGGCATTTTCTAATGCTCCACTGTCCTTCAGCATCAATGTTTTTTACTCTAGTACAAGTGCTTGTTTACTTGCTGAATGGAACGCAGAGTTATGTAAGGCTTAATCTATCAGAGAGTACATTTGTCCCTGTTTTACCTGGACTACAGGGCAGCTAACACTGGGGTATAAAGCTGTGACTCACACGTCAAACAGACGACCTGATAATGTGCCATGTTTATTGTCACGCACTATTTTAACTAATGATGCTTGAATAATCAAATGAAATGAAATAAATGTTGCAGAAACGCACTGCTGCTAGTACACACATAAACACAGTACGGGTTAATTTTGGGACAGTGCAATTGAAATACACTGTCTTCCTCTGCAAAAATGGTGCCATCTGTCTTACTTTCTTATTTTCTTCATGTGATCTAAAAGGTGTTTGGGTGTAAATGATTACCAAAGCAGCCAAACCCTGCTGTAGTAGTTGTATCAGATATGGCATTAATGTAGAAGATAATAATTCAACAACAAAGATGAACTCTGCCTCTTTAAGATAACAAAATATGATTTTGTAATTAATATATTTATCTATTTTTTTTCTTGGATGTGATAATCATGACAGTGATAAACAGGACTCCTGAGCTGATATGAGACCAAGAAAAGACCAAAGTAACAAACATTAAAAAGGTTGGAAAAATGTATATATTTTAAAATGTTGCAATGCAAATACTGTGAGTGGATTTCATTTGCATCTGATTCTGTTGGAATCTATTGGGTGATCAGGTTGTTTGTTTGTTGAACTTGGGTTGGTATTATGATCCACTGTACAATTTAGGTGTCACCGACTATTTTCACAAGAAATTACATTTAGGACGTCAGTGAACAGTATACACACAGACACACAGACACACAGACACTAACTTGTATTAATCCTGTTTGTAGTGACGCTGTTACCCTTAATTCACTCTGACCACTAATCATCAGGACTTACAGCTCACCATTGCCACCCTGCGTGATTGTGTTGCCATCATTATCTGCTGGAACTTCCCCTGATGTTTGTTGAAAACACAGCTCTTGAGATGTTTTGAACGGCTGTGTGTGCATCAGTGATGTGGGTCAAGCTGCCCGTTTAAACTCTGGGACATTAATCAGTGGCCACAACTGGTGAAGAAGAGGCAGTTGTAAGAGAGAGTTTAACATCATTATACCTGTGCTTTTAGACTCATAGTAGTCCAGTCATCAGGAGCTCAAACCGGACTTCAAATAATATACCAGTGCGTGTAACTAGTAATGATAATGTTCGACCGTTTTCATCCGCCCTGATGATAATGTAGTATTAAATAACTCTTTACTGATTTATTGACAAACTGCTCTGAACTCCTCCTCGTCTCTTATATTTTAAGACAGGGAAACATAAGGGCAAGATGAGAAAAAAAGCTTTGAAAGCCTAAGTTTGACAAATCACATCACAATTTAGACATGGAGCACTTTTTAAGGATCCTAAAGCTCTTTCCCAGAAAAGGATGGAATACCCTAAACTGTTTGAAGCAGAAATACTCCTACTTCCTGTAACAAGTGTTTCAAATTCAGAAGTGTATTTCTTCATAGAAGAAGGAGTGCAGCTGCTCGCCGTATGACATTCTTTACCCAAAGCTTTTCCTCAGCAGTATAAACAGGAGAAATCCTATTACGGGGAACGGTTTAGAGCCTATAGGAATCTTAGTATCACCTCAACAACAAACCAGGCGCAGGTCGTGTGGAGGGCATATTTGTGTGCAGGGGGGGATCAAATATAACAAATATTCGACATAGCTTAAGTTGTTCAGAGCAGAACTCACTCTTTACAGAGGCAGGGGGTAAGCTGTAACAAAAATCTGAAACCCCCCAAAATGTTTTACTTAACCTGCAAAAAACCCTAGAAAATGAAGCCAAGAGCAGGTGTGTTATGTAAACAGCAGGTGCAGTGGACCTTCTCCATCAGTAGTTCATGGAATCGCTGAGGTCCTTTGGTTCTTTGAGCTTCAGCTGTTCACATGACCCATAATAAAAACACAATTAACTTTGGCATTAACGGAAAGTACACTGTCAACATAGTCTGCTCTTTCATTAAACATCAACAAACTATTGCGACGCCTATCCATTGTCACAGTGACACAGCGAGGCTCTGCAGCGGAATATGAAGTTCAACCACAACAGAAGGCAAGAGCAGGAAAGTCTAGTCTCAGTATGGTTGCAATTCCATACTATTACTATGTACTATGCTGTACTTGTCTATAATGGTTGCACTATGCTCAGACATGGGGACTCGAGTCTGAGATTGGACTCAAGTTGCACTTGGTGACTTTCAAGTCAAGTCACAAGTCGCACTTAAGTCACGAGACTTAAGTGTGACTAGTGACATGACTTGAGACTTGCCATGTAAGACTGGAGACTTGACTCGGACTTCGGTGTCATGACTCGCAAGTTGTGAATGAAGTCCATAATTAAGAAATTATCTATTTTGTGTCATCGGGATTCGGCAACATCGGGCAGAGAGCATCCCATCCGGAGCAGAGGGGAAAGAAAAGGAACACACACACACACCAAACAGGCCCTAAAAACTTGTGGCTACCCCAACTAGGCCTTTAGCAAAACAGGTAAAAGGCAGAAGAAACAAAACACTTCAAAACACCTCACAAAAGGTCAGAATGGATGGAAACACAAAGTGGTGCCCTATGTTTCAGGATTAAGGACAAGGACAAAATTCCAAGGGAAAACCTTAACAAAGGTCTGTGCAGTTCAGTGCAGTGGAGAGTGTTCAGATATGTATATTGGGGAGACCAAACAACCACTCTGGAAACGCACGGCCCAGCACAGGAGGGCAACCACATCAGGACAGGACTCAGCAGTTTATCTCCATCTCAATGAAAAGGGACACTCTTTCAAGTACTCAGATGTGCATGACAAGGAGGACAGATGGTTTGAGAGAGGAGTGAAGGAAGCCATCTATGCCCAACTAGAACAACCAACCTTGAATAGAGGGGGAGGTCTGCAATTTTCTGCTACAGACCATTCTGCCTTGAGATCCCACCCTAAGAAGTTAAACTGTTACCAGTTACCAGAGCAGGCTTCTCTAGACAAGTGTAACAACGACTCCCATTCACAGCTGGACATGTAACAAGAAAACTGCTCATTAACATCAAGAGCAGTTTCTGTATAAAAATGTGTGATCAAAACAACTCTTCACACCTTTGTCCAGTGGTGAAGGGAGTGGTCTAGAGTAGTATAACTACTAGAGTTCGCCCCAACTACAACCAGAAACTGATGAAGTTCCTCAGTTGAGGAATGAAACGTCTTTCAACTCCAAGAAGAAGTCCAGTGGCTTACAACTGAACCCTTTTGGCTTTGCAATCTTATTTTTATTTTTAGTTATTTTGTTAATGTTATTTCCCTTAGTTACTAGTTTTAGTCGGTAAAGGACAAGACCACGTACACAAATAAGCCTGTATGTATCCTGTGGTATTCACAAAACACATTGTTCAAGTTTAAACAAAGGCTTTGTGATGTTTCATCACATTGCACAGTCACAGTGCATTGTTTTGATCAACTTTGATGGTGCAGTGTATGGTTACACAATACACTTGCTACACTCTACTCTAAGTCAGATCAGACTGGATTACTGTATTCTTTAATTTGATAAGCTACCCAATGTTATTTAATTCTATGCTACAAAAGTTCAGGATTATGAAAATATGTTTTAGGTTATTGTTATATAGCATATGTGAATGCTATACTGTAATGTATTAAATGCTACGTTTTGTTGCATTATCCCTCTAAGCAAGTTAATGACACACTAGATCAGTGCTTTTCAATCATTTTACAGCATGAAGAAAACAATTCTGGATATACAGGATTTACTCAACTCAACTATATTTATTTAGAGTGCCAAATCATAGCAACAGCCATCTCAGGGCACTTCACACACAGTTACGTACATACAGATACAAAGAAAAATATACAAAACAGACAATGACCCCCTGCCCTTAGACCCTCACACCGGCTGAAGAACAACTCCCAAAAACCCAGGCAGGAAAAAAGGAAGAAACCTCAGGGTGATCGGCAGCGGAGGGGATCCTCACCCAGGACGGACAGGCGGGCAGGCAAAACAATGGCATCGTAACAGCAGCTAATTATTATACATTATAAATTAAGTCCCATTTATAAGTTATTATTATAATTATAAGGTCCATTTTTAGTTCATCTGCTCCAGGTCTGGTCCTCAAGAACTGTTAATAGTAGGTTGGTGGTGGCAATCTGGTTCTGGGGAAAGAATAAAGACTCCGGGGACGTGAGGTCCCCGGCAAAGGGTGTTAATGGGGAGTAAATAAGGAAAAGGAAGGAGAAAGAAATAGGGGACAGTGGTAGTAAATAAATAAATAAGGAAAAGGAAGGAGAGAGAGATAGAGGACAGTAATAGGGGACCCAGTATGCCACGGGACCCCCGGGATTCTTAACTTACAGCAGCATATCTAGAACCCAAGGTCCAGTCGAAGGCCTCACATGAGGACTACGGCTGGATCTGTAGGCCACTATAGGCGATGTCAAAAAGAAAAGTTTTCAGCCTACTCTTAAAAGTAGACTAGAGCTGGCAGGTGGTTCCACAATAGAGGGGCCTGGTAGCAAAAGGCTTTGGCCCCAAATCTAGATTCAGAGATTTGTGGAACCACAAGAAGACCTGCTCCTACAGAAGGAAGTGTTCTAGTGGGTTGATAGGGTTGTATCAACTCCACTATATAGAAGGGTGCCAGCCCATGGAGAGCCTTAAATGTAATTAACAGGATCTTAAACTGGATCCTACAATGTAATGGTAGCCAATGAAGGGAGACGAGGACCGGGGAGATGTGGTCTCTCTGCCTAGTTTTGGTTAGAAAACGAGCTGCCGTGTTCTAAACAAGCTATAGAGATCTCAGGGAACTGGCTGGGCATCCGGCTAATAAAGAATTACAGTAGTCCAGCCTAGAGGTTACAAATGCATGGACCAACTTCTCAGCTGCCTCCAGGCGGAGTATTGAATTGAATTGTTTATTATTCCTCCCCCGAGGGGGAAGCATACTTTTACAGTAGCTCCAAAAGAAGAACAAATTAGAAATGAGAAGAATAAAAATAAAACATATAATACAAATAATATCTAAAAAGAAGGGAACATTTTTACACACACACACACATATATATATATATGTGTGTGTAAAAATGTATATATGTATATATACTGTATATATACAGCAGAAGTATGAGAATGTAATGTAAAAAAATATGATTAAAAAATACAAACATACATTCGGATAGAAGTGTTCAAGCAGAGTTTAAGGGTTTGTGTTATACAGTCTTATTGCTGCAGGGATAAAAGACCTGCGGTAGCGCTCCTTCCTGCACTGCGGATGCCGGAGCCTTGTGCTGAAGGAGCTACTCAGGTCCTCCACAGTCTGGTGTAATGGGTCGGTGGGGTTATCTCTGATGGAGGAAAGCCTAGATACGGTCCTCCTCTTTCCCACTTCCTCCACTGAGTCCAATGAGCAGCCCAGGACAGAACTAGCCCTCCTGACTAGTTTGTTAAGTTTCTTTCTGTCCCAGTCAGTGCTGCCCGAAACCCAGCAAACAACGGCAGCGTGAATGGCAGAGGCCACCACAGAGTCATAGAACGTCCGGAGGAGAGGACTGCACACTCTGAAGGACCTCAGTCTCCTCAGGAGGTGGACGCGACATTGGCCCTTCTTGCAGAGGGCGTTGGTGTGAGTGGACCAGTCCAGTTTATTGTTAAGGTGAGCACCCAAGTACTTGAAGCTGTCGACCAGCTCAATGTCCGAGCCCTGGATGTTCACCGGTGAATGTGGTGATGCTTTTTTCCGGAAGTTGATCACCGTATTTGCCTGACTTTCCTAATACTACGAAGATAAAAGTAGGCAGTCTTACAAATATTTTTAATATGGGAGCTAAGTGAAAGGTCCTGATCAAAAAGAACACCTAGGTTTTTTACGGAAGTGTTGGAGGCAGTGGTTAAACTATTATCAGCTGCAATTATGTCAGCTATAGAGTCCCTTACCTGCCTAGGACCTAGGATCAATAACTCTGTTTTATCTGAATTTAGCATTAAGAAGTTATCCAGGTCTTGATGTCATCTATGCAGGATTTAAGCCGCAGTAGATGATCATGCTCGTCAGCCTTAAATGATATATACAATTGAGTGTCATCAGCATAACAAGGAAAGTCTATTGAGTGTTTTCTGATGACATCACCCAGTGGGAGCATATAAAGGGTGAACAAAACTGGACCTAGCACTGACCCCTGTGGGACACCCAGGCTGACTTTGGTGCAGGGGGACTGATTATTACCAATCTGGACAAACTAGTATCACTCGGTTAAGTATGACCGAAACCAATCTAAGGCAGTGCCACTGATTCCAAGCATGATCTCCAGTCTCTTCAGCAGAATCTGGTGGTCAACCGTGTCAAAGGCTGCACTTAGGTCTAATACAGGGGTCTCCAAACTGTTCCACAAAGGGCCGGTGTGGCAGCTGGTTTTTGTTCCAACCAACCAAGAGCACATAGCCCCTCCATTTACTAAAAGAATATCACAACAAATGGATAAAGGATTATGAATTCAGTATTTATCTTATAAGATTATTTAATGAGTAACATTCTCACCAGTCCTGCCTTAGGTTGTGTAGAACAGATCTGTGTTCATCTAAAAACCTTGAACGTGTTGTATAAGAAGCGAAATGGCTTTTTCCGTTATATTTAGTTTATTTGGCTATTGAGCTTAGAATTACCGTAATGTATGAAAAGACTGTGCTATCGAACTTAAATCACCTGCTCAAAATAGCTGCAGTGTTTACAATGAGTCTATTTAAAATGGTGAACTGAAGATTTTGACCAGACTTAAACCAATTCACTGACTTCTTTGTGACACAGAGAACTAATATCACTTCTGAAGACTCAATAAAAACCTTGTTTAATGGACACCTTTGTTTGTCAGAAGTACACATGAACATGGGCTGACTCTTTGAACAGTGAGTCATTCACAGTGCTTAAGAGAAGGTGCTCAATGAAACAGTTCTCTTCACCAGCAGTTGTGCTCATTTACCTACAACTGGTTGTACCAAAAGTTTTCTGAATAAATATTTGCCGAGAATATTTTAATACCAGTACAAAACGGTGAGCCGCTGATGTTGTGCTCTTGAGTAAAGAACAGGCAGTGTTGAACTTGTGAAATGGTTGTATATTTGGTCTGCATGAATGGTTCTGTTATCTCAGTAAACACTGTGAAAAACAGACTTGCTTAAACTTCTAGATTTTTTTGGATGTGAGTCCAGCACTTTTTTTCAGTTTTTTTAGATTACTCCTAATGTAATCCCAACGTCATGTACATATGACAACACTGCTGTGGAGGTTAGCTCTAAAAACTCCATAATAAGATGGAGTTTATTTCATTCAGAAAAAAAGAAAGCAGAAGAAAAACCAAACAGAGACTGAGTTACTGATAGGGCAGTTATGAAACAATGTGTTTTTGAGGGAGCAGACGTAGAGACAGACAGTTATTAAGCAAGTATGAAAAAGGGGACAGATGACGCACTGGAATATCAGTGATGTGTAACACTGGGCTAATTTTAGCCAGAGGTCAGCGGGTGCTGTCCTGTATGACTTGCACCAAGCCAACTGAAAAAAACAAAAATCTTTTGTGTAGTGTGACGCAGCAGAAGTTGATCTCTGTGTCCTTGTCTGTACTCTGCTGTGTAGGGTTAGGAAGTGGCAAGTTCAATAGTTTCTGGAGGCGGTGCAGCATCAAAAGCAGCTTTGACGAGCATGTGACATAGTGTGTTTATGAAACAACTGCTGGGAACACAAATTATACATGAACATGCCGGTACATATTGTACTCAAAACAGGCACTCCACTCCAAACAGCATCTGCATAATACCGCCTCATTCCAAATACACTCCTTCATGTTAGAGGTGGGTACTTGGCATTCATATCCTGGGCATTGTTAGACAGATGGAGATCACTCTGTACGGTTGTGAACTTATAAGAGGTTGAGCTATTGAATAATTATTAGTGCAGTGGGGCTAAATTTAGGTTGAAGAATCTTCCTGGAAAAATTCCTGGTAAATAGTCTCATATTTCAAAGTTTTTAAACTGAAAACTCCCTTTGTACACAAGGCAATCAAACAGTTTCACTGAGGGAGAGGAAGGTGAACAAACGACTTGTGGATGGGAAAAGTACCTGCAATTACTCTGCAATTATACAGTGCAATATTCCTTTCATAATTCAGTGCAATGAACTAAAATCTCAGTTACAATACTGAAGTATTTCACTTAATCATTCATATATAAAAATATATATATACATATATATTCTAGATTTTAAGTATGTATAGTAACTCATAAGATAATGTGTAAATATAGCGATATACACATATATTGTATTTGTGTTTACACATATATATCTCAATTATAGACGTTGTTATTCTTATTTTTTTTAATTATACGCAATGCATACATGTATATATCTATGTGCATATATGCACAATTATACATTTTGCATTAGGTATAATAATAAAAAATATGAATCAAATGTGAGAAGAGTGATCGTACAATCATCCCTAGGACAACAAACAGCAACAATAAATACCCACTAATCTACAACCACTAACCAATCTATCTATTACTAAGTTACTTTTCCTCTAATATCTACTGATCTGGCCCCAGTTTCATTGATGCAACAGACATTTGAATTTGGTTCTAATTCAAGTTGTGGTTGAAAATGTCTGACCCTGTTTAGTTATGTTGGAGACCCTCCTCAGAGCTGACTCAATATTACATAAAAATTTAGTTCTTAATTAACTGTAAAACCTTTAATTGTTTATCTGATACATTATTAACTGTGTATATGATAACATTGTAGACAATAATGACAATTACAGCCTGGTAACTGGCTGAGAAGGCTGACGTGTCACCTCATCATCAGCCATGACGAAAGGGGATGTACAGTACATTACTCAGCTCTCACTCTCTCCTCCTCTGAAGATCTTCCCTCAGAGCTCCGTGTAAACAGCCCCTCCACCCCCTCACCCCACACCCCCCGTCCCTCCTTCTCCCTCCCAACTCTAGCTCCTCTCTTTTACTCTAAGTCCTGGTACAAGCTGATGCATGCCACGGAAGCAATGACGTCAATTGTTTACTGACTTACTTTGTAGGCTGAAATCTGTTGCAGCTATTGCAGCGGAGCTTATGTAACTGTGTACCACTGCATGAAAGCACCTTTATTGCAGGGTGTGAATCCATAGTGTGTGGTGTTCTTTTAAACAAAGTATTTTACAGGAGCACTGTGTAGCTGTGCAGCCGCTTTCTCATCTGCACTCAGTATGTGTAGAGGAAAAAAGCAGCAGGTTCATTTCTGGAGCACCCCCACCCCCCTCCTCCTGCTCCTCCTTCTACGCATTTCCCAGGATTCTCCACTGCTGCAGCAGAGAAGTAAACAACCCAAGCTGGTCATGTGACTCGGCCCTGTGCGGTTCCCTCTGCTGCACATACATATGGCGCCGCCTATTGGCAAAAAGACGCTTTGCTTCACCTTAGTAATGCTGTATGCCTTAATATCAGCTGGTTATAAAAACTGGTTTAGATAAACGACACACGTCACATCTTTAGTTTCTTTGCAGTGTATGTGTGTGTATATATATATACATATTTATGTATATTTACATATATGAATATATGTATATATACATATGTGTGTGTGTGTGTTAATTTTTGTTCTGAAAATAGAAAATGGAGGAGAAAAGTCAACTATGTCTCCTCCTCTGTTTTATTTTTTATGGCACTACTCACACATCTCACACATCTGTCAGCGCTTAGTATACAGTACAGTAGGTGCATGTGTGAAAATAGAACCTGATATCTTCTTCTTCCTTCAGCTTGTGATGCCTGGGCAAATCAACATTTTATTCCCCTGTTCTTTTCATCTTCTCCTCTAATTCCAATTACGATATGATTTACATATCGTATCGTCATTCTCAATTTCATAAATATGTTTTTGACATTGAATGAATTGAATGACACCTTTTTTACATATGCTCTAACCTCAAAGTTATGTATATGCTAGTAAAAGTGTACTACAAATGCTGTAGAATAGTATATCAATCAATCAATCAAATTGTATTTATATAGCCCACATTTACAAATCAAATTTGTCACATAGGGCTTCACAGGGTTGGTAACATCCTCTGACCTTAGACCCTCAGCCAAGGTAAGGACATAGAGAAAAAAACCTTTTAACAGGGGAAAAATATAATGCAGATTTATATATAATGGTTTAATAATAACAACATCATATAAATAATAATTAATTAAATAATGTTAGGAGACACGCGTTTTAACAATACTAATATTAATACATTTGATTTATGGGTACCTTTCAAGACACCCAATGTCATTTTTAAATACTGTCGTGTATATAACGGTCGTGAACTGGACATGTCCAAATGTTGCTTTTCAAATGAACGATGTTATTTGTTTGCGATTAAGGCCTAGCAACCAGGCACCACTGAAAGGTTCCGCTCTTGTTTCTGGGGGATATCTTTGTACCTTCCTTGTTTGCTTATCGCTGGTACAGATGTGGCGGCGCTGTGAGTCACTGGGACATTAACAGTCTGGTATTTAGAGCTACGCAAGGACGACGCCTAAACATTTGAAACACTAAGTAAGTCGCTTATTATATATAGTAACTCTATTATCGTAGAAGGGGAACTACTTCCTGTTTCCGGTACGGAGCAACTCAGTGCTCCCTCCACATCTACGGCTGAACTCGAATTTATTATGTCAACTCTTCAATAAAGTATGTAAAACTGGGTCTTAAGTTCGCGAGCTTATTTTACGGTGATTCTAGAAATCCTTCCCCGAAGCATTGAATGTGTTGTTAATCCAACGATGCGGTATCATTTCGGAATATTGTAATTATGGGAGAATAGCTGCTTACAATGTTCAAAAGTATAACTTTATTATAACACATTAACGTTTTCGTTTGTTTAAAGAGCCTTGTATTGAGAGCCTATATTCAGTGAAATTCCTATTTTTTTTTTACCATCTGAAGTGACATTGTTTTGTGTTAATAATTTTCTGAGCTACTGACAGTAGGAAATATCGAACTGTAGCCTCAAGAATAAGGTGTATTTCTGGTACAAATATGTAAACCACAGTAACGTGAGTCTCTCTTTATTGAGAACATACAAAGATAAAAACAACTAGGCTTTTTTAATTCTTCTCACACCGATAAATACAACAACACACAGCAGTGGCTTGGCTATTCTCCTTGTAGTTTTTGTGAACTTAAGCAGAATTATAACACTTATGTATGAAATGTTGTCAGAAATTCAACAAAAGAACATAGCACCTAGATAGGAACTGCCTCATTTATAAGCAGTGGTTCCAGCTTCTACAGCCCACTGCAACATTTTCTGTGTGACTAGTTATTTTCTCAACTGGCAATCTGTGATTCTGCTCCATGTTATTGATTAATCAATTGGAAGAAATCACTTTAGAGCAGAGTCTGTTCCGTATTTTTGCCCTTGTTGACAATGTCAAACTGTTGTTACAGAGTTAACCATGGAAGGAACATCTAAAAGCACCACAGAGGATGGTCCTTTAGTTGCATCACAGGTTCCATTTCTTCATCTTTGTACTGCTTTGGAAAAAATCCAGAAGTCAAAGTTGCGTCCAGAAAAATCCAAGATCCTTGTGGATTTTATTGAATCATGGAGAAAGTTTCATTCTATTCTCCACAAAGAAAACCTCAAAACAACAGACTCCTTCTATCCAGCTATGCGCCTCATTGTACCTTCATTTGAACGTGAGCGAATGGCATACGGCATCAAAGAAAGCATGTTAGCTAAGCTCTATATTGATGTGTTATGCCTCCCAAAAAACGGCCCAGAAGCCAATAAACTCCTAAACTACCGTGCCCCTACTACCTCCCAGGGAGAAGCTGGAGACTTTGCTGGCATGGCATATTTTGTCTTAAAGAAACGATGCAACACCCAAGGAAACCTTAGCATTAAAAAGGTCAACGACTTTCTGGATTCAGTAGCTGCCAACAATGCAGGCAAAAAAAAGGACCTAATAAAAAGTAGTCTCCTGCGGCTCATCACCCAGAGTTCAGCTCTTGAGCAGAAGTGGCTGATCAGAATGATTCTGAAGGACATGAAGCTTGGAATTAGTAAAGAGACAGTTCTTAATGTCTTTCACCCAGATGCTGTTGAACTTTTTAACGTCAACACTGACTTGAACAAAGTGTGCCAGCAACTTCATGATCCCTCTGTGTCTCTAAGTGAAGTCTCTATTGGAGTTTTCTCTGCCTTTAAGCCCATGTTGGCAGCTGTGGCAAACATACGGAACGTAGAGAAACAGATGGGAAATAGCCCTTTCTACATCCAGACCAAGCTGGACGGGGAACGCATTCAGATGCACAAAGATGGAGATGTTTACAAGTATTTTAGCCGCAACGCTTTTGAATACACACAGCAGTTTGGGGGATCTCCTCTGGAGGGTTCACTCACCCCTTATATCCATAATGTTTTTAAGAACCATGTAGTGAACTGCATCCTGGATGGGGAGATGATGGCTTACAACCCCACAACAGAGAGCTTCATGCAGAAGGGAAGTAAGTTTGACATCAAAAGGCTCATGGAAGACTCAGAGCTGCAGACTTGCTTCTGTGTTTTTGACGTCCTGTTACTAAATAACCAAAAGTTTGGTAATGAGACACTAAAAAAACGCTGCGAGATCCTGCAGACAGTCTTCAACCCAGTGAAGGGAAGGATCCACCTGGTGCCAAAGACTGATGCTAGAACCATGCAGGAGGTGGTGGACGCTCTGAACGATGCAATAGACAACAGAGAAGAAGGGATCATGGTCAAAGACCCTTTGTCTGTCTATAAACCTGACAAACGAGGGGAAGGATGGCTGAAAATTAAGCCAGAATATGTTGATGGACTAATGGACGAGCTTGACCTCTTGATTGTTGGGGGATACTGGGGTAAAGGGAGACGAGGTGGAATGATGTCTCATTTCTTATGTGCTGTTGCTGAAGCTCCCAAGCCTGGTGAGAAGCCATCAGTTTTCCACTCTTTCTGCCGCATTGGGTCTGGCTACACCATGAAAGAGCTGTATGATCTGGGTTTGAAGTTAGCCAAGCACTGGAAGGTTTACCGAAAAAATGATCCACCCTCATCTATACTGTGTGGAGCAGAGAAACCAGAGGTCTACATTGAGCCTTGCAACTCTGTTATCATCCAAGTTAGGGCGGCTGAGATTGTTAAAAGTGACATGTATAAAACCAACTGCACTCTGCGCTTCCCTAGGATTGAGCAGATCAGAGAAGACAAGGAGTGGCACCAGTGTATGACTCTGGCAGAGCTGGATCAGTTTCGCAACAAAGCGTCAGGAAAACTGGCCTCAAGGCACTTAAGTATCAACAATGATGAGCCACAGAAGAAGAAACGAAAGGTGGCACCAAAGCCCAAAAAGGTAATTGGTATTATGGACACCTACAAAGCTCAAGACCTCTCTGGGATCAGGAAGGAAACAGATATGTTTGAAAATGTGGAATTCTGCATTCTGAATGGGACAGAGGACCAACCCAAGACTGAGTTGGAGAAAGGAGTTGCAAGGTGAAATTACTTTCCTGCCAGTATTGTCTTTAAAGAGCAGTAAGGGTCTGGGGTTTTTTTTATATTTTAAGTTTTTTTTATTTCTCTTTGGTTCTTTTTCTTTGTAACTTTATAACTAAAAAAACTACCAAAGAATGTATTTGGTTTTCCTAAATATCCAGCTGCTAAGAAGATACTTGACCTTTACATTTCACCATGACACCACTGAATCCTAACTAAACCTAGCTGACATAGGTTATGAGATGAAAACTTGTCTTACATATCAACTATTTAAGAAATGTAATCAAGTGCTAACACTATATAAAATAGATGTTGTGGAACATCTGTTTGTTGTTGCTTCAGTATCAAGTATTGTGTTTGGATTTGTCCATGTACTGTCTCTTTCTCTGTCAATCTAGTGCACAGTGCATAAGTCAATCTAGTGCACAGTGCATAAAAAAATCAAAGCAGTAAAAATTATATTAAATATTTTGGACAATACTACCTCAAGTCAACTGTTGTAACGATAGTTTATACCTACATTGCTTCTTTTTAATATCTCATGAATTGTAGAATCATATGATGAGTAATTATTTATGCTGTTTACAGGTGTGGAGGAGTGGTGGTTCAAAACCCTGGACCAGACACCTACTGTGTGATTGCCGGTGTGGAGAACATGCGAGTGAAGAACCTGATTTCATCTGACCAACATGATGTCGTCTGGGCCATATGGCTGTTGGAGTGTCTCGACCAGAAACAAGTTGTACCGTGGCAACCACGGCACATGATCCACATCTCACCCTCTACCAGAGAACAGTTTGCCAAGGAGTACGACAGCTACGGCGACAGTTACTTTGTGGACACTGATGTGCAGCAGCTGCAGGAGGTCTTTGGCCGCATTCCTGCTGCTGCCACCGTGGATGTTGGTCAGGTGGAGCAGTGTTTTGGCTGGGACAACGTTTCCTCCAGCATGTTTAGACCTTTCTCAGCTTACGTGGACAGCTGCGCTGATCTAGGAGACCCTGACACACACATGCCCGCCTCCTGTTTAGACATCAGAGCACTAGAGTTTCGCTTCCACGGAGGCACGGTGGTCCCAACACTGAAGGAAGGTCTCTCACACGTTATCGTCACTGAAGAAACAAGGTTGGACGAGCTCAGAACCGTGAGGAGACGATTCACGAAGAAGTTTAAGATTGTAAGAGACTCGTGGGTGACGGATTCAATAAGAGCAGGACACCTGCTGAACGATAACACTTACTTAGTTTGAAGATTAATTTGCTGAGTAACTGAATAATGGAATGGTTTAGTGACAGATTGTGAAAGGCATTTCTGAATTTATGATGCTGCTGCTACAAATTGGTTCAGATTTTGTTCACAGACAGACCAGGTTAGAATGTTTCATTACTCAATTGATTGAGTATGTTACATTTCGCAAATGCCTTTATCAATTCACTTAGCATTGGCTTTAAAACCGGACTCAATTTAATGTTAGACAAAAGTCCTTTACAATACTGTTTTGATTGATAATAATAAATTAGATTCTTTTTAAACAACCACCAGTCACCGGTTTTTAAACAGCCACCGGTCTTCTAGATCCTTCCTCGGGGCCCCCAACCACACTTTGGGTTTCTTTGTTATAGACAGCGTTTTACGGTCCCTTCACTTCTCACTGTTAGCTGATTTAAAAAAAGATAACTTTTTTTCAAGCAGCAGAACTTTTCATGTCAGCTCCCCTGCTGTGATTGTGGATAAAAATGACAGGATAATAAAATCATTGCAACAGTGCTTTCCCAAGGGCTGAGGAACTTGGGTTAATGTGGGACAAAGGTCAATTGTGATTTTATTTTAGTCAGTTTTAATAGCATTATTGTTTTTAATGCCACACCTGAATGTCACACAGATGAACTTTTGTCTGGGGTTTTTAATACAAATATGTGTCTCAGGTATTCAACTCTTGCACTAACTAAGTTTTTAAAGGTGTTATGTCAGAATGTGGCTGTAATAAAATATATAATCAAGATGTGTGTTTGTTAGGATGGTAAATTGTTTTAAACAAATACCTGAGCTTTAATAGAAGTTAAAGAGATCAGATAGAATTCTTAGAATAAATTGTACATACAGTAATGCTTGTGCACAAATCCTGCTTCCTGCCTCTTGTGAAAGGACACAGATCTGTTGGAGAAAGAAAATGAATGTAGAATCCAAGTTGTTTGGTGATACAGTATTTCTAATGGAGATTATATTGTTTTCAATAAAGATAATAAATAAATAACTGATCATTTCATTTATTACATGTCTGTAAACTCAATATACATAACTAACTGTTTCCCCCACTACAGGAAACCAAAAATACAGTAAGTGTCTGTTTTCGAGCACTTTATCGTGAATTCCTCAACCGCAAGCCAGTCTGGAGTTTTCTTGGTCTAACTCTCTCTTTTCATCTATGGTTACATCAACCTTCTCTATCTCCTTTACTCCTGTTTTTCTTTCTTACAGCTACAATAGATCACCAATAATCTTAATCTAGTTTTTTCACTGCCTTTCCTAAGCACTCATCCAAACCATCTGACCCTCCTTGCTTTAATTTTTTATCTCTAAGCTGTTGAACCTTTTATGTTCCTCTGATCTGCTCCTTCTCATCCATCCAGGTCATTCCCACAGAGAAGCACATGGCAGATCAGGGTCTTCCAACTGTCACACACCACCCACTCAGCTCCACCCACTCCACTTTGTCGGGGTCTCTGGATCTTAAGGAAACTGACTCAATGTACCATACGGTGTGTGATCCACCTAAATCACAGAGAGGTGTCTTTTTGCTCACAGAGGCTATGGTTTCTTTCATGCTGTATCTCTGATTACTCTATGGTGTCTGCATGGTGCTGGTCTGTCCTGTTGCAGTGACCTGAGCTCTGTCATGATGGTGTCTGTGATCCTGCTAAATTAAAGATCATTTTCAGCCTTTAAACGAACGGTCATCAACTAATAGGTGCCTGTCTTTCCAATGCACAGATGCTGTTCAATTTACCGTATGTTACATACTGTAATTAATTGTTTATTATCTTCAAATAATTGTGAGGAGCGAGAGAAGATGCCAAGGGGGAGACGTCCAAACTGTAGTTCAGCTCAAGGCTTTGTGACAAAGATGCCTTCATGTTTTGCTGCCTTCAAAAATGTCAGTGCTGCACTCTGGGACTTATTGATATGTGATAACCTTCATCGCTACTGCCCCCGGGGTGCAGCTGGCTGCCTGGTGTCCTGGGAATAGCTGTCCATTAATGCTGCGTGAATATTTTTTCTACTGTTCTTCACCATAGAGAGAGAACACGTAAATGGACTTTATTGCAATTGGGTTGGTCAATAATCTACTTTCGAAACAATATGTTATGAATAATATGTTTCGGGTCCGTCTTTCATCCAACTTATTCCTTTGGAAATTTAGTGTAATTTCAAAAGCCTGAAGCTACAAAGTATCTTGGAAATATTCTACAGATTTGAAGCTTTGAGGATGAGAAATTGTCTTCCTCATGAGAACTATAACCTATCGCCCACTCTGGACTATTTTCTGGTGATGTCTTTGACTGGCAGGCATTAATTAGAGCTACTCAAAAATACCTGAGTGGTGCAAACCTTTGCGGACAGCTAACACTGCAGAAAACCACATCCTAATGGGATAAATGGTTTAATTAGACCTGGTGTAGCTGTTGAGGAGCTAGAAACACAGCACAGTGGACACGGGCGAAAAACAAATGCAGCCCCTATAGACGAGCAGCAGCTGCACAATCTCAGCTGAAATGAATGAGCTCCTGTCGAGACCAAACAGGCTGGTGGCTGCAGGGGAAGGCCCACCCTTCAGGAAGAAATTCAGACACAAACAACAGGAAATCAGCCTCCATTTGGCAGCTGCACCACACGTCAAAGCTGGAGCGCTTGATCAATAGCTGGATGGATATGGGGTAAAGAAAGATACGGTATAGCTGGCTGGTTAATGCAAAGATTCGTTCATAACAGTAGACAAACAGACATTGACATTTCTACAGAACTTTTTATCGTTTTCATTTGTGTCAATAAAATAGCCTTATTAATAGTTAGAAATCACTGAGTCTGTGAGTTTGAAACAAAGTCAGGCAACACAAAACATTAACTTTTATATGTTTGACTAGCAGTAGCGAGTCCACATCATAAATGACAAACTCAGGGCCTGGGCCATATCTGGCCCACAGTGTAATTAGATCATATTAAATGTAATGTAGGCCCACCAGAATATAGCCCCCTACATACTGGCAGGATTTGTAGTATTAGCAGTGTATATGTTGTATACTTCATTCATTCATTCATCTTCTTCTGCTTGTCCGTTGCCGGGTCGCAAGGGTGGCGCTAGGGGCAATTGATGCCACCCAAATCACATTGCACCATATTGTGAGCCTTCCTGTGGGTGGTGAGCCCACAAGATATGTTGTATACTTGCTGTAGTGAATAAAGTTTTACAATAAAAAAGAACTCAAAAGGCCACAGAAAAGGAGGAATAATAAGTGACAAATACTATTTACTTGTAGTGGTGGCAGTGGTGGCCTCATGGTTAAAGAACAATACAGATGTCATATTTTGATGTGTGCAGTGGTCCATCCATCCATCTATCTTCATCAGCTTATTCGGAGCTGTGTCGCGGGGGCAACATTCGGAGGAGGGATCCCTCTCCCTAGACACTTCCTCCAGCTCATCTGGGGGGATCCCAAGGCGTTCCCAGGTCAGCCGGGCAACATAGTCTGGGTCTCCTCCCAGTGGGACATGACCCAAACACCTCCCGTGGGAGCCGTCCAGGGGGCATCCGATGTAGATGCCCAAGCCACCTCAACTGACTCCTTCCAATGTGGAGGAGCAATGGCTCTCCTCCGAGCTCCTCCCGGGTGACAGAGCTCCTCACCTTATCTACAGTATAAGGGAGCGCCCTACCACCCTGCGAAGAAAGCTCATTTCCGCGGCTTGTGTCCCAGATCGCATTCTTTCGGTCATGACCCAAAGTTCATGACCATAGGTTAGAGTAGGAACGTAGATTGACCGGTAAATTGAGAGCTTTGCCTTTTGGCTTAGCTCTTGCTTCACCACGACAGATGGATACAGCGAGCGCATTACTGCGGTCGCTGCCCCGATCCCCATGTCAATCTCCCGTTCCATCCTTCCCTCACTCTTGAACACAATCCCAAGATACTTAAACTCTTGAGACAGGATCTCTCCCCCGACCTGGAGGGTACTTACCACCTTTTTCTGGTCGAGAACAAATGGCCTCGGATTTGCAGGTACTAATTTTCATGCAGGCCACTCCACACTCGGCTGCGAACCGCCCCAGTGCATGCTGTAGGTCCTGGTTCAAAGAGGCCAACAGAACAACATCATCTGCAAACAGCAGAGATGAAATCTGGTGTCTCCCGAACTAGACCCCGCCCGGCACCTGACTGCGCCTAGAAATTCTGTCCATAAAAGTGATTAACAGAACCGGTTACAAAGGACAGCCCTGCCAGAGCCCAACATATACTGGGAACAGATCCGATTTATTACCGGCAACGCGAACCAAGCTCCTGCTCCGTTCATACAGGGACTGGACAGCTCTTAGCAAAGAGCCTCCAACCCCGTTCTTCCTGAGTACCCCCACAAGAGTCCTCGAGGGACCCGGTCGAAAGCCTTCTCCAGGTCCACAAAACACATGTGGAATGATTGGGCAAACTCCCATGATCCCTCAAGAACTCTCTGGAGGGTGTAGAGCTGGTACTCCGGACGGATCTCATCCACCCCCCGCGCCTTGCCACCTAGCAGCTTTTTAACTGCCTCAGTGACTTCAGCACAGGAAATTGGTGAGTCATCCACTGAGCACCCTGTCTCTCCTTCCTCCGAGGAAGACGTGTCAGTGGGATTTAGGAGGTTGGGGCTCATAGGGGAGCGCCTGGTGGCCGGGTCTGGGTCCATGGGACCCGGCGGGCCAAGCCCGAAGAAAAGTGTGGACCCACCTCCACCTTCATTGGGACTCACCACCCGCAGGAAGGTCCACAAGGGGCCAGTGCCGTGTGAGTTGGTGTGCAGTGGTGTCACAATAATGAGTGGTTTGCTTTGTTTCCTTAAATGTTTAATTGTGTTTATATAATTTAGCTCCGATTCAACATTTATGCAAAACTGTTAAATTCTTCATTACAGAATTTGAAAGGAGGGAAACATTTCAATAAATATTTTTCAACAGAAAATGTTTGAATAAATATAATGTTTAGACTGCAACTTCATACTGGAAGCTGTCTCCATCTTTGGGTGTTTGTGTTTATTGTCCCAGCAACAATTGCAAAAGGGATCTGACTGAGAAACAAAAACTGAAGCAGTGAAAATATCTCATTCGTGTTTTAGACAATTAATTAAAACTATAACAGTGGGCTCACCACCCACAGGAAGGCTCACAGTATGGTGCAGAGTGATTTGGGTGACAGTTGTGGAGACTGCTGCCCGAGAACCAGAAATGGATTAGAGGATGAAGATGACGAAGCATCTCTGTAGCAATCTGGCAGCAGGTGGATTAGAACCTGAAGTTTTGTGGACACACAAACCACTAGGCCACAAATGCTACCCTTTGTTTTTGTTGTTTATATCTATAGATAGATAAAACTTTCTTAATCAACCTATGCAAATCATGGGACAAGGCACACACAAACACACACACACATATATATAGCCAGGCTTTATTCAGAAGCTAAACTACAGTCACAGGCATACAGACAATGACCTTCAGACTTTTCTTCTTTATGACCTTCACAGCATCATGATCCCAAAGTCTTCATTCATACAGACATTCACATTCCACCAATAACGCATAATCCTGCAGTCATTCAACATTAACAACAGGCGTTTTCTGGGGAGCTCCTCTTCTCCCTCAGCACACAGATGACAAAGGCAGGTACTTTTCACTGAGTCAGGACACACTAATCTGTTGAGTCTTCAGCAACAGACACTCCACGTGTGACGTCACAGGCACTGCAGCTGCATCTCAGCCATGTCTGACAGTATTTCTGTTGTTGGACTCCATCATTTTCCTGTGGGCTCACCACCCACAGGCTCACACTATGGTGCATTGTAATTTGGGTAGCAGTCGTGGAGACTGCTGTCCTTGAGACATGTTAATGTATAAAAGTATGAAAATGAATGAACGACTCTATCAATGAAATGGAAGGTTGGTTAAAAGTAATTATCAGAATCATTGTCAGAATGATCATATGACCAGAATGACCATAAGTATTTACCTATCTGCATTATGCTTAGAGTCATTAGAATTAATCTCATGAACTATCACTCTACATTGGCCAGAACAGACCAGGTTTTTGTTTGTAGATTGATCGACGCTCCAAAATCGAGTCGATAAGATTTTGGACCTTTCACAATAAGACAACTACGTCTCAAGCTGCGCTGTTGGAAAGCTGATTCACACCACTGCACACAATGAAATGTGACCTCTGTATTTAACCCATCACCAAAGTGAACAGTGGGCAGCTTTGAGTGCCCGGGGAGCTGTGAGTGGGAACGGTGCCATGCTCAGTGGACCTCAGTGGTAACTTGGCGGTAAGGGATTCGAACCAGGGGCCTTGCGGACCCATGTCTGCTTCCTTAACCATTAGGCCACCAACTGCCCCAAGTGTTGTACGGTATATTTGCTTTTTGTCAATTAATAGTAATTAATGATAAAACATAATACTTCATATGAAAACAGAAAGACCCATATACATATATTAAACGTTAATTAAAAAAACAAACAAAACTCTAACACTTGACATACCTTTGAACTAAAGAATGTATCAAAAGCTGTAATGTTGTTAAGGTACTAGGACAGTAGAGAAAACGGATTTGGAGAACGTTATCTTCAAAATAAAAGCACAAGTTTGATGCATGAGTCCAATAGATTTATTTGTTTTTTAGACATATGTCAGTTTTTTAAAAATACGTTTTGAATAGAAACAAAACTATTAAAGCACATGAAGCTATTGACATGAATTGTTTTTACTAGGCTGACAGACGAATGAAATGGTGTTCGTTATTTGCAATTTTCACATCAATTTTGGTTGTGTTTGTGTCGTTTTTGACAGGTAACATTTGGTTTAGTAACAGGTTTGAAATCAACACTATATGTAGCAGTTATAGAATCCAGACTTTGAGAGGCAGTAAACAATAAAAAGAGAGATTGGCATTATCTGGGGCTTTACTTAAAATCCCATTTTAAAAGTGTAAAACATCATGTTGTTACAGTAGCACGTCTAACCCCTGGACGTTGTCTTAGAAAGTATTAATAGCACCCCCTGCAGGAAGCTACAAACTGTCCGTTAACCAAAATAGTATTGAACATACATCATAAAACACACTACGTTCCCAGCAAGCGTTTCCTCTTTTCGTTAAAAGAGAAGTAGTATATGTTTGTAACGCCGAGAAGCTCTCATTAGGCCGTAACTCCGACTTTTATTTTGGTGATTGAGCGCGGAAACTCTATTGCTCATTTGCTGCTGACTTGCCGCAGCTTCCTGCAAACCCCGTTTCTGGGCGAACATGGCGGCGACTTGACAACGGCAGCGCGATGAAGACGGAGAGGGCTTGAAAAAGAAAAAGAGGTGTGTGACAGGCTGCAGGCCCGAACACCGACACTAAGGCACGCAGCTTCGCCATGTTGGCAGAGGAAAGCGCCCTTGTCCCTGCACCACAAAGGCCGGGGAAAACGTCAAGGCGTCGGTGAGTGTTTGTGAAAACGGGAGTCGAGGCTGCGCAGAGGAGCGGACGGAGGACAGCGGTTTCACCGCTCAGCCATGGAGGATGCGGCCCGTGGTCGCCTGCGCCTGATTCCTCACCCGACCCACGCTCTCTTGGATGGGAATTGCCGCTGAACGCAAAGGTAAGCCGGGACAACCCACCGCCCGACACCCAAGGGGAGGAAAACGCGAAGCGGACCCCACGTCAATGACTGTTGCGGCAGAGGAGCCCCCACGGTGGAGTCGGCCGGTTCCCAAAATATGACCAGGGGTGCTGGGACGTGTTGGCAGCAAGAAGATGACGACGGCTTCCAAATCTGGCTAGAGCCCGCCCGCGACCACCAAAAGCCATTCACCGACTCAGAGAGGGCGCAGAGATGGCGACTGTCCTTGGCATCCCTCCTCTTCTTAACCATCCTCCTCTCTGATCACCTGTGGTTCTGCGCCGAGGCCAATCTGGCCCGCACCCGGGACAAGTTCGCATCCTCCCACCTCCTCTCACCCCACACCCACTCAGCACACAGCAGCCTCAGAGGAAACCCAGATGCTATTTTTATAGGAAACTCTACCAAACATTTGTGGCGCCTCGAAACTTGCCACCGGGACACTTTATCTCGGAGCTGCTTCGCTTTCGCTGATGCCGACCATTTGTGCAAGGGCCTTTCCGACAGAGAGGGGACGCGGGCTGTAAATATGAGCGATTTGTACCTCTCTTTTTGTAACTCCTACTCTCTGCTGGATTTGATCGGCACCTCCACCAGTCCGGACAATTTGAACTGCAGCCTCGACGTGCTCGACGACGGTGACACGACCAGGTGCAGCCTGTGCGTGCAGGCGTACCAGCGCTACGACCAGCACGCCCAGGAGAAGTACGAGGACTTTGAGCTCCTGACTCAGAAATACGAGCCGGGGCCGTATTCGGTGAGGACGTGCATGGACCAGTGCAAGGTAAGGCAGTCTTCCCGGGTCGGTAGTGATGGTGGTGTTGATGTGGTTGCCATCTGTTGATTTGGGCCCCGATTGATGCCAGTTTTGGTCCTCCTCCTCCTCCACCCCCTCTTCCTATTTCTGTCACCATGGAGACGGATGACAGATTCAAGGAGACTCCGGGCCTCATGTTCATTCATCTCCTCATTGTGTTTAGGCCCCATGCTAATGTGCAGATGGAGGCCTTGCCTTAAGGTTCTTCTTACCAACCAGAGCTGCTTCTTCTTCCATACACTCACTCACTCGCCTTCTCACCCTTCAGTTCTGCCGGTGCTCAGTGACACTGAAGTGTCATCTCATGTCCCTTTGGCTCATAATCCGCCTGATCAGCAATCGATAACCCACACAAGCTTGTTAGACTCAATGTTTTAATGAGCCGTAAGGAGACTGCAGGCCTGTGCACACAACGTTGTGTGTGTCATCAAAGTGGGGCAAGTGTTCATCATGTCTGCCCTCTCCATACGGAGAATTTTTAATTCAAGTCGAGAGGTGTTTTTCCTGCTTAATGTTGCAGAAAGGCTTTCACGCTTCCACTTGTGTTTGCTCAACATTAGTCCTGCACCTATGCCTCATTTGTGTCCGAGACTAAGGTCAGGACCATACACTGGTTTAAGGGGCACTTGTGATGTTGAGACTGAGGAAGAAGAGTTAGAAGTGAAGTAAATGTTTTTCTTGACAATGTAGAGCATTGTTATAAAATAGATCAAGAAAAGTTTTTTCACCTTGAAGCCCCCGTAGTATATAAGGTGTTATAACAAGTGTTCTAAATATGTTGAGCAACTCTTTGTCCAAAGCTTGCAAAATTAGATGTTCTGTTTAGTTCTAGTAAATAGTCATTTCTTAAAGCAGGAGGAAACTTCATGGACATATGGATCTGTCCAGGGAACTGAATGGTCAATGTTTTAGCCCAGTGTTACCCAATCTTTGTGCCACGGACTGGTGAAATGTCTGGTACTTTTTTTACAGACTGGTCGTTAAGTTGTGGCAATATATACCCCTTAATATTATTAAATTTCCAGTGTCCTATAAAATCTTTCTACCCAACTTAACTGTACATGGTACTAGTTATCTGTTAACAGACCAGTATACAAGGTTAAGGTTCTTGTATCAATGACTTTGCATCATTTTGAGTTTATTGTTGTTGTCTTCACTGAGAAAATATTTCCTAATCAAATATAGTTGCATGATTGATAATGGAATCCTAGCAATTCTATTGTTAAATTCTTTTGTTGATTATGGGTATGGACCAAGTGTAAGTAATAGCTAGATAGGGCCAAAAGGAAACATTGTTTCTCTGTGGCATTATTCCTCTAGCTTTTTCTCCAAACCTTCCTGTCTGTGTGTGTCATCAACTCATTTCTGATCCTGTCCATCCTAGTCTCTCTTAAAGAGAATCTCAGCATCTCTATCTCCTCCACCTTATTTCTCTGTTCACCCACGGATCAGCAAACCATGATTCTGAATTGTCTTTTTTAAAACCCACTGCAGTGCTGAAACAATGTGGATCTATCCATGGTGCTAACAGCTCTATATTTAGCCGATCTGGAGATCTCAGTGTGATTGTGTTGAGCTGTCTGTGGTGCTGGTTAGCACTCCCCTCGTCTCCATTCACAGAACTCTGTCCCATCCCAGATGGACTTCATTCACCCGAGTAGAATTACGGACACCATCACAGGCGTCAAAACCATTACTCTGCCTGCTGATAGGAAGGAAACTTCTTAAGGATTCACAGTCTGAAGCTGCAATAGCAGACAACTTCTGCAGTAGATGTATGTTTACTTGGTGGTATTCATTCAAAGCAGACATTATGCTTTTGTGTTGCTGCTTCCATAGCTTGAAGCTCGATACTTACTGTCATTATAACATGACTGCTGTTTGGAGAGAAGAAGCAAACAGATGCTATCTGCTTAAAGAAAATTATGGTATTTACAAAACATAGTGTTGTACAGTTAGTATTAGTCTGTATTGCTGAATATTCTGTGAAAACCATACTGCTAAAATACAAAGTCTGTCAACAACCCAACAAAAGACATTTTTTAATCTATTTTATAAATCCATTATGTTTATATTATAAATGATCAGATAATGGCTAATGTTCAATCACATTGTGTTTAATGTTTGTTGGTCTTACTGTCTGGATGCTATTTTCATATAAATTGTCACATCTATATTTATGTTGATAACGATATTCTCCGTCATATATTCCAGTGTAGACATTTGTGTTATTTTTGTTAATTTCAATGACACATTTTAGTCTAACAATAAAAGTGCAACATGTGTGCCAGATATTTCACCCATATTATGGACATTGTCATCATTATCAACTGATTCTTAGCATACTCTTAGCAAAAGGACACTAAAATATTACATTTTTGGAGCTTTTTGTGATGTTCATGAAATAAGCAGTTGGTGGCCTAGTGGTTAAGGACAGTCTTAGGCCTGCAAGGCCCCCGGTTCAAACCCCCTTACTGCCTTGAGCATGGTATCGTCCCCCACACACTGCTCACCAGGTGCTGGGTCAGCCGGCTGCCCCCTGCTCACTACGGTGATGGGTTATATGCAGAGGAAGGATACCCCTGAAGGATTAATACTGTAAAATTCTAAAAAAAAGAAAAATCTTTCAGGAAGCTTTCAGGAAATTTAGAAATGGCTTCAGAATTCCAATTGAAGGTAAAGGTGTCTTTATTCATTACTTAAGTCGTTACTAATATAACTGTGTGAGAATAATACTGTATAGTTGGTGTCCTAGTGCTTAACAACAATAAACCAATAAGCAAAGAAATAAATTCCAACTGCAAAGGTAACTCTAAAGTGGACGAGCATATTAACAACTTTTTTTAACCTTTTCACACTCAAATGATGTTGTAGTCTTCGAGTCTGTCAGATAGGGGCTCTGGAATATATGGCTGCATGTGAACAGATGGATTCACATGTAGACAGCTTTTAAAGGATGTACCCAAACCACCTCTTCACTTCAAAATCCATTAGCAGCCCATTCATCTGTAGTGGTATCGGCTCTTCCAGTCATGAGATGTCCCAGCTGAGAGCTGATCCAGGCCTCCAGCATTAAACATCACTGATGTTCTGTCTTTTCCCCAGTGGACCTTAAGTGCCAAGAGTGATTGCATGTTTTGTCTGCTGCCACTTTCTGACCACAGCTTGGTATTTTGAAAGGAAATAGTGATTTAGTCAAGCTGCTAATTTCTACGGTGACCGCTCTCCATCACCTACTTGATTATAGGTTGACATGCTCTGTGTGTTGGTGTGGTTCAAGGGTGTTGTGACTCAATGGATAATATGCAGCTCTTGTCAACTTAATGGATACCTGCCTGGTGGGAAGCTGAGGAGTACGAGTGTTGCAGCTTTACAGTTAGTGTAAATATAGTAAAGTCATAACGTCCTTAGTTTAAACCTTTAGAAAAATCCACCACTGCCTCGGGAGCTGGTTTAACACAGACAGCAGCAGAAAACTCTGTGTTGTGGACATTTGACAGAGGGAGGAGGCAGGTTTGTGCTAGAGTTGTGGGTACTTTGATCCACAGGTGGTGCTCTGATTCTTCCAGCCTCAGGTACAACACCACACAGTGTCTGCAGCAGGTGTGTACTGTCCCTCACAGTGGGATCCTCCAGTGGTGAAAACCCCTCTGTTCATCCTGACAGCATGTCTAGACTGGAAACCTTTCTGGCATGTGGTGTTAACTGAAATGTCAGTCTCACTGGTAGTTTTACAGGAAATAACGGTCGAAAGAATCCTGGTCTGTCAAAATGGGTGTTGGCAGTGGAACTCAACTGCTCTCGATACTGGAGTTGAATTACTTTCTGCAGAGGTTTTGGACCAAATAGGCCATAAAGAGGACTGCTTCATGGCGGTTATATTTTCCCTCACTTTCTGTAGTTAGTTACACTTTCTGTACAGTTTTCATTTGGCTCTGTGTATTTTAAATTACATCATCTAAAGATTTACATTTAAAAAGTCAGAGTTAAAGATACTTAATAAGAATTGACTACCAAATAGATATATTTTTTTTCATGGGTTTCAAGATAAACTTTGGCTATTTAAGATTTAGGGGCAGCAATCTCCACCACTGTCATATGTATATAGTCACATATTGACTATTTATAGTGTTAGAGCAAGTGAATGGACATTGATCTAACAGTTCACACCAATTGTCCATGGGTTGACATTACCACAAATGAGTTATCACAGTTAACCTGTTTGCTAACAGCCTTTTTAAACTAAACTTGTGTTTATTGTGAGTGTTTGACAGACTCTTCTAACTGCTGCTGACAGTGTGTCTGGAAACACTTGCTGTCAAATTGATGCATGACACTGTGAAGTAATAAAGAGGACAGTTCCTGAAAAAGACAAATAGGGCAGCATTTCCTCCTTGCTAATTAATGTAGTGTTTGTTTGAAATACACAGTATTCTATCACGTTTTTGTCAAATTAGCAACAGAAGAGGTTTTAGATACCATTACCTCTGAGGAAGAGTATCTTTTCTTAATATTATTTTATTGTTAACACTATAACCTGCAGTCATTTGGTCTCTTTTTCTACTTTGTCTATAATAATTCTTCCTCTGCTATATCATTATTACTCCAAATTTAAAGGTATCTCACTGGCTTAAGCTGCATTCACACCAAAAAGGAAAGGGATGAAATACCTTGATGCCTCTGTCTTGCCACTTTTGGGGAAAAGATGGCTTGGAGTAGAGTTAAGAAAGAGAACTACTGTAAAACCACTGCAGCCACTGTGTCTGGTTCATAACCGTGTCCTGGTCCTCATACAGCACTGGGACCATTTATTTCCAACCTCATTCATGTTACCTTGTTCTTTTCTGTTTTATCCCCTCTACCTGCGTCACATTCTAAGCTCTAATCTTGCCACCGTGACTTACATCTTGTGCTGTCATATCAGTTGCATTGATTACGTTGGGCCAACTACTGCTGTATCACTTTGTTTTTGAAAGCCCCATTACAGCCATCAAGGGAATCACTTGTTTAATCAAACATAGTTTTAGACTCACTCACTGACGGCTGGAGTCGTATAAACCTTCCCCAGACTGTTGTCAAACCAGTGCACATCACACTCTAAGGACAGTCTACTTTCTCTTCATCAATATTATCATATGAATTATTTCAGTGAACAACCCCAGACAAGTCGATACACTAATCTGTCTCCCTCTGCTGCCCTCAAGCTGCATCTGACTGTGTCTCTCCAGTCTGGTGTTGTTGTGAGGTGAAGGCTGAGTGCAGCATCCCTGGTATTCTGGGGTTTTTTTTAACCACATTTGTGTTGGTCAGAGGATCGATTGCAGCACTATCGAGTGTATGATCCCTTTAGTTTTTGTGTTTAAGTTTTTTCCCATTAAGTTGTACCTCAGTTGTACTCCAAGGGTTATGGCACATCCTGTGTTACCACCGCAGGTGGTGTATTAGACAGCCATGTTCATCTGTGATTCTGCAGGTGCTGCATACGTATTTTTAACCACTGTAATTTAACAAAGAGATAAGCGTTCTTACCAGCACCTCAAAGTAGCAGTAGTATTTAAGCTGTAGTGGAGAGGTAGACCACAGTGGTCCTTATATCTATTTAAGACTACAGCTATGACTGACAGATAGCATTATTTTTTTTCGTTTCCCACATTGTGCAATAACCTTGGTCGTAATGTTGTTAATCCGACACTTTGGCCTAGAGTCAATGTCTCTGTCATTGGTGTGAAATTCCAGGGTTCACCTCCTGGTGGTTATCTTCCACTGCTCCAGCTCAACACCTGCAGAAAAGCTCAGGAAGGGATGACATGGTGCAGTGGGTTTTGGGTGGATGTCGTGGAGACTTTATTATTATTGTTTTTGCTTTACTATGAACCAGGTTTTTGTAATTAGTTTTACTTTTTGATTTTAAACACTGTTGTGATGCTGAATTTCCCATCCGGGGATCAATAAACAACTTCAAGCTATTAGAGGCTTTACCTTATCTGGCAATAATAGCACAGAAGATGCATTCAGTCCTTTTAAATGTGCCTTTGGAATTATTTAGGGTTCTTAATAGACATTTAAAGTTCACAGCGGGCCAGAATTGAAAACTGGCATGAAGTCACAGGCCAAACTCACTGTATATATTGAGAAATTATCTTTAAACGTGCATGTTTTCCCTTCTCTCTGGATATGAAATAGTGTTTTTTCATGTGAATACACTGAATCTGGAACAGCCAAAGCTTATTAATATCAACACTAATAAGTTTTGAGAAATTGAATAGAAGAAATTCACATTTGTGTTTTAGTCGGTCTCTTTGTTGTCTTTCATCATCATCATCATCATTTTCATCATTTTCAATGTAAATCTTTCTTTACAAAGCAAAATGTATGTGCTAAAGCAAAAAGCATGCATTATTAATATAAAAAAATCTGAGAAGTCTACAGTAAGGTCTACAGTGAGGTCTACAAATTCTATGTAAGGTCTACAAACTGGTGGGCCTACTACAGTATACATTTGATTTTATCTTGCAGGCCAAAAATTATTACACTGAGGGCCAGGTTTGGCCCCTGGGCCAGAGTTTTACAGATGAACCACTGATATAACATGATTGCTCATGTCATGTACCAATCACAGTCCAACTCATGTTAAATGGGAGTCGGCACATAGGTGCCATCACTAAAAGTGCTTTGATTGACTCTTTATAAAGATGAATAAAAGCACGACAAGGGATGCATCGATACATTGCGTTTTGTTAATGTCCATTACAATTGGTTAAAAAAATATACAAAAAACGGATCTCTACATCAAAGAGTAATGAGTTGGCTGCAATATCCCAAAAAGTCAAAGGCCATATCATGACAGTACACACTCTATACACATGTAGTTGAAGGTAAGAAAACAAAACTGACTGTAAACAATTTTCATTTTACTGTTTTTCTTTGCATCTCTCTGTACTTCACAGATTGACCAGACTGACCAAGTCTGTCAAGATGTTTCTTAGTCTTTTCACTTTATCATTATAGCCTTTTCTTTTCGGTGTCTGCACAGAAAGACTCAAATTCTCAAGGAAATGCATTTTTTTCTGCTGAGCATTATATTATGTTATCCATTGTGTCAAATAAAGAAACAGTGAGCATCCACGCATTTCCAACTACCAGCTTCTTCTTCTTCCTGCTCCTCGTCATCTACTTTACATTGCATGATGATCATACAGTGTGAGTAGCAAATGCTGCCACGATTGGGAAAAATGGCACAGTGTTTCCCTAGCTAAACACTGCCTAACTGTTCACTGCATATTTGATTGAGGTTAAAACCAGTATTGGTAAAGGACTCAGTATCAGTGAAAAAACAAATGAGTCATAGGTTCATCCCTCAATAATGAGAAGGCTTTGTTGGCTACTCTTGTGGAATATTGTATTAAAGTTGGCCTTGTGTATTCAGATGGGTTTTAATATTAATTGTAGTTCAAGTGATATCACGTCAACAACTGTGTCACTTCATAATTTGATTTGTTCATGTTATTTTTTTCTGTTGCCTTTGCATTTTTTTAACAACAAATCGATTTAGTTTTCTCACTGTTCGTTTTAGATATTGAGTCAAAAGACAACGACATTCAACTAAAGCAGATTTGAATAATTTTTATCTAGTGCTTTTAGACAATAACAACAAAACATTAATATTTTTTTAATGATTCCAATAGCAAAACCTCAGGACTGAGGCGAGTAAAACAGACAAAATCAGCCAAAACAACCAGACAAACAAACATGGCAATTAAGTGAAAAATTATTATTATTATCATTTTTCTTTTTTCTAGTCAATCTATACTCACTCCAGTACACTGGTTCTCAACTGGTCTCACTCTGAGACCCACATATCCTGTGGTCATTAAGTCGTGACCCACCCTCATAGAATTCAAATCATGCCAATTAATTTTCTAAAAAATAAAAAACCTTTGAAAAAACTTTGCCACATAAAACACATTGAGGTTTGTGCCCCATACCATCATCTCTAAGTTAAAATCCACATTTAGAATATGGGTCATATTTGCTCTTTGCCATCTTGTCTCATTGCAACAACCATAAATCGTGTGATAGTTACCACGGTTCCTGAACGAGGGGGCTGCACGTGTCTGACGTGTGCCTTTCAAAATAAGAGATTTTCTGAAATAAAACACATGCCACAGAAAACACAACAGCAGATTCACAATTATTTCACTGATTTTTTTTTTACCAGATGTTCGTGACCCATTTAGAATGGGTCACCAGTTGAGAACCACTGCCCTAGTATAAGTTGCAGTAACCAAAATTGCATGATGTACGTCATTTGGTCTGGATTTTACAGTAATTTTCTCACTTTTTTTCTATTTGATTGGTTTATGGGTGGGGGATAGCTGCTATGATGTTCTCTTGATATTGTTGAGAGAGACTTTCATTTATATTTTTGTTTCAAATCCCTGTAAATTCAACAAAAAACTTCTACAAATGCCTTTGTCATGAGCTGAAGTGTTCTGTATGTTCCTGGTCTGGAGCATCTGTCATTGTGATGCAGGAGGAGAAGGAGAAGGAGGAGATCTGCTGTGGAGCAGCTCGCTATGGATCAGAACTCAAGTGTTCTCAGGTCCCGGCCGCCATTGTGAGTCCCTGCTGCAGTTATGATAGCTGACCTTGGAGTGGGCTCTGTCAAGATGCCTGGACCACACCACGGTGGCTCTTTTATGAATGGGCAGATGTGTGAGCAGCATACCAATGAGGAGGAAGAGAGAGGAGAGAGGCTGTAGCTGTTGCAGAGCATGGCAGCACTTCCATGTTGTTTTAACGGTGACGCCAGCAGATCAGATGAGAGGCGATAAGAGCTGCAGGGAGGATGGAGGAAAACCACAGCAGGCAGCAGGGGCAGCAGAAGGTTAGACAATTAATAGGCCTCATTTAATCTCTCTGGCATTTCCATCATACAGTAGATGACATGTGGAATCATTCCCTGTCGTACGCTGAGGCTGTCAATCATGGACAAGTTAATCAGAGCCGACCAATCTCTCCTGTGACGGTAATTACATTTACAAATCAGGATTCTTTTTTTTTTTTCACATTCTTATCACGGTTTTCTGTGAGAGTAAAGAACTAATTGTCCATCTGCAGAAATACCTGTCCTGCTGAACAACAGTATATATCTGAATATCCTGAATGTAGTACAAACATTTATGTACACACAATATTATATCTAATCTGTTCTTAAAAGAGAAGCCAATTTGTTGAATTCTATGAGATGTTTTTGAAAAATTTAAAACTTTTTCCAAAATGCAATAAAACAGGCAAATTAGAATGAAAGCATTTAGATCAGGCCAGGGCAGTTATTAAGATTAGCGGGCCACACCTGATACTAAAATATGAGTCATGGGCCAGGACAGAAATAGAAAGATTGCTGATTTGTGTGGACTAAGATAAATAATGAGTAGAGTATTGAAGGCTAAATGCTGAAATGCTATTAGCTTCTTCTAGACTATCTGCTGGGGAAATTATGGCTTTGCAGGGAAAAGGTAAAGGGTTAATATTAATATTAATGAACAGCATAAGTTTGGTGGGCTGGATTCAAAAGATTGCACTTTGGCCCAGAGTCAATGTCTTTGTCATTGGTGTGGAACACCAGGGTTCACCTCCTGGACAAGATCCAACCTCAGTTAGGGTGGTTGGCTAGAGGAAGGTTCATGAGGGGCTTGTACGGTGCATTGTGATTTGAGTGGCAGTCGTGGAGACCACCTATGGCTGAAACTGCTTCCTTCCTGACTGTTATTTTCAGACATGGACACAATGACATTTACTTTATTAATAAAAGTTAGGTTAGGTCCGAAGCTGTTGTTCTGTTAAGGCAATAATGGAACAAGCCAAATTTAATTAAAATACTTATGAAGACTATTGAAGATAGTTAGATAGTAACAATGGGTTTCGTGACATTGTGCATTGTTTGCAAACAAAATTACATCAGAAACAGTCAAGTTACACAAACACAACTCAAATACAAGCAAACTGGGGTCATACATGCAATCCTTGGCGATTTAGAACTAGTAGGAAAGGGAAAAAAAAAGCAAACGTCTCGTCACTGTGACATTGTGCACTGCACCACTGCACACAACGAAATGTCATCTCTGTATTTAACCCATCACCAGAGTGAACATGGTCAGCTTTGAAGGCCCGGGCAACAGTGAGTGGGGACGGTGCCATGCTCAGTGGACTTTATTCCTGTTGTATCAGACCCACATACACTATGTGTCCATTGCATATGCAAGTTTTGCATCAGATCAAGTGTTCTCCACTGTTATAATGACAGACCAACTTTGGACCAACTTCTGTATCTGCAGAAGAATCTACCAGTCCCAGCCAGCACTGAACTATCAGCTTTGTTTCAAGTTAAATTTGTCCATCAGTGGACTGTTTCAAAAGTGTAGATATTTATTTATAGCTGAGCTGTTTGTTTTTGTACACTTAAATTTGAAAAAGCTCTTATAAACTCTTCTAATTTACATGGTAGGTTACAATTTGTGTATATTTTATTTATTTATTTATAAATATATCTTTGAAGTACCATTGACCTCAATCAATCAATTTTGGACTTTTGGACTTTGGACTTTCAATCAATTTCTCAGGTATGTATCATTCATCATTCAGAGAATCCTTTATTGAGGAAAATCGAATAGAATGGGAAAACAATTTGAATTAAATATCCAGTAAGAAAAAAACAAAAACAAAAAACAATATCAAAACATGAAAGTTTCACAATTGTGCATTCTTGCCCTGACCCACATAACTTCCATTGGCTCACAGTATGGAGCAGTGTTATTTGGGTGGCAGTAGTGGAGACTGCTGCCACTGAGACCCGGCAACAGATAAGAGGATGAAGATGAATGTATGAGAAATTATTTTAAACTAAACAGATTTGGTTGTAGTGCATTCTAGTGGACGTGGGGTGTAATGACAAGCTAGAACAGGTGTATATGATGAGCTCAAAACAATAAAGAACTCAGATGTAGTTAGAATATTTAACAGAATTAGAAATTCACACCTGGTTTTAGTGGATTGACTGTGGTTCATATTAATCAAACAATCATTTACATAGTAGATGTAATCACATCCAAATGTTCTTCAGCCCTTCTTCACCAACAAGATTATCTCACCTCCTATCTCTCTGTCTCTGAGAGACTGTGTCCTTTTCCCACACATTAGACCCATAGACTGAGCACTGGAGCAGTGCAGGAGGTAAAAGGCCACGCATGAATCTCAGTTAAGCTGCGTGGGGCCCATTAGGATGATTGGGGGCAACATTTGTCCCATGAAACGACAAAGACACTCAGTGCACTGTTTGTGTATATATTGCTCCACCATCCTTCCATGTACACACAACAGACATAGGCAGCATTTCCATTTACACAGGTGGAGTATAAGATCATTTGTGGACAGAAAGCTAACCTTAAGTTATTGTTGTAGTGTATTTACATCAAAAACAGTGTAATTGAAAACAGTCTCAGCTGACATGACCAGACCAACATCAGTGAAGAGTCTGCTGTGGGTTGGGCTGGTTGTTGCTGTTTGACTGAAATATGAGAGAAATATCAGTCATATTTACTGGTAATGGTATTAGACCTTCAGGAAACATGGCACACTATTTTATACCAAGTTATTTCATTTCATTTAGGTTTTTTTACAGTAGGAAGAAAAAGTCTTTCTTCTTTCCCTTTTGGTTTGTCTCTTTTCTTAGGGGTTGCCACGGTGAGCCAACTATTTTCATCTCACCCTGTCCTCTGTATCCTCAACTCTAATTCCAACTACCTTCCATCTCTAGCTCCATCTCTAGGATCATTCTTCGACCAATGTATCCTCTGTTCCTCCTCTGAACATGTCTAAACCATCTCAATCTGGCTTCTCTAGCTTTTTCTCCAAACCTTTGTGTCTGTGTTGTCCCTCTAATGACCTCATTCCTGATGCTGTCCATCCTGGTCTCTCCTAAAGAGAACTTCATCATCTTTAACTCCTCCACCTCCAGCTCTGCCTCCTGTCTTCTCTTCCTAGTGCCTCTAATCCGCCCATCATGGCTGGTCTCACAAAAGTCTTTCTAATGAATAATTAAGGAAATTTATAACACCATGTTTTAATTTTATTGATTTTGATTTAGAAGGTCACAACTACAGTGTATTTATTTCATATTTATTTAAATCATGTAATTGTATTAATTAAAATAAGAATTCCTAATCAGCCACTGCACCTCATCATTTGTTTTCTTTACTGTTTACTTACTGTTTCTTCTGACCTTGGTGTAATGTTCATAATGGAGATATTTCATACAGATCTTTTCAGACAGGAATCTGAGAGTCACTTTTCTCACTCTGACCTTGCACACTTACATAAAACAAATCCATAATTTCTCCCATTTAAGGCCAATTGTTGCCTCTGGGCTCCATGCTGTCAATACAACAAAAACCTGATGAATGTTATTTACTGCAATTTGCTTGAAAACTGCCGTGTGTTGACGTCATGGATGGTGTTTTCTGTGTCAGGAAAAAACAAATGTTGACTCAATGAGACACTTAGAGTTTTCTCTCAGCTGCGTTCTAGTCCCACTAGAGACATTGGCTTTTAATATCTAACTGAAAAAAATAGTTATGTTACATAATCTATTACTACAATACATGCTATAGTTGATTTTTGTGATTTGTACAAATGTGTAGTTCAAATGTGTGCCAGCAGTGGCCGACCATTCTATAGCCCCTGTCAGGATTAGTATTAGTGGTGTTGCGCTATGTTAGAACCAACATTTTGGGTTTTTTGTTGTTGTTGTTCGCTTGTGCCGAGGAGACTTACATTAAAAAAAACTGGAAAGAGATAAAGAGTCATAATAAGAATCAGTTAATCCCAATGTGTCCCTCATGTGTTTATACTAGATCTTAGTTATTCTTGATTCAATGTGAACTGAAGATTTTTTTGTTTGTTTTTAGACGAAAAAAATATATATTACATATGTGGAGAGAGAAAACATGCACAACTGACATCAATTTCTCAATAAAGATTATTAGTAGTTAGTATTAGCATTATTATTAGTTGCGTCCCAGCATTTAATTTTTGCTCACTGTGAACTATAGTTTGGCACCTCTGTAACAGTTGGATGAAAAACAGGTTAATACATTTTCTGGGCATACAAAAAAAACTAAATAAATACATCATCCCCATGTTCTTGTGGACTATCTTGTGTGAATCTGTCCTTAAACTTCTACTGCAGTCATGGTAAACCCTTCGTCATCATCAAAATGTAATTATAATGCAGGGACATCTTTCATACTGTAGTGAAAACAGGTTGATGAATGTCGCTGACATTAACACAGGACAAAACCTGAATGAGTTTCACCTGATCAGGTGAATTAACTATCTTCTTACATGATGTAGGTGTGTCAGTCCCCTACCCACCACTTCAGAATCAGCAGCTTATTTATTATGAAAGGAAGGAAAGCAAACTCCTTTTCATTTTGACATCGTGATTCACACCACTGCACACAACAGAATATGACCTTTGTATTTAACCCAAAGTGAACAGTGGGCAGCTTTGAGTGCCTGGGGAGCAGTGAGTGGGGACGGTGCCATGCTTAGTGGACCTCAGTGGTAACTTGGCAGTTGGTGGATTTAAACCCGGAGCCCTGCAGACCCCCATCCAGGTCCTTAACCACTAGACCACCACTGCCCCAAATAACAGCAAGTTTTTACAAAAGTATTTTTTGAGCCCAAATTATTTAGAGGTGTGTCAGACTAAAATAATGCCCTCAAAAAAGGATTTTGTTCATCTAAGAGAAAATGCCCGTTGACCCGTTTGTCAGAGTTACTACTCTCCACTCATCACCTTCATTTCTGTCTCGTGGACTGACATCTGAGGAGAGAGTTCCCATCGATATTTTCTGGCCTTCAGTCAGCAGGCTCTGCATTGATAGGAGAAAACAAGAGATACACTAAAACATCACTTAATCAAAACTCCTCCCCTGATCTCACTGACGATGAATGCTTTTACCCTTTTAGCAGGTACTGCAGGGTTGGCCCTGATTTAACAAGGACTTGAGTGACCAGCGTGTGGCATCATCCCTACATTAAAACCAAACCTGGTCTTCACCCAGGACTCGTTCCCTCAGGGTCTAAACTGCACTGAATATAAATCCTGTTTACACATTCATGATCATGTTTTCTCTGACCTAATCACCAAACATTATTCTTGGCTTGTTGTTGGATCCAATCCTGCATCTCCACATATGGATCAGGTGCTGACCGAAGTGACAGATGATGAAAATTTTCCAGATCATGGCTGGATCTGGCCCAGTGTTCTTGATTTTGCAGATTGTACACCGTAGGATAGTTCCATTTAGGGGCATCAGGGTTCCTGGAAGTCAGTGGAAGCCTCTGAGCCTGTCAATATGTTTAACAGATGAGTAACGAAAGTACACGTTAACCCTTTACCTCTGCTTGACATCTATGGACAGATGAAGATACAAAACAGTTAGTCATAGCGACGATGTGTCTCGGACAGAGAATGTTGGATTTACTAACTGTCAAGAAGGAATCACAGTCACTATTTAATATCTGATTGATTTTTGGCCATTTCGCCAAATAACCAAAAAAAAAAAAACAAAACAAGAAATAGTGAGTTTTAACAGTGGCAGCTCCATAACATTCACTAACAATCTTTAAAAAGCATGTCCCAGCAGTTGCCTGGTATAATGTGATTTTGACTGAGAAAGACTGGAAAACTGTAGTTAACTTTCACTGTCACATCACATCCAGTATATTGCAAGCTTTCGACAACAGTTGAACAGAAAACTTATATTAACCCTAACCCTAAAATATTAGATTTTTAATAGATAACTGAATTAGATCTTTTTATTTGAAAGGAAGGAAAGGAAATCACTCCACCTTCTTTTCATAGTTCAAAGCAAAAAGTGCAGCAAATATGAAGGAAAAGACATATTTATACAAATAAGAGATAAAGTGCACTATACGTACTTGAAAATGAAAACTTGTTCTCAAAGTAAATTCACCGCATTTTTGTCATTTTATCTTTTTTCACATTTGAAAATAAAAGGGCAGGATATAATATGGAATAAAACTAAATTATAACGCTCACTATATGTACTTGTTAATTAAAATTGATCTCATAATATATTTCAACCTTTGAATTTGACCTCTCTTGACATCTCTAAAGAAAAAAAAATATAATAATAATAATAAAAAGATAACATAGCTAGCTTTAGATTGTAAACAAAGTACTACTTGGGAATCTGTACCATGGACTCAAGTGTTTCATCAGGTTTACGAAGCCTTTATCCCAAGTAAGCTAAACGGCATGTCTTCCAGTGGAATGCGGAATGAACTCCATTCTTTTTCTAGTGGTTGCTTTGGACATCTTAGTACTCATGTCGAACATTGGAGCCAAGGTGGAGGGTTGTTGTGTTTGCTGATGTATCTGGTGCATCCCTACGCTTAGCAGCTGTGGCCTCTTTACATTTGCTGAAAGAACCACGGTGCTTCTTTTTAAGCAGTGTAATAAGTTTGTTGTTCCAAACCTCTTTGGCATTGATCCTCCACGACTTACTTTTGATTTGCAACCTTAGCAAACAGCACGTTTTGGTTGGTCCTGGCACACAGTAAAATAAATCCAAATCAGTGACATGTTTTGGGTGCAGTTTTGATATGAGTGTGCTGGGCTGTCATCGTTGCGCATGCGTGTCAGTGTAATGGCCAAACAAATGGCCCAAATCACACAGCTCCACTTTACCAGCCCCAGATGAACCTTGTTAACTGTTTGTAACTGGGATTAGATGTTGTCCAGGATGAGAGGACTGTCTTTTCCGTTCCCAGCTGTGTGCTGTCTTTGTGATCCCACTTACCTGGTTCTCTTGTCATTAGTCTCACTTGTGTCACCTGGTGCCCTGAGTATATATATCCTTCTCCTTCCCTCAGTATTTGTGGCATCATTGTGTCATCTGTGGACAAAGATGTGGAGAAGTTTTCTTGTCAGTTGACATGTCCAGATGTGAATGGGAGTGAGCTCCCATTCACATCTGACATGTTAACTGCTCACAGTTTCTGTTTAAAAAGGTGTGACCAAAACTACTCTCCACATCTTTGGTGAAGGGAGTGGTCTAGAGGAGTAGAACTACTAGTGTTCCCTTTGACATCAACCAGAAACTGATGAAGTTCCTCTGTTTAAAATGTCTCTCAACTCCAAGAAGTCCAGTTGCTGACAACTAAACCCTTTTAGACACACTCACTACGGCTCTAATCTAAGCCTTAGCTGAACATAGATAAAACAAACAAAAAAAAAACCTCAGACCTGACATACATATGTGTTCTATTCTAGTGAAGTCCACTGCTACTGCTTCCCTCTTCTGCCATGTTATATTTCCCTGTTGGGTAAACACAAATAGACAAACAGTGTTTGAAAGTGAAATTGTGACCCTACCACTGTTGGTGAAAGCCTCAAGGCCTTAGTTCCATATACACACAGAGCAGAGAAATATGTTACATCACAGTGGGATGTAATGAGGCTGGACTTTGATGGAGTCCGACAGACAGCACCTGCTTACGTCCCCGTCCGGCTGGATTATGGCAGGGGTGACGTCAGTGACCTAAAGCAGATGCTGCCGTGTCAGATATCAGTGAATCCGCTTCCTGTGAACATTTGGTCAGGATTCAGTGGCTTTTCTAATGTTGTTTTAAGACATAAGCTGTAAGTTCATCATTTATAGTTACTTTAGTGCAGAGTGAAATTGAATAACAGGTAAAAATAAAAAGCATTTAGTGACTCTGTGTTCTTTTTTCTTTCTCAGTTGTGAAATTTTCATTAAACAAATATACACTGGAAAAGTTTGGAATCAAAATTAATCATTTGCCACTGTAAAATCTCATCTCAAAAAGGCCTGAAGTGCATATCCAGTTTTTGTCCAAATGACTTACAGTGTATCACCAAAACAACATGGCTGAAACACAGACTTATAATGAGTGCAGCAAACACTAGCGGTTAATGTAGGCTTGTCTGAAAGTGCCAGTATTTCTGAGAGAATTGCAAGATGAGTAATGGTGAAAGCACAAAAGTGTTTGGAGCTGCAAAGACTTTTTGCACAATGGGTTTGAATTCTAAAGATCCCGATCACTATGTGGGATATCAGAGGGAGGATGCGAATGTGGGTCTTGGCTGCAGACGTGGCTCCTATGACATTCATGCCAGTGCAGGAAGTAGAATCCTGTATATGGTACCATCATATATTGTAAGGTGGTGTGGTAATATGTCACCGCCGGGGTTTTTGTAGAACATCTTCAAGTCTTTAGAATTTTCCTTTGATTTTATTTTATTGCCATGATTTTATTCAGGTTTAAATCACAGTCGTAGCCAAGTCACAGTGGAACTAATAACTTGCATAATAATTACTTTCAATGATTGATTGAAAATATTTTAGTAATACTGGAGTATTAAAAGTTTTTTTCAGTATCCACTCAGTCTGGTCTCTGACTGCTACTTGTTTGTTATTTTGCCCAGTGGAAAATGTGAGGAAACAAATAACTTTGAGAAGAGCTGAGTTTATGTAAGAGACACTTCTTTTTGTACAGATGTTGTGATTTGTTTGAGTGGGAAAAAGATGTGTGTCATTCAGCTCTAACTGGGATCAGACTGTGAGTCTCACAATCACAGGCTTATTGTAGCTCGAGTGTGTCAGTCCAATTCATGACTCTAAATGTGTGTATGCATGTGTGTGAAGTCAGAGAGAGAGGGAGACATACAGAGAGTTTATTCTTCACCCAGTGTTGAGTCTTCATCGGGTCTATTCCCACCTGTGTATCATGAATAAACTGACTTCCTCACTATTCACAGGTTTATGACTACATCAGTGTCCACACAGACCAGACATCATTATCACTGACAAACATGCACTGACTGTACTCCACAGACTGCAATCTGATACCAAAGTGGCTGTACAGTATGTCAATGTTGGACTCTTTCCTGTCTGTCTTTCCTTGTTGTATTGATTGGAAATGTATGACTTGATATACAAGATTCTTACTGTTCTTTTTGTGATGAGAGACAGGAAGGATGAAGAAGTGATGGGTCGGTTTGGGGTTAGGGATAGAAATTTGGAAGGACAGGCAGTGGTGGATTTGCAAAAAGAATGGAAATGGCCGTGGTAAACACCTATTTCCAAAAGAGAGAGGAACACCGGGTGACATACAAGAGTGGAGGCAGGTCCACTCAGGTAGATTACATTCTCTGTGGAAGAGGTAATCTCCGGGAGATAAGTGACTGTAAGGTGGTGACAGGTGAGAGTGTAGCCCAAACAACATAGGATGGTAGTATACAACCCGAAAATGGAGGTGAGAAGAAGGAGGAAGGTGAAGACGGAGCAGAAGATCAAGTGGTGGAAGTTAAGGAAAGAGAAATGTTGTGATGACTTTGGAAAATAAGTCAGAACAGTGTTGGGCTGTGGTGGGGAATTCCCAGATGATTGGGAGACCACAGCTAGAGTCATTAGGGAGACAGCTAGGAAGGTGCTAGGTGTTTCCTCTGGACAGAGAAAGGAGGACAATTCCACTTGTTGGTGGAATGATGAGGTCCAGGAAAGTGTCCAGAGGAAGAGACTAGCAAAGAAGAGATGGGATAGTGACAGAAAAGAGGAGAATAGAATGGAGTACAGAGAGACGGCAAGGGAGGTGAAGAGGGAAGTGGCCAAGGCCAAACAAAAGGCATACGAGGGGTTGTACGAGAGGTTAGACATGAAGGAAGGAGAAAAAGAGTTATACAGATTGGCAAGGCAGAGAAACCAATCTGGGAAGGATGTGCAGCAGGTGAGATTAATTAAGGACAGAGATGTAATTAAGGACAGAGATGGAAATGTCATCACCTGTGAGGAACGTGCGCTGGGAAGATGGAGGGAGTACTTTGAGGAGTTGTTAAATAAGGAAAATGATAGGTAGCATAGGAATGAGGAGCCAGCTCCCAACAGGGAGAAGGTCGATCAGATTAGGAAGGATGAAGTTAGAAAAGCTCTGAAGAGGATGGAGAGTGGAAGGGCAGTTGGTCCTGATGACATACCAGTGGAGGTATGGAAGTGCTTGGGGGAAGAAGCGGTAAGTTTTCTCACTCGGTTCAATAGATTCAATAGAATTTTGAAGACCGACAAGATGCCTGACGAGTGGAGGAAAAGTGTTCTTGTACCAGTTTACAAGAGGGGTGATGTGCAGAGCTGTAGCAATTACAGAGGGATAAAGTTGATAAGCCATACCATGAAAATTTGGGAACGAGTAGTTGATGCTCGGTTGAGGAAAGAGGTAGAGATTTGGGAACAACTGTATGGTTTTATGCCGAGAAAGAGTACCACAGATGCAATATTTGCTTTAAGGATGTTGATGGAGAAGTACAGAGAGGGTCAGAAGGAGCTTCATTGTGTTTTTGTGGATTTAGAAAAGGCCTATGACCGGGTTCCAAGGGAGGAACTGTGGTTTTGCATGAGGAAGTCGGGAGTGGCTGAGAAGTACGTTAGACTGGTGCAGGATATGTATGAGAAAACCACAACGGTGGTAAGGTGTGCTTTTGGAAGGACAGAGGACTTTAAGGTGGAGGTGGGACTTAGGTCAGACAGGAGTCTCCATGGACAATGATGTTTGCAGATGATCTGCAGTGAGAGCAGACAACAGCTAGAAGAGAACCTAGAGAGGTGGAGGTTTGCACTGGAGAGAAGAGGAATGAAGGTCAGTTGTAACATGACTGAGTACATGTGTGTGAATGAAAAGCGGAACGGTGGAGTGGTGAGGTTACAAGGAGCAGAGGTGGAGGAGTTCAGAGTTCAGAAAGAAAAGAAGAAGAAGACAGGAAGTCTGTAAAAAAAGTTTTTTTTTCTAATTTATTGGACTAATCTAAGTAAGTATCCTAACATCCATGCAGTGCAACTGAGATCCAGAGCCACTGAACAGAACCGGTGTCTGACGTTCTCTCCCTCTACCTGTGGGATTCTCTTCCTCTGGTTTGATATTACATTACAGTAACAGTAAAGTCTAACGGAAAAACTCCTCAAGTCATTTCCATGTAATTGTAAATTTGTGGTGTGTGACAAATGAGTCAAAGTTTGAACGTGAAATTGACATTGAAGAGTCAGGGTTCTGGAAGTTTCTCAGTCCTCAGAGTGTCCTTTTTTAACTTCCTTGACCACTCAAAAAAATATTTTTCTTGACACCTGTTTCTTGTCCAAATCCAGATGTCATTTAAAGGTCCTGATGATGTTGAAGGGTCACTGTCCAGGAATAGCAGCCATTTAGAAAATAATGCAGTCACAATAAGTTTCCCTCTAATCGACAGTTAAAAATGCCCTTTTCAGGCGTTGGTGAGAAAGACAGGGCTTTAGAAGGCACAAACTCTTAGCTCTGTTGAGGCCAAATATATAAAGTGGATCTGGACAGTTCAAATAACACAGAATCTTTGCAAATCATACAGATTCCAATCCAAATCCAATTAGTAGAGATTCCTTTTTATGCAGTACATTTATTTGATATTTCCCTATGATATTCATTGGAAAAACCTGTTTTGCTATCTAGGGAAGTTAACCAGTTGTTCAAAATCAAATTTCTTATTGACATAAATACAAGTGGACAAAAATGAGCAGGACGAAAACACTCTGTGACCTAGGAAGCTTAGACTGGGTTAGAAATATAACAAATTAAAGTTCATCCAGAAATATACTGAGTATTTACAGCAGATGGAACTGGATGGAGTAAGTTCATTGAAAACTTTCCACTTCTCCTCCTAGAGGCTTTTTTTTAGCCTCTCAAAGTCTAGGAACCAGGAGACGGTTCGTCAGATAATTATAACAATGTCTGAACAAACTGTATTTTTTCATTGTGGTTCTCCTTTCGCTGCCTCAGTGCCTCGCTGATATTTTTTTAAAATTCCAATCTTGCAAAAATGCCATAATTGCAATTTTTTTATTATTATTATCAAAACATTTATTGTTATTTATATATATATATATATATATATATATATATATATATATATATATATATATATATACAACACCTATCTCACCATTTATGCAGATTATCACTCCTTGTGGTGGGTCTTTGATAAAAATTTACTGAGTTTAGGAGAGGACACACTGTTTTCCGACACTAATATTGAGGCAAACGTCTTAGAACGTTATATGTGATTTAATCAAATTTGGCACCGTGTTATCAATATTTCATTTTTGGTGGACAAACTGAAATTGATCAATTCAACAAGTAGTTATGCTCATATTCGGCCGATATTATTGAACATAACTAACATTTGTGAAGATAAGTATTCAGCTAAAACCTTCTCTCTGTACAGCAGCTCAGTGGTTCTGGGCCTGTGCTCTTTCTCTGTCCTTTTCTCTGTCTGTCTGTCTCCTTGTCTCAGTCTGCACGTGTGTGAGCGGTAAAGACAGAGACCCTGCAGCCTTCCCTGCTGTCTGTCTGTCTGTCTGCCTGACTGCACGTCTGTCTGTCTCACTGTTCTACAGCAGCTGTCAGCTCCAGACCACTGCTCCCTGTAAATGAAGAGAAACTGAAAGATTGTGTTTTTTTATTTCTACATGCTCTGACTGTTGCTGAACACAGCCTCAGTTTACTTTGACAGTCGTCCTACCTCGTCATAGTGATCACCTCTGACCTGGTGCGGCTGTCAGCTGACATTTTGGAGCTGAAGTTAGGAGGAGGTGTAGCTGTAAATGTCAGTGAGTGAGAATTTGATCCGAGTTTTAAATATGTTGAAACTGCAGGAGACACTTGACGGACGATGACACCTGCCAGTGTGTGTAAAAGAGAGTTGTACAGACAGCAGATGTGCAGTCTGTATGTATGAGTTAACACCAGGTGGTATTCACGTTTTCATCCTCTTGTTGTTTACAGCTGCATAAAATTCACTGATGTATTTTCGAAAATCCATAACATACACTAGTGATGGTACAGGCCGTGAATCGGCTTTAAAGCAGGGTTCAAGAACCAAAACAGATGTGGCTCTGCAGACGACACCGTATGCGTCTCTGATGAAGATTGGTTGCCATTTTTAATACAATAACTAATAAATATTTTCACTATTATTGAAGTGAAAAGATAAGAAAAGAGCTATAGAATAGAGCTAAAGATGCTGAGATTCTCTTGAGGAGAGACAAGGATGGCCAGGACCAGGAATTAGTTCATTAGAGGGACAACACAGACACGAAGGCTGGGTGAAAAAGATAGAGAAGCCAAATTGAGATGGTCTGGACATGTTCAGAGGAGGGACAGTGGATACATTTCTAGATTAATGATCCTAGAAATGGAGCTACCAGGGAGGAGACGAAGAGGGGATTTATGGATGCAGCAAGGGAGGACCTGGAGGTAGTTGGAGTTAGAGTAGAAGATACATAGTACAGGGGGAGATGAAAAGTGTTGACTCTCTGTGGCAACCCCTGAAAAAGGGGCAAGTTGAAAAAAGAAGAGGATAGATAAATGATAAAGTAAAATTATTGGCTTAAAACACAAACACACAAGTCCATTTTACAGCAAAACAAAAAACAAACAATAAACATATATATATAGACAGTAAAGGATAAAAAATAACTCAATAAAAAATACTAATAATGGACCTCCTAACAGACAGCAGATGGCGACTGCTGCTCCCCAGCTTACACTCTCTAAATTTGCAGTTGCGTTGCATTTAAAGACACATCCAAATCATGCAGCACCAGAAGTCCCATTAATGGTGATACGTATTTTGTGTAGCACCATACTGTGAGCCTTCCTGGAAGTCATGTGAATCTGGCACCTCAGTGGCAACCTGGCAGCAGGTGGATTCAAACCTGAAGCTTTGCAGACCCAAATCCCATTAACTTTATTGACAACATTTTTCATAATTGACAGACTTTTTGTGTTCTAATTTTTTTTTGCTTTGTTTAATATTTAGTTTTATTTAGAGCCAAGACAGTCATCTTGTATGGCTCTAAAAGAAATACTTTTTAACATACGTGACCTTTCTGGCTCTTTCTGCTAAAAAGGTTCCTGACCCCTTACTAATGCAGGAAATGTTTCCATGGTGAGATGAGTGGAGTGATGTCATTGATGATGTCAGGAGCCTCACTTCCCAGTTGTACCAGATGGCTGATCTGATCTTCACATTAGGCTGTGACAAAAAAAAAAATCCCGTTTGTTCTATTAACAATGTGTGTTTGTGATGGAGGAGGGGTTGGACCAGAGTTTTAATAGTTAAATGCTTACCACTGGTAAACCATAAAAGACCATAAAAGTCACCCATTATAATATTATACCTAAGTTTGTTGGTTTTGCTAACAAAATTGAAATAAAAATTTGCCTGCATGACTAACTGACAATTTTATTAGTTTTCAGCAGCACTTGTGGAAAGGCAAGCCAAACAGGGGCTTAGGACTCTGGCCACTAGGGGGCCACTGCCAACAAACATTTTCTTCATGTGTGCACTGATAGAGTGGGGGCCCCAACAATATATTGCTTGAAGCGCCAATAGATCCTAGCACTGACCCTGAAACGCAGATTGTTACTTTTGGACCACTGCTACCTGTTTTACACATTGTTTACCAGGTGGTCTCTAGAGCAAGAACCTCAAGATGAGAACCTCTTTTAGGACTTTTAGGATTTTATATGGAACCCTCATGAAGATTCATAGCACACTCATGAAGCTGCATAGGCCTGTCTTTGTATTGCTGCACCTTCAAAAGTTCATGTTTTCACCCCTTTTCTGGAAAAGCTGGAGATTTGTAGCGTAGTTTCACAGGAAATCTGACAGTAAGACCTTTCCTCACGTCGTTTTCTACAGGCATATGCGAGGCCCTGCTAAAGCCCTCATCTTTCCTGTCAGTGTGTCTGCGTGTGTCAGTGTGTGTCAGGGTCTGTGGGCCCAGGTCTCAGTGCCTCAGCAGCCTCACATATGAATCACAGCTCCTCTGATGTCAGGCCTCCATTCACACAGATCACACATTAGACTGATCAAATCAGACCTCAGGCCTGCTTCCTGACTAACTCGATTTGCTCTCGTATGCTTCCCTTTTCACACTGAGCACACACCACACACACACGCACACGTGCTAAAATGTGTACACACAAGCACAGAGCCTACAGTGAGTGGGGCAGTACCCATTGAGCTGCAATGAAAAGCAGAAAAAGCTGTTGCCTTGGCAACTGCCGGCACACATCTTCAGGAGGTCCCAGATTTTCTGTCTGACTGTGCTGGTATTGTTTTGTTTTTTATTGGATAGCCATGCTATCTGCACGTTATCACAGGGCACAGGCAAAAACCATGCCTCATCATCATGGAGTACAAATACATAATTTGTCCAGAAGGAATAATAAACTGTAAATAAACAGAGCTAAACAGCTGAGGGAGGCATGGTGTTAGCAAAATAATTTGTTTGCGTAATCAACTGTCAAGCTCTTCTGGTGGGGGAACACTGTTGCAAAGAGCAGAGGATCATGGGAAATGGTAATGTTTTTAAACCTTTTACACTTATGTTCATATTCACTAAACTGACAAACTTACTTTGCTAACTGTCCTCTGTCTGTCTGTGTTCTGTGCTGTCTCCTAGTGACTAGAAGCTTTTATGTCACTCTTAATGTTGTGTTCCTGAGTTATGAAGGAGTTCACATTTTCAGGTTTGCAAGGTGGAGTGAGTAGGCGTGGTGAGAGCATGTGTGTATAAGGATGAGAGAATGTGGACAGTGTGAAAGGAGGAAAATGAATTTTGGGGAAGCTGGGTTAAGAACAATAACGGAGTTTAGGACGAGTTACTGCAGTTTTGTTTTAATAAATGTCCTCAGAGCACTGAGACATCAGACTATTTTTAATTCCTTCTTTATTACACAGCAAAGCAAGATATTTCTACCTTCCATAGATCATAACCCACTGCAGGAACATTTATTAAGACATAAGTAGTTATACTTTTGGAGTCTTTCACTTCAAACTGTCTCCATCCGTCCATGGCTCCATCCATCCATGGTAGCTTTATTCCATTACCATTGTAAATTACCATATAAATAAATATTAAACTATTGCCCATTGTACAGTTGGCTATATATGTGTTTAGTTGTTTTGCCTTAATTTTGTTTTGTTTTTATTAATTTTATGGCACATGTTTTGGGTCGGTAGAAATGTATGAGCCACATTTGGCCCGGTGGCCTGACTTTGGACATACCTGCTCTAAGAGTAAATTTGTCCATGTCTGAGTCATGGTCTCCTGCTTGTGTAAGTGATGACATGTTGATTGGTGGTTACAGGCCTCACTGAGAGGGAAAGAAAATCTTTGTAAGCATTCTTTAGACACAAACTAGTTTCCTCTGTTCTATTTGAACAATCACATGATGGTGAAAAATGTACTTTTCGGTACTCTGAACCTAAAGATAAACATGCAGTCCTACCTTTTATTATTATTTAAGTGAAGAGTAGTTTTTAACTTACGTTTTATCTGTAACTTGGAGTTTGACGTGTCTGGAGTTGACACACATTAACTCTACGTCCTCTCCTCCACAGACGGCCTATAAACCCTGGCTGTGTGCTCAGTATTTCCCCACCCCTCAGAGGTCGTGTCAAAGGAAAGTACCGTGTCACCAGTATTGCCTGGAGGTCCAGCAGAGTTGCCCGTTCATTCTGCCCGACAACGACGATCTGATCCATGGTGGCAGCCCCAGTTTCATCTGCACAGGTTCGTAGTTGGTGCCACTTTGTCCTGAGAGACACAGTCAGTCTCCTCCCTGATTTGAATAGTGTCATTATGAGGAGCACTTTATCAGTGGCCGCTTATGGAGCCATCATTAATGTGCCCTGCATGGCTGATGGGTTTCCTGCTACGGTGTTTATTCTGGCTCTCTGATAACATCTGGTGTTAATCTTCAGAACTGCAACCTTTGACAAGGTCACTGTGTTTGGCCCATGATGAAATATTTATTACAATTTAAACATAAAAACATTTCCTTTATTAATTACTGTCTAAAGCCGACGTGGGCAAATATTGGCTACTAAAACTTCACATGAGGGCTGGGCCACACACATAGCAATAAGATTAATGATGTGTAAGAGTCATAAAGAAGGGCCAAAATGCTTTTATCTGTTGTGGAAATGCTGGCAAAGCATGAAAAAGCAGAAGGATAATGATAAATATAGATTTATAAAAATATAAATTAAAAACTGGAGTTTGCCGGGCTGGATTAAAATGTCAAATGGGCCACATTTTCACCCTCAAGCCACAGTTTTCCCAGGCCTTATCTAGGTTGTGTTTAAGCTGTCCGTCTCCAACAGGTCTCCTGGGAGTTCAACCATCAGACAGTGAGGCCGAGTGCTGCGATGTCCGATGGGATTCTAAAATGGAAACCCCATCAGGAAAGGCACTAAAAAGGACTGCTTCCTCCTGCCAGCCGGAGGGGGCAACGGTTACTTCTGCAGCCCCCCCTAGACTGTGCAACGGGCGACTGAAGATCTGCCTGCTGGCCCTGGTCCTCCTGCACTCTGTCATCGTCATCTCGGCCTCCCATAATGCCACATTGGTGGGTGTGGCTGCTATCTTTTCACCAGAGGAGAGTGCGTCAAATGAGGAGTAAACCTTGGGGTTGAGTCAAGACATTAGCTCCTTCACAAGAGGAGGACGCGGAGCTGAAATTGGGGTTTTTTCACAATGTTGTGGTTACAAAAAACACTAAAAAAGCCCCTACAATCTGCTACAGACGAACCACCAACTGCAGGAAGTTGGAGAGCAGGGGGAGATGACTGGAGCTGAGGATGCTGGAAACAGACATGGACAACATCAGATGTTTAGGAACCTCCCTCTCCCCAATAACTGACCTTTTGCCACTTGAATCCTGCTCATTGTTTCTATTCCATTCACCTGTTTTCAGCTTATTGTCCCTCCTCTCCTCCCCTCTGTCCTCCCCCCTCCCTTCCTTCCCTTCACCTCCTTCTCTTCATTTTCTGAGTGTGTGTGGACGCCCCTGGGAAAACTGACATTGAAACAGGCCCTCTAGATAATCACCATCATCCTGCTGTTGTGTTCAGGTACCAGATGTTTGTTATTTTTTTCTTTGTTGTTTCACTGTCTCCACTGACTCAACACAAACATGGTTTCCTGTCCACTCTCTGTGAGATGTCAGAGACCAGCTCTCTACCAGTCTTCTCTAATTCTCCATTGTTTTTATACCTTCTGATGTCCAGCTTGTGCTAGGTTATGTTTTTTTTTTACCTAAAGTGCTCTGACAGTGGTGCACTCCCTTTGGAATTATGTTGAAGGATAAGTTAGGTGTGATACAGTTTGTCCTCACAGAGCAGAAATGGTGTCAAGTGCTGCTTAAGTGCTACGTCCGCTTGCAGGATCGACCCAGGGACACAAGAGGGCAGCAGCACGAAGCCGAACCATAAAGAGCCTGGTTGAATTTGTGGGAATTGTCAGTGTCAGTGGATAAGGGCTGTGCTTGTGTCAGTGCAAATGCAGTGTGAGGAGCTTTTAAAGGGCTGATCCATCTTTCTCTTTATAAGTGTGTCACTGCACACGTCACACAGGCTTTACTCTCTCAAGTGTTGACCAATCTTTGTTTGCATAGTTTACCTATCTATTCTGTCAGAGTAATTCAGTTTCCCTTCGATGAATCTGCTGTGTTGCTGTTGTTTTGTTCGTTTCTCTCAGAAGACTGTGGACCAGGGTCAGGTGGATCTATGCAGATGAGTCCAACGTCACCACCAACACCCCTGTCTCCACCTATCAGTTGTAAATATGTCCTGAGGTTGTTAGACCTGCCCCCACTGACCTCCCCGACCACCCTTCTTTCCCCTCACCTCCTCACCCACTGTTGAAGTTGAGTGTTTTTCCGTTTGCCTCCTTGGTTTTTGTCTGTTCTAATGAGACTTTTTCGCAGCATCTTTCCGTTGTCTGCAGCAGTGGTGTGCATTGATGAGTAGGCCTGAACTGGAAAAGTTAAAAAGACCCGATGAAGAGCTCTATAAGAAGAATATATTCAGACAAAAGACAGAAGGATTCAGATGTAGAGAAAAAAGAAATGATGATAAAGTTGTCATATTATCATACTAGAGATGCTTTAGTTTGCTAATTTCCTTTCTTTTTTTCTACAAAAGACTTGGATGAAATTATTTATAAGATGCGTCCCACAAGTCATGATCTTTTTTGGACGTAAAACAAATACATTTATTAACATTTTGTTCAAAAGAAAATAAATATAAATTATGTTAAACATCAGTTGTGTTTGTGTCTTTTTCACTGACAGTGTGTCCATGCAAGAAGTTGGTCCGCCTGGATTTTTTATTTTTGCGGTCATTTTTATACACTGAAGTTATTTTGAACAACAATTTAATGTATAATTATTAATAATGGCATTTAAAGGAATAACATTTATTTTGTTGCAGACACATTTTGTCTTATTGCAAACATCTGATCAAAATGGAAAATATTCTGAAAAATTAATTTGACTTTGCAGGTATGTTGTAAAAAGTGTACAGTTCTCAATGTACTGCGGTGTCTTTCAAGTCTGGTGTCACTATTGCTGTCCCACCAGGGTCAGTGGTCCAAAATAAAACTGCAAGATGATTCGACTTTCACAGGATATTTCGGTAATAGATTTTATCGCCCAGACAAAGACATCCAGGCCTTTGGAAGCCTTTAATTCACTGCGGGTAGACCAAGGGAGCTGTGGACGAAGATTTAAGGTACGCGGGATTAATTTAATATTCCTGCACGTGGTTGTGTTTTGTCTTGAGCGAGAAGGGCAACACTGCCATCTAGTGGTTATATGGTATGTCTGCGAAGATTGTCATTTTACTTTTCTTTGGATTTTAAAGATATTTTATTCATTAGCAGAGAAACAACCGCTTCTGGTTGTGGTAAGAGGGAAAACTAGTAGTTCTACTTCTCCAGACTACACCCTTTTCCTTTGATCATGTCCCTTTTTCAGGGGTTACCACAGTGAGTCAACCTTTTCCATTTCATCCATCAATCTCCTCTTCTCTAGGATCAATCTTCTACCAATGTATCTACATTTCATCAACTTTGAACATGTCCTTAGTTGATGAAGGTTCTCAGCCATCCAGATCATGGCCAAGGTTAAGGAGTTAAGTAAAGCTACTTGATGTTTGTTTTTTTTGGAAAACATTTCAACTCTCATCCAAGAGCCTTCTACAGTTCTAACATCAGTGGGGAGTAACAGAAGTTATATCCTGTGAGTGAGAATAAAGGGGTTTTTCAGGTCCTTCCTGTTGTGTGGACTTGGGGTTATTTGTGAAATGTGATACCAGTCGTTGGGTGAGTATTGATGGGTCATTACAGTCATTATCGGAGTGGCGTTGGTGACACACCTCTTTGCTGTGTGAAACTGAAGAAATGAAAAGAAATTTCTTTTTTTGTCATTGTGATGTTGTGATTCACACCACAGCGCACAACGGAATTTGGCCTCTGCATTTAACTCATCATCAAAGTGAGCAGTACCTACACAGTGGGCAGCTTTTGAGCACCCACTGTGTAGGGACGAGACCATGCTCAGGGTATCTCAGTGGTTCTTGGCGGTACCGGAACGGGGACCTTGCAGACCCAAGTCCGCAATCTTTTGGGTGTTGTTCACAAAAAGGCTTTGTATGTGGGTGAAAAATCTCTCACCTCTGCTGTGAGATGGTTTTTACAGGTTGACAAAATCATCTGCAAACATTATTGTCCACGGAGACTTCTGTCTGACCTCATCTGTCAATCAGTCCATCACTAAAGCAAACACGAATAGGGTCAGGGCCGATCCCTGATGCAGTCCCACCTCTTCTCTATAGTCTTCTGTCCTTCCAACAGCACACCCCATCACACTTAATGAGATGAGACAAAACAAAATGCAATATTTTTTGCATTTGCATTACATTTTGCAATGACAAACACGTTGCAAATTACGAAAGTGTTAAGTACCTACACAACTAAATAACATAATCAATAATGTATCAATTATATAAATTCTTATAGGTTTAAATGTTGTTGTTTTTTTTTCAATATAGACTAGCTTTCAAACGTTTGAAACACGTCAGCTTCGACTAGTTTTCTTTTACGGTCATTAACCCATTAAAATATTAAATTTACCTAAACACAAAAACAACAACAACTGTATAAAAAACCCAATTGGGCTATACGTGTTAAATAAGAGCAACTTTTATTTACAACGATTACATTAGTACATAAACGTAGCAAATGGCAAATATGGCGGACTTTACAGTTAACAAAACGCCCCGCCTCCGTTGTAAGTATGATTGGCTGGCTGTCTGTTTACAGAGATTTGATTGGCTGTATCCAGTTTAATGTTCCCTCCGTTCTTCCGGGATAAGAATACGTTGCTCTGCGTTTGGAATACTTAAATCGCCGAGTCCTTAAATACGTAATTACTGGAACACAATGTTCGCCGTGCTGCTCCTTCTAGCATTGGGCTCCTTTTATGGACAAGCTGCTGCAGAAAGGCAACTAATTCATGTTACTGTGGTGAGTAATGTTTAATACTCTGTCACAACTGCCCCTTTGGATCGGGAGTGATCCTCTACCTAAATACGACCAGAAATAGTATGTTATCGACCGTTAATTTACCCACTTATTGTCGTCAGTTCAGTCAAATGAGTGAGACGCTTCATATTGTTGTAAAAAATTTGAAATTATTATATTGCGCTCTGTTAAAGGCCGCGAATTGTCATTCTTATCAAAAAGACCAGTACAATGTTTGCACTGAGAGACCGAGCAGGAAACTAGAAGTCAGCTGACGTAGACACTGGACCTTCTGTTAAATCCTTCGTAACCCTCACCACGTCACTTTCCAATTTGCGGCACATTCCAGAAAACTAATTCTTAAATGTATCTGTGGCTGTAGTCGGTATTGGCGAGGACACAAATCGGTTGTGTGAAAATGGTTGTTGCATAAAGTCAAAATTGCGAGTCTGCACAGGTTCTCTGTCATCCAGGTCGTTCAATCAAGAAGTCACAACTTTTGGATCAAAATTGCGTGATCTTTGTTATAGATCCACCCTAATAACCCTCAATAAGAGCTCTGTATAAAGAAACAGTCTGTGGCCCACACTAACGATTCTATGACGGATGAATACTTTTGATATAGTTAACACATGTTTTTAAAATGTAAATATTATTTGTCACTATTATTTCACCATGGGCCACTTTACCGATGGTCTTCCATACAGAGAGTTTAGTTGTACCCTGAGAAGTGCCCGTTAACCCTTAGGTTTTTGCACTTAAAAATAAAAATAAAAAAGCTTTGAATGCCATTTTTATATATAAATTGGTTTCAGACTGTCGTCTTTGCAAAGGTTCAAAGAAAGACAGCTTTATCTGTTACTTATATTTTTCCCTTTTGGGTAAGGTCTCTGTGTGAACAGAATTACCAAGGTCTTATCAACAGTTGGTCAGTGGCAGGCTTGTTATTAACGTGCAACCAGTTGAATTAATAATAATAACTGGTTGACTGGCTGAAACCCCCTTAATAGACTAGTACCTTACAGAAGGTGTTGTACTACAACAAAGCAAAGAATAATTAAGTTTATTGAATTTGTATTTACATTCTTTATATTGATTATAACACATGTTTACATCATGTGTCCATCTGGTTGTCAATATGATTTATTATTTCAATAAACAGTTGAGTAAGTCATGTGTTTTCACAAGTTTGTTGCTGTGCTTGGAGCTGGAGCAAAGTTCATTTGCTGTGCAGGAGCGACAGTAGTATTATTGCTCCTGTTTCAGTGCAAAATGCCTTGGTCCAACTGCTGCTGGTCTAGTACTTATTTATCTTCCAGAACCTCCCATTACAGCACTGCAGATGTGGAATCTGTAACTGACGTGAGAATGAAAGTAAGGCTCAGTAGTTAAATTTGCCTTGGACATTGGGATGTGGGTAAACATTATGCGTAAATGTTTATTTTTACAATAAATATTTACATTTATTAAGTAAGATATTTAAAATATAATTTATGTCAGATTTTCCATAATAAAAAAGCACTATGTGTCTACATATGTGAGTTGCACCAGCACTGTCTTGGATAACTCTGTTACTTTAATCCTGGATTTCAGGCAAACCCTAATAAAATTTCTTGACATTTGTCTGGAAACACTGCATTGTTCTTTTTTTTTTATTATTTCGTCAATGTTCGTTTAACATTTCTAATTAGAAAACTCACTGACAGGTAATCAGCATAATTTTTCACTGTAACAAACAGAAACCAGGTGCTAATTTGGTGGAACTACCAAATTAACTTGTCTGAATCATAATACATTGGTAGCACATGGTCATTTATTACCAGTCATAATACTGCAGAGATACTTCCTTTAAACTCTCTGCGTAGTACACAGAGAGTTTTGATTCTCAATAATGGCATCAAATGAGATTTCAGTTTTGGTATTTGTTCCTCATTTACACCCTTAACTGAAGAGACACAGGGATCAAGTATAGAGTAATTTACACATTTGTGTTTACTCTTGTCAGCTGACTGACGTCCCCCACCAGTGACAAAGATACCACCACAAATGGTGGAGGGTTTTTTTTTTTTTTTTTTTAGATTTCATGTTTAAAAAACACATTACAAAATCTAATTTTGTATATGTTTTGAAATCCAAACCATTGCCAGAAGCAGAGGTTGGTCACACACAACAGTGTTAGAAAGGGAAAAGGAAAGGAAAAGCCAGAAGAAAAACTGCAAGTGATCTTTTTTTATATCCTTTTTAACAACCTTGCAAACATTGAATTCAAAAAGTAAATAGGGTTTTTTAAAACTTTTAATAATTTAAGTCACAATGGACGAGACAGTCAAAGCTTTTTGCCACAGGAAAGAACCAGAGAATGCCATAATTATCAATGTTTGTCTACTTGGTGGATGTGAGCGGGCTTCCGGCAAGTTGGCAAAAAGTTGTACCATTACAAGACCTGCATTCTGAACCTAGCCCAGGCATGGGGCTGACCAATTGTGACTCGCAAGTCAGAAACTTTGCCCGCCTTTGACCTAGCCCAATTCATGGTGCATAGTGGTTTGATAGTTTAGTGATCACAACTGCCTTACTTCCAAACGTCATAGGTTTAGAGGCTAGAGAAACCATACACTGTGGCGTTTTCTGTTGTGCAGCTGTTAAAGGCAACAATTCCAGTCTCAGATCAATAAATTTTCTCTCAAGTAAAAGTGCTCTCAATATTTCTCACCACGATTCCTCCTCATCAGCTTTTTCGACATGGAGATCGGTCGCCGATCCAAGCCTACCCCAATGACCCATATCAAGAGGACTCCTGGCCACAGGGCTTTGGACAGTTAACACAGGTACTACATGGCCCACCAAGGCCACACTGCACCTGTCCTGTATTCCAGATCATCCACTGATGTTTGCGTTTCTTTCTCTGATCTCAATGTTCAGACCGGGATGAAGCAGCACTTGGAGCTGGGACAGTTTCTGAGGAATCGATACAAAGGATTTCTTCCAGACTCCTACTCCAGATATGACGTAAGACAAAGACTTTTAATCCATTGATTCTTAATTACTGTGTAGAAGGAGGGGAGTGTTAAAGCTGTCTTGTGTTGATTTCTTCCAAGGTCTTCGTTCGTAGCACAGACTATGATCGCACTCTGATGAGTGCTGAGTCCAATCTGGCAGGTCTGGCAAAATGTTTCCTTTTCCTCCTTCTCTGCTTCAATTATTTTTTATCAGTGCTGCTGTAAAATTTAATTAATAATAACCACAATTTTGTTTTCCCTGCTGTAGGTCTCTACCCCCCCAATGGAGAGGCCTTTGACCCTAATCTTAACTGGCAGCCCATTCCTATCCACACTGTACCTCAAGACACAGACAGAGTATGTTTAAAGACATGGGTTTAATTCTTATTAACTTACTCTGTAAACTAACATATACTTTTCCTGTATTTGTGTCCCCTCAGCTTATCGTTTTCCCTGTACATGACAACTGTCCTCGTTACACGCAGCTGATGAATGAAACTAAAAACACAGAAGATTATATTAGTCTTAAATCAAAGTATCAGGTCAGACTTGTGAGCAAATATAATATGACAAATGCTGTGGTCAATCTGAAAAAAATAGCCTATGGTGGTAGTTCTTCTTCGACCCATCAATATCCCTCTCTCCCTGCAGAAACTTCTGGATCTGGTAAAGGAAAAAACCGGGATAACAGGGGAAATTCTTGATTCAGCCTGGGGTGTATATGACACGCTATTTTGTGAGGTAAATACAAAAACCCATAAGGATAAGAAGATGTTGTTGTGTTTGTCTGTTTACTGCCATGAGTTACCGCTGGTCTGGGGTATCATTTTGAAGACAGTATGAACTGGGGCAACCATGCAACTGAGGTGACAGAGGTCTTACTGAAGCAAGAGTGAGAAATGTCTGTAGGAAGTATGAGGTGGAGGCTGACTGCTGAGTTTGCAGCCTCAGTCAAGGTTGTCACAAAGTGAGGAAGTTAATGAAAACTAACTCTTCTTTACAAATTTCCAAACATTGTAGCCTGTACACATGATTTTGTCAAACATTATAGGGAAGTGGCAGAACTTTGTCTGATTCAACAACCACCACTCTTGAGTAAGGGATGTGAAAAACGTCAAATGATGACTTTACAAAAAAATGAAATGGCGTTACAACCACATTTTCATCTCTTATATCCCTTCCCTGGCTTTTAGATGATACATTTTAAAGTACCGTTTCTTATTCTGTGTTTTCCTGCTGTTTTGTGTTGTGTTCTCAGTCCAAGCATAACATGACAGCGCCTGACTGGGTGACTCCTGAGGTGATGTCACAACTGAAGATCATCAAGGACTTTGAGATAACAGTAAGAGGGTTGACTTTCTCTGATCAGACGATCAACAACAATCTTTCAGCTGTTTTCATGTTGAGTCTGTTGTTGTTTTTCTCTTTGTCATAGGCCACGTTTGGAGTCTACAAACAACAAGAGAAAAGTCGGCTGCAGGGAGGTATGACCTAAAGTCAGTGTAGTCTGGAAAACGTTGTTTGAAAAAGACTATGGATTGATTAAGACAGACAAAGCTATATAGGAAAAAAAGACGATGACACTAACTTGAGTGAGCAGCTCAATTTCCACGTTTCTTTAAAACAAATATCAATTCAATATCAATCAATGAAGCAGTGGTCCAGTTGGTCCCATCTTTGTTTGCCTTTGTGGTGTGTAAAAGACTCACACAAGATCTGTGTTGATGAACCGGAAGAGACATTAATGTATGGTTTTGTTCCAGGTCTCCTGTTGGCCAACATTGTGGAAAATCTAAACAAGATGGCCGCCAGCCAGTCAAAGCCGGGACAGAAACTCTACATCTTGTCAGCTGTGAGTGATTAAATGTCAACATCTTAAGGCAGTATTTTTTTTTGGCACATGTGGATAAAAAAAATATTGCGTGTTTCTGGTAACATGAAAAATAATGTGGGGTCAGTCATTCTTTCGTAGTATTTTTTTTTTCATAAATTAAGCGCGAAAAATGCAATTGTTTGAATTATGTTCTGCAAAGATGGCTGTACAAGGTAGGCTGTAATTTCAAACCTTTTACTGTTTCATCTTGGGTAACAATATCTTTAAAGCAAATGTGTTGCATTAAGCTTTTTTTATGGTATTTTATGCAGAACTAGCTTAATCAGTTAGACATGTGATAGTGCTAGACCAGGCATGGGCAAACTAAGGCCTGGGGGCTGGATGCGACCTGTTGAGCTTTTTATAATGCGGCCCACCAACCTGGTCAAAATGAAGTAATTTAAATGATCATTATACTTTTGCCTTTTCCCTGCAATAATGTTTTTTTCCCAGTTGATGATGTCATAAAGGGTGTTAGAATTGTAGGATTTTATGTTTTATACTTTTATATGCCAATGCACATGTCATTTACCTTAATTCAAGCGAACGATCCATTATTATCAAGTTAGGCGGGTTAACAGACTTTTATTTTGTTTTATAATTAAGTGAGTGAGTCACTTGGACTCTGTCTGTGACTGTGTCTTTACAGCATGACTCTACTGTGGCTGCTCTACAGTCAAGCTTAAATGTGTTCAATCAATTGCAACCACCATACGCCTCCTGTCAAATCGTTGAGCTCCACAAGGATGACAATGGGTAAATCACACACACACACACACACACACACACACACACTGTCCAGTCTTAAAAAATATTACTGTAGATACCATAAAAAAAACAATAAAAGTTATGATCTTTACCTTAATTTTTTTTCACCTGCCCATCTTCTGGACCCTGTGTTCTAATGAACACATGATTGCATGATGTTTGCAGATGTAAATACTTGATGCTCTGTCATTTGGAAAGAGGACATCAGGAGCAACTGATAAAGGAAGTCATGAAGATATGTAAACGTCTCCAAAGCACAATACCGTCATTTTGACTTTATCTCTAAGGATTTAAAAGCACCTCATACTTTTCTCAATAGTTTTCTTTTTAATTCTTCCCCTGAAAAAAGAAACAAAGGATCCACAGAGTATCTGTCCAAGATTTGTCTAAGGGTTTCTACCTTAATTTTTTGTGACAACATTAATTTCTAACAGTGTTGTCCGACCAAAAACAAAGCACTGTTTGATAGAATAAAAGTTTTTTTTTTTCTCATCTTCCCTCAGCTCCTTTTCAGTTTCCCTGTTTTACCGTAACGACACCACAGTGGATCCATACCCACAGAACTTACCAGGCTGCCCTCACGAGTGCCCCCTGGAGGACTTCGTGAGACTGTCAAAGCCCTATATTTCAGATGACAGAGAGAAAGAGTGCCAGTTGTCCTCCACATGGACGGATAAAGGTAACGGTCTCAGCCACATTAAATTTTAACTGTTATGAATTCACTCTACACGTTTGTTTTCCACAATATTTCCAATCCAGAAAAGCACTTTAAAAGTGGAAGTGACCAAAATAAAAAGAGAGGTTTATTTTTGTCTACAATTGGGGAAATAAGTGTTGTGACTCATTCAAGAAACCCTACCTACGTACCTGGTAACTCCATCTCTAGGATCATTCTTCTACCAATGTATCCACTGTACCTCCTACAAACATGTCCAAACCATCTCAATCCGGCTTCTCTAGACCTTTTGACTGTTAGTACTGACTTGACAACAGTTTCCACTTGCGTTAATGTCCTACTACTGAAGTGTCGGGGAAACATTTCTGATTACACAGCAAGTCACTGAGGGGGAATGATGATTTTCAATGACCACACTTTGAGTTAAAGTCCTAAGAACTAAAATAAAGACTTGGAGAACCTGGAGAGAAGTTACAGGCACTCTAACATGAGGTGTGTTGATTTAACTGGAGTGGTTGGAAAATTTGTCTCTTTTTTTTGAAAATTGATTGTGACATCTTGAAACTGCTCCACAAGACTGCCTCTAGAGGGGGCACAGTGAAAGAGAATTCAGGCCTTGTGAATTCTTAAGCCAGGAAGTGATTGTTTTTTGTTGTGTTGTGGTGGTGGTTTTTGGTGGTTCCTTTTTTTGTAAATTGTTATATTTATTTTTATTTTGTAAATGCCAAAAAATATGGTATTTAACAGTAGTTTTACAAGATCTGTTGAACCAAATATGAAACTACTATGAACAACATATGAGAGTCAACTACTCATTAACTAGGTACAATCTATTCACTCTTATATTGTCTTTCTTCAGAAAATAGACCTGATGTGATATTGCTCTGAGAATTAGTAGGAGATGGAGATTGATGGATTTATTTTTATGACGGTGTCTGGAATGCAGGTGTCTCTTCTTTGGTGCATGGGTCAATAATACTTTGGGTGAATAAGGTTATCAAAGAGAAGATTTCTTTTGTGCTGAATGCAACTAATAACTTTAGAGGTTAATAAGTCTCTGAAGTTTAAAAAGAATGTTATTTTAATGAAAAACACAAACAATAATAATAATATTGATAATAATAACATTGTTGTGTACTGTTCAATGCATAAAGTATTTTTACATTAAATATGATTTGTGGTGCTGACTGAGTTTGATGTGATTGGCTCCAGTGCATAAAAATCAATGGATTAAATTGTGTAAAGGTGTGTGTGTGCGCGTGTATATGCAGTGTTGGGAGTAATGCGTTACATAACAAAACTTTTATCAGTAACTAATAACTCAACGCTTCTATTTTTCCATTCAGTAACGCCATTATTGTTACTGTGCTGTAAAGGGGATCATTACTCGTTACTATCTGTGGTCCAAATGGATGATTTCACTTGGCCACGTTGCCTGTCAGTGTGTGGTAACTCTCACAGTCATTGGTGAAAGACGGTGGTGCACACTAACTAAACCATGCGTTGAAAAGCTGCGATGATTTGTTGATATACAGTAGGTTAACATTTCAGGCTAAGGCAATCAGAAAGAGACCTGGGTGGGTCTTCTTGCCTTATAGGGAAATAAACTTGCACACACACGTTCGACGCGATACAGCAGCACAAACCCCAAGCAAGATGACGGCAAGTGGCAAGTCATGGTTACAATAAAGATGCCTGTCAAAATGTCTAAACATCATTTTTGTTTTTATTGTACCACTACATTTCATTCTGATAGTTGACACAGAAAACAACACAAAACTTTTTTTAATGCGTTTTTATTATTATTATTATTTAAAGTAACTTGCCCAACACTGTTTGTGTGTGTGTGTGTGTGTGTGTGTGTGTGTGTGTGTGTGTGTGTGTATACATGTGTGTATATATGTCAATTTGATCGACATACAGAATATGTCTTTGAAATACAATCGAGCATAATGCCATATCTGAGGAAAAACTTGACTGATGTCCTATATTTGGAGCTACATCAGAACCTGTGCTCTGATGAATTGGACACAGCACTTTCAGCGAAGAAGACTAAGATGTCTCCTCATAATGTACAGAAAAACACACAAAACATTTAAACCAACATTAAAACAGACACAAAATCACATATACTAATTATAACAATAAAAACAAGTCAAATAAACTAAATCAAAAAAGTGTCATTTATTGCTGACACTTGTGGAACAAACTACTGTTGCCACTGTTTGCTGTAATTTGTTCCCCATAACAACTAAGGAGATGGCATGATTCCTCAGTAAAGTGAGAATAAGAGAGGGCCTAGGATTGGGCCCTGAGGCACCCCACAAGAGAAAGCAGAGAAGTATTTAGAACCTACAACAGATACACAGAATCCCATTGGTCCAGACTAACAGTCATTTTGGTTGGTTTTGACAGTGAATCATTATAAACCCTTAGTGCATGTCACTTTAGGAGAGACAAGGGTGGACAGAATCAGGAATTAGGTGATTAGAGGGACAACACAAACAGGAAGGTTTGGAGAAAAATTTGGAGAAGCCAGATTGAGATGGTTTAGACATGTTTAGAGGATGGACTTTGGATACATTGGTAGAAGAATGATCCTTGAGATGGAGCTACTAGGTAGGGGACAAAAAGGAGATTGATTGATGCAGTGTGGGAGGACATGGAGGTAATTGGAGTCAGAGTGGAAGATGCGTAAAACAGCGAGAAATACTTGATTAATTTCACCTCAGGTTATTGTGAAATAAATTATTTTCTCAGTGTTTACCTTCTTCTCACACTCTCTTTTCCTCAGGCGTCATCTTCAGCCTGGTGGCATCCATCTGTCTGCTGCTGCTCCTCATCCTTCTCCTCCTCGGAATCATTTGTTGGCAAAAAACTCCAACAAACACACATGGATACCATCATGTGATCAACGAGGAAGCCAGAGAGGAGTCCTGACAGAAGCAGAAGCTCCTTCCTAGTCTGAGAGAGTCCACCATTGCAATGTCCGAGATTACCGATGAAGATGAACTTTAGAGGGCATCCTCAGGTTTTTTTTTTTTTTTTTTTTAAAGAATCCTTTGTTCAAGAGGCACCAAGAAGAGGTCTAGGTCTATGTTTGCTCAACCTTTATTATTAAGACTTGAAGTGTTTTTAAATTGATCAAAAACAGGAGGATACGTTGGTGTGTAAATATGGACATGTATAAAGGTGCTGTACATGAATTTCTATGTGTGCATATGCAACCTTGTGGGAAATTTTTGAATGTTTAAAGAAAATTTTGACACATTTTTTGGAGGACATTTTGGACCTGCTGAATGAAGGGACCAGTCGTCAGTGGTCTGTCAGTGAGAATCTGGGTCTATGAGTGTGTGTGTGTGCATATGCTTTATATAAAATAACACTGGGCTAATGACCAAGGTGCCTTGAAAGTACTGTATTGAAAACTAAGACCACAGACGGACTCTTAGCCAAGTCCTTTTTTTTTGTCTTCACCAGACCAAGGCAGCTCTGTACATGGAGGTTGTCCTAGTGGGGCAATGTGTTGAGCAACATTAGCCCACAAGGGCCTTTCCCAGTTTGATATACAGTAGTGAATGGATCAGAAGTTTCCAGAATCCACTGGTGGTGGTGCTGTAGCTACATCAAGGGTACAGATGGTGCTGTCAAAAACTGGACAAGCTCATGTAACTTGTTTTTGTTACTACAGTGGAGCAAACCTGAAGGGGGCAAAAAAGGAGGTGCTACTGAGCGGAGGGAAAGTGAGAGGTGGTAACACTGTCTGGCTGTCATCACTACACTTCATAACGTTTCCAAAGGTCTAAGCTGTCCCTGTATGGATAAGACTTTAATTTTTGTTCTCTTCCTAAACTGAGTTTTATTGTGATTATTTAGAACACTGGAGGTTTCTGCAAAAAAATAATTGTAAAAAATTGAAAAATGTTTAAAAATGATTTTTTTTGTCAAAAATAATTGTCAGGAAGATGCTACAGATTTTTATCTCACACTATTCCTAAAATTTAGTAAAAAGGCCTTTTACTACATGTGTATATATCAGAGATGTTCATGAGGTCACTTTTTTCAAGTTCAAGTCAAGTCTCGAGTCTTTATGCGCAAGTCCAAGTCAAGTCTCAAGTCTTTCGTCCCAAATCCAAGTCAAGTCTTAAATAGCTGAACGTTTTCATATTAGATGCTATCCGAGATAATACTGCATTGCTGTGTTGTTTTGGATTAAAAGTATGTACTGTATGTAGGCCTATAATATGGTATTGCACACTACACCATCGAAGTTGATCAAAATAATGTAATGTGCAATGTGAAGAAACATCACAAAAGCTTTAAGCTTAACCACGGTATTTTGTGAATACTACAGGATACATACGAACTGATTTGCGTATGTGGTCTTGTCCTTTTACCAACTGAAAATAACAAATTAAGGAAAACGAAAATATATAAATCACATGCGTTACATGCTGTTTAAGGAGATGTTTCCATTTCTGTCGTCAGTGACATAACATTAGTCTAAACTAAAACAGCCATGCATTCATAGAATTACCGTTAGGCACACGCACCCCCGCACCCACACCCACGCGCACGCACCCACGCGCACACACACGCGCACACAGATTTTTTTGGATTATCTGCTAACAGGGTTCACCAACCTTCAACAAAACCATAGATTTACCAATAGTGATATAACGGTTCTGGGACATACATTTATATACACTATACTTACTCTATTGACCATAAGATCCTACTTCATAGCCCCGAGTATGATGTTGGGATCAAAGGAACTGCACCTGCTTGTTTTAAATCCTATCTAACAGATAGGTTTCAATTTGTTCAAATAAATGAGGACTCCTCTGAACACATTAGAGTTGATTGTGGAGTTCCACAAGGCTCTGTACTTGGGCCAATTCTTTTTACATTGTATATGCTTCCTCTAGACAAAATTATTAGACAACATAATATAGAATTCCACTGCTATGCAGATGATTCCCAGCAGGAGACCCAAAAGCCAAACTCGTGAATGGTGTTGAATTTAGAAAATTTATTAAAGAACCAAACAAAATCCTGGGACCAATTGGGTCGCAGCAGGAGAAAACACGATAGCGTAAGAAAACACAAAAACCTGGGACTACGGGGAACCACTAGAAGGTAACCACAGGGAAAAACAAAACCAGAAAAGGAAAAACAAGGTTTTAAACTAGGAAAAACCAAGAACCTACCAACAGGGAAAGTGACAAAGTAAAGCCAAAACTCAAACGAGAAAAAAACAAGGTACAAACCCGGGAGCAATACAGAGCAGGGCACAGGGCCGAGGGACAAGGAAACAAAGACAGGATCGGGAACAAGGATCGGGAACAAGACGACAAGGAAAACGGTCTGGCAGCTTCTCACACAGTCAGAGGGGTTTAAATACACAGGTGATTAGAGAAGCTGCCAGACAACGAGGAACACCTGTGTGGTCACATGACCAGCAAGAGAGGGAAATGCCACTATCTGGTGGACAAACATTGTGACTACCGGCAAGACATGACACTGGGGGTGTTATTCGATAATAGCTTAAATTTTGACGAACATGTTAAACAAATTTGCAGAATTGCCTTCTACCATTTACGTAATATTAAGGCAATTAGAAATATTCTATCCCGTAAAGATGCAGAAAAACTAATCCACGCCTTCGTAACTTCTAGGCTGGATTACTGCAATTCTCTTTTATCAGGAATTTCCCTCAGGTCCTTAAAGAACCTTCAACAGGTCCAAAATGCGGCAGCCCGCATATTGACTGGAACCAAAAGACGGGACCACATAACTCCCATCTCAGCCTCCCTGCACTGGCTTACAATTAAAAGTAGAATTAATCTGGCCCCTTCATACATCAAGGAACTACACTCCCCCTATAAACCTAACAGACCGCTCCGATCACTAGATTCAGGTCTATTAGTGGTTCCCAAAATTATTAAGAGTAGAACAGGTGGTAGAGCCTTTAGCTACCAAACCCCTCTTCTGTGGAATCAGCTTCCGCTTCATGTCAGGGATTCTGATTCGGTCTCTACCTTTAAGGTCAGACTAAAAACCATCTATTCAATGTCACCCATGGGAACTTTTTGAATGTTTAACACCAATCCTATAGTTTACACCAAGCTGCTATAGGTTTTTAAATGCTGGGGTGGGAGGCTCTCACATCATGCATTTAGAATGAGCGCATGGTCTGGGCACCCCTCCTCCCTCCTCCTCGTCTCTGTCTCACTCTCTACTCCACTCTCTCCCCCAATCTATTGAAATCTGTTTTAAGGTACTGTTTTTTCTGTTTCTCTTTCCCATTCCTGTTGCTCATGATTGAGAAAATGCCACGACACGAATGAACTGATGCCGCGACTAGGACATCCAGGACTAGGAGGACCAACAGTATGATGACCAGGATCATAGCCTCAAATAACTACATAACACCTACTGGAAGCTTTTAAACTTTGACTATGTGTTGTTCCTTTGTACTTGTTTTATTATATTGTATTTTTATGCTCTGGTAACATCCATTGCACTGTCTGTCCGTCCAGGGAGTGGATCCCTCTCCTGTGGTTCTCCCTAAGGTTACTGTTTTTTTTTTCCCTGTTAAAAGTTTTTTTTTTCCCTCTGTAGTTTTTCCTTACCCGGGCTGAGGGTCTAAGGACAGAGGATGTTACCAACCCTGTAAAGCCCTATGTGACAATTTGTAAATGTGGGCTATATAAATAAAATTTGATTGATTTGATTGATTGACTTACCATCATCATTGCACTGATTCCAACCACTGCAGTGGAACTGGTTGAAATAATAAGAAAGGTGTTTTTACCCTTTTTCCGACTAGTTTTGTTTTTAGAGCACATCTTGGGGGCGTAATGATATTGGTTGGTGGATGATAGTGAGCACCTTTTAAGTCACATCTGACAATGAGCAGAAGGAAACAGTTGATTTATATGAGATGTTTTATTAACAGTGAAAAACTAATTTAAATTGGAATAACTTTGTCAGTTTCCATCATGGGTCGGATGAATAAAAAGTGATTGACTTTCTACAAAAAATTTTGTCAGTATTTTTCAGACTAATTACTTATTGCTTTCACAGATGTAAGAACTGAAATTTCACACCTCGACTACTACACATGTTTTCAGATGTAAGAGTTTTTCATGAAAACTGTGTTTCTTGAACTGGCTGATAAAGATGACACCCTGCTGCTGCTGCTTCTGCTGCTGCCACTGCTACTAATCCTGGACTCAGTCAATGTTGGGAGACTGGACCTTATGGAAAAGTATGCTTCTGATCCTTCCCCAGATCTTGACTCTGAGCCTGCAGACCGGCTTGTTCTCCCCGTCCTTGTGGACCGGCCTGACCTGGCTGTGCGTCCAGATTTTGATGTTCGTTCTGACCTGGAGGAAATGCCAGAGATGTCTGAGGGAGCAGATCCAGAAGATAGTTCAGACACGGAGGACACTTTGGTTTTGGTGGTGATTTCTGACACTGTGGGTGGAGCAGCTGCAGCTGTTGAGTTGTCCTTCTCTGAGTCTGGTTCTGGTCTGACCGGATTCACACTAGACAGAGAGAAGGTCAAGGTCAGAGAGAGGAACTGGTCATGACACCTGAAGGTTTCATTCATTCATCTTCATCCTCATTTCCCACTGGAAGTTATGTGGGTAGGGATAGTGCTATAATCACAGCACCTCAGTGGCAACCTGGCAGCTGGTGGACTCAAACGCGAAGCCTTGCAGTTCCAAGTCTGCTTCCACAACCACTAGGCCACCACTGCCAGCTAAGGTGATCAATGTTATTGTAAATGATAAAGATCTGAAAAAGAGGTGTTTTTTTTATTTTTATTTTTTTATTCTTCATAAACATCAACAACAACCTGTCCATACTCACATTTGTTTTCTTCCACAGATTGGGGTGCACACTGACCACAGGTAAAAAGACCCACCAGTCATGTGAAAGACTGAGCCCACCCATCCCAGGAAAAGGGGGGTGCCAAGGTCATACCTGAGGTGAAAAATTATTATTTTTTTAATATTATACAAAAAGGTGTGATATAAAACATATAGTTATGTTGTGCCTACATAGAAGAAAGAACAGCAAATGGTCAATAAGAACTGTAGTCTGCGACTTACTTTAGTCCTCTAAAGTCTTGGTTTATGTAATCTACTGAGACGTACATAGCGTAGACCATGTATGCACAGGTGGACAAGACACCTGGAGGAAAAAAAAAATCACATTTTAGAGGTTTGGGAAGTCACAGCTAAACATCCTGACCAGACCTAATCAGCTAGATATACAATGGGGCACCTAGATATCAGTTTAATGGGTTTAGTTAGAAAACTGGACATCCAGTTTTTTGAACATTTCCACTCTCATCCAAGGGGATATCCCCTCTCTTCCACAGTTCTAACTTTCAGTGGGGAGTAACAAAGGTTATATCCTGTTGGTGAGGAGAAAGTTGCTCCTGTTAGTTGGACCTAGGGTTACCTGTGAAGTTTCATACCAGTAGTTGCGTGGGTATTGATGGGTCGTTACCGTCATTGTCAGAGTGGTTTGGGTCACACACCTCTGTGATGTGTGAAACCAGTTGTTGAGAGTTTGTTGGATATTGTTCCCAAAAAGGGCTTTGTAAGTGGGTGAAAGGTTGTGTCTCAAACCACAACCTCTGTTGAGGGATGATTTTTCCAGGTTGACAAAAATGGCTTCTTTTACACCTCACTAAATGTGTCTTCCCTGGCAAAGATTGAACATCTTGGTCCTCAAAAGAATGATTGGTAGCCTTTAAGTGTAACCTCATTGTCCAGCTTTGGACATTGTGGTTTATTGTGGTTTTGTGGTGCCATTCAGTGTAGTGAGGATTGTGCAGACCTCTACACTGGGGAGCAGGGGTGTAGCCAGACCCCTTAAAATGGGTGGGCCCTGAAAAAGTTCGGGTGGGCCCTAAAGTATTATAGCTAAGTTTGATCAGCCCTGTCATTGGATTGGGTGGGCCTGACTGACAAGTGGGTGGGCCCAGGCCCACTCTGGCTCACCCATGGCTACGCTTATGCTGGGGAGACCATGCAAATGCTATAGATGCGCATGGCCCAACACAGGATGACTAACTCCTCAGGTCAGGACTCAGTCCACCGGAAGTTATGTGGGTCAGGACGGTGCTATAATCAGAGCACCACTGTGGCAACCTAGCAGCTGGTGGATTAGAACTTGAAGCCTTACTGATCCATGTCCACTTCCTTAACCCCTACATCACCACTTATAAGATATATTATACATAACCAAGAGAGGGACAGTGTCAGCCTTCTAAGTTGGGAGAGAGGACTGGCTTTATATCAGGGCTCTCATACTGGTCTACAAAGGATAGCAGTGGCTGCAGGTATTTATTCCAACCCAACTAGAGCACACTGGTGAACAATCAGCTCTCTGGAGCAGTTGATTAAAAGAGCCAAGTCAGCTGTGCTGCTGTAGCTTGGAAGGAACAAAAACCTGCAACCACAGCGTCCCTTGGTAGAACCGGTTTGACAGAGAGAAGGAGAGGAAATGGGAAAAAGACAAGAAAGCAACAACTAAATTGATAATGGACAGTGAGGTACACTGTATGATTGTTTACCAAATGATAATATCAATAATATTAACAATAGCCTCCATAATGACAAAATAATGACAGCATTTTCTAATATTGTTCTTATTAATATACTTAACCTACACAACAACAATGTATCTTTTTTAAAATTGACAGTCCAATCCACAGGCTGTAATTAAACATAATAGGAACATATATGTATAATGTTAAGGGTTAGTGTGTTTTTCCCTCACACCCACTCAACTGCTCCCTCGGCAGCTGGGAGGCATCAACAACCAAAATAAAATCTGTCACATTTATATAAAACCATTTACCGCTGATGATGTGGCACACACCTCCAGCGTAGATCTTCTTGTGTTTAGAGAGATCTTTCCCCCCAAGAAAGGTGCATTCAATACCGATGAGACTGAGCACGAAGCCCAGCATGCCAGTGGTGAGAGCTGCCATCAGGAGGCCTCGGACGATCTGGATCGGACCTGGAGGTTCACAGGAGAACTCAAACCAGGTTAATGCAACAGAACATAGAGTTGTCTTGATGGAAGGACCAAGAGTTTGTTTTCCACTCACCCTCCACAGACCACAGCATGGGGAAGTCGTAACAGTTGCTCACTGCCGTGGAGTCCGTATAACATGATCTCCAGAGGCTGGACCAGTACCAGCCCACCTTCAGGATGGACGAGCCGCCCATCCCTCCGACGGATGTGATCTTCCAACCTTCCATGGCCATGGTGCAAGCTACAAAGATCCAGCCCAACACTGTCATCAGGAAACCCCAGATCTGTACCACACGGATCTTCATGCCGTAGCTTCACTTTGAGGCGGTTCTTTAAACTGCAGTGCCTGTTGCTGTAGTGTTGAGCTGTGATTTCCTCAGAAATACCAAATCCACATGTCTCCAGAAATAAAAACAAGTCCTTTTCCTGCTTGGGACAGAGGGCAGGTCTGGGAAGCAACTAGGGAGAAGAGAGGAGAGTGTCGATCTGATATCCTCATCATGCAGGTGAGAGTGGACATTTCTTCTGGTTCCCACAGTTGTCTCTGTGAGGTCAAAGCGCTGAACTCAGCATGTGTCTACAGTAACCAAAAACATAAGGCCTTCACCAAGCTGCTCTGCACTGTAACAGAGACTGGCTAGAATTGGTCTTGTTGTAGCAGTGCAATTTTGAGTAAAAAAACAAAATAATTTTTGAAAAAAAAAAAAAAAAAAAGTTCAACATATTTTAACCTAAGGCATATGTAATCTTATTAAATCTCATCATCTTTAACTCATCTAAACCTCAAATATGAGATACTTAAGGTTTAGATAAGGACTGACAGAACATATACATATATCCCTTTTTTCTCCAAGGATACTTTGAGGGATTAATAAAGTTTTACCTATCTCTCTGTCTATCTTTAGGGGTAGACAGGAGAAGGACATCACTTAAACCTAACTATAAAAATGAATGAATGTCAAAATCTCACAAACCCAGATTAGGGAGGATATGACGCATGCTCCATTGCACATGTTATGTAAATATATTTGTTTGTTTTTACTATATGTTTTACTGTTGGAAATTTCAGTGTTTCAAAATTAGGAGTTGAAATTTTGATCCTTCCATCTCACAATTAGGACTTGTTCTATTCAGAACTCCTTCAATTTTCAGTTAATTGAAATTCTTGAAGAGTTACTGTTCTTATCAGTGGATAGAGTGGAAGAATAGAGTACAGACAGGATGGAACAACTGTAGAAAAGAGTCAGGAGTGATCTGTGATAGAAGAGAGTCAGCTAAGGTGAAGGGAAAGGTTTACAGGACAGTTGTGAGACTAGTGATGATGGATGGATTAGAGACACTAGGAATAGGTAAGACAGGAGGTAGAGATGGTGGTGAAGGAGTTAAAGATGTTGCGATTCTATTTAGGAGAGAGACAAGGATGGACAGGATCAGGAATGAGGTGATTGGAGGGACAACACAGTCAGGAAGGTTTGGAGAAAAAGCTAGAGAAGCCAGATTGAGATGGTTTGAACATGTTCAGAGGAGGGACAGTGGATACATTGGTAGAATGATCCCTGGAGATGGAGCTACCAAGTAAGAGACAAAGAGGAGATTGATGGTTGCAGTGAGAGAGGTGCTCTTTTATTGTTGTCGGTGAGGAGTGTTGACTCAATCCTTATCAGAAGCAGTGTTAATATCCCCTGATGCCAATTAGCAACTGCTGCTTTTTTAGCGAACTCAATTTATACTGTTTACATGTAACGAGTCACATTCCCCATTCCATGCTGCCTTACAGTTATTATTAATTGATGCGACTATTTTCTCAAGACCGTCTGTGGACTGCGCGGTAGCGAGTCGTCTGTTGGTTGTCATTGTGTATGGTAACTTTTACAGTCATGGGTGAAAGGCGACTGTGCACTAAGTAAATCATTGCGTTGAATAAGAGTGATGATTGGTTGACATATGTTAACGTTTCATGCTAAGCCAATCAGAAAGAGACCTGGGTGGGTTCTTCTTGCTTAATAGGGAAATAAACAGTCTCACATACACACACGACGCGGTAGAGCACCACACACCACAATAACAGTTATCGTTACTGTGGTGTAAAGGGGATCATTACTTGTTACTATCTGTGGTCCAAATGGACGGTTTCTCCGGGCCATGCAGAGAGGACTGTGTGGCAGCGCAGCCTGTCTGCTGCCTGTCAGTCATGAGTGAAAGACCTGCACACCAACTAAACCCATGCGTTGAAAAGGAGCGATGATTGGTTGACATAGTTTAACGTTTCACGCTAAGCCAATCAGAAAGCGATCTGGGCGGGCCTTATAGTGAAATAAACAGTTTCACACACGTGACACGGTACAGCAGCACACACCCACAAGCAAGACAACAGCAAGTGGCAAGTTGAGGTTTCAATAAATATGCATGTCAAAACGTCTAAACATCCTTTTTGTTTTTATTGTACTGTTATGTACAGCGAACGCATAACTTATTTCCAGACTTGAATGCAGCGCTGCTCCCTGCAGCTTCACATCAACACCTTGGGAAAAATTAACCCTATAACTGCTGTATAAAACCTTATAACCATTACAGTCCTACTAAATTTCATTATGATAGTTGAGTACAATACTGAACAATTTAATGTGTTTTTAAAGTAAAGTAACTAGTTGCTTTTATAATTTAGTACCTAGTAACTTTTTCATAGCAGTAACTAGTAAAGTAACATGTTACTTTTTTAAAGTAACTTGCCCAACACTGTGTATATGCATATTCAGAACGTACAGTATATTGTAATGACATGCTATATATATTTTTATATGTATAAACACTACCATTCAAAAGTTTGGGGTCACTTAGAAATTTCCTTATTTTAAGAAAATACACCAGTTTTTTCAATGAAGCTAACTTTAAACTAATCAGAAATACATTTTATACATTGCTAATGTGTTAAATGACTATTTTAGCTGAAAATGTTTTTTGGTGCAATATCAACATTGGTGTATAACCCAGCCACTAGCCACTTTTAATGCCGTTCCCAAGCCCAAATAAATGGTAAGGGTTGCGTCAGGAAGGGTATGGTGTAAAAAACATGTAGCCAAATCTATGATTTCCATACCGGATCGGTCGGGGCCCGGGTTAACAACGACCGCCAACAGTGCTGTTAACCTATAGGGTACTGTTGGAAATTGGACTACTGTTGGTCAAAGACAAAGAAGAAGAAGAGGAGGAAGATTGATAAAGACAAAGAGGGAAAAAGGGAAGGTTAGAAGTGTTGGTCTGAAAGTGGGAACCCTGAATGTAGGTACAATGACAAGGAACGGTAGGGAGCTAGCCGATTTGATGGAGAGAAGAAGAGTGGACGTGCTGTGTGTAAAGGAGACCAGGTGGAAGGGCAGCAGGACCAGAAATATTGGGGGAGGTTTTAAGTTATTCTACCATGGATTAGACGGGAAGAGAAATGGATTTGGGGTGATCATTGGGGAAAAGTATGCAAGTAATGTGGTGGATGTGAAACGGATGTCATACAGGTTGATGTGTGTGAAGGTAGAAATGGAAGGAGTGATGTTGAATGTTGTCAGTGGTTATGCTCCACAGGTAGGCTGTGAGTTAGCAGAGAAGGAGAAGTTTTGGAATGAGCTAGATTTAGTTGTAGAGAGCATCCCCAGAGGAGAGAGAGTGGTGATTGGAGCAGACTTCAATGGCCATGTAGGAGAAGGGAACAGAGGGGATGAGGAAGTGATGGGTAGGTTTGGAGTTAGGGATAGAAATTTGGAAGGACAGGCAGTGGTGGATTTTGTAAAAAGAATGGAAATGGCCGTGGTAAACACCTATTTCCAAAAGAGAGAGGAACACCGGGTGATATACAAGAGTGGAGGGAGGTCCACTCACATAGATTACATTCTCTGTAGAAGAGGTAATCTCCGGGTTATAAGTGACTGTAAGGTGGTGACAGGTGAGAGTGTGGCCAAACAACATAGGATGGTAGTGTGCAAGCTGACAATGGAGGTGAGAAGAAGATGTTTCTCACTGAGGCCTCTCCCCCTGACTTCAATTTTCAACCAGACAAAAAAGGCGGTGGTACAGCGTCAATAACACTAAACACACTTACATTTAAAGAAGTTAAACTCCAAACATATCCCTCATTTGAACACCACGCCTTTATCTGTTGCAGCCTCTCAATATTATGCCTCATGGTCTACAGACCACCCAGGCATGCCCCCTCTTTTATCCAAGATTTCGCAGAGCCGTTGGCAATGGTATACCCTAAATACAGCAGTATTATCATAACTGGGGATTTTAATTTACACATTGATAATACGTCGGATAAAATATCTGCAGTATTCTCAAATCTCTTAGAGTGTTTGAATTTTAAACAGCATGTGACACAGCCAACCCATGGTGGGGGCCACACCTTGGATCTTGTCATAACACATGGCTTGTCTGCGGGTGTGTCCTCCGTCATGGACATGGCTGTGTCAGATCAATGACACTAAGCGGCAATTTGAAACCCGACTGTCTCACTCTGTGAGGACTTTGCAAACCATTTCAGGGGTAAGAATAACCTCAAACCGAAATTTATCCTTAACTAACAATGTCCTCCCTCCCCCACCCGAGGAGACACTGGGGCGTTTTGTCTTGGTTGACGCAGGGATGCTTGCCAGAGCTTTCTCCTAAGTAAAAGCAACAACCTGCCTTCTAGACCCCATACCTACACCCTTATTAAAATCATGTTACTCAATATTTCAAAATTCAATAATAAACATTATAAATTACTCCCTGCAAACGGGCATCTTCCCTGACGCTTTAAAAAAAGCAGTGGTAAGGCCCCTCTTGAAAAAGAATAACCTTGACCCTGTTCATCCTCCCTTTCACTGTAAAGATAATACGTTTTTTCCGCCATGTTTATGTGGATAGAAATCGCTTTCATCTCCTTATCTTCGCAATGCTCAAGACCAAGGCTAAGTTTGTCATGCGCACTAGACTGAATTCTGCCCCATTCTATGTCAGAATTCTCATACTGTATAAACGAACTAAGCTACTTTGTGATTTTTTTAAGGTTTTTATATTTTTTTATACTTTTTGTTTTTTATTTACATCAATGTAAATGCAATTCAAAAAGAATGGCAACACAATTTAATTAAATTTAAGACAGTGGTAGTTCGTGATTAGGTCTATTTTTAGAACTGGCTCGCGGGCGACTGATATGGTCACTGCGGGCGACACAGTGCCCGTGGGCACCGGGTTGGCGACCCCTGGCTTAAAGGGTCTAGGACCTTCATATCTATTAGACCTCATTGAGCCTTATAACCCCTCCCCTTCGCCTCTGGAACAGCCTACCTGAAGACATAAGGATTGCGGAGTCTGTAGTGGTTTTCAAAAACAGACTGAAAACCCACCTCTTTGGTCTCGCCTTTAACTAACACAGGCAAGGCTAGGGAGGTGCTGCCCCTCAAAACCAGTGCTCTCCTCCATCCCTATGTATATTTACTTTAAATCGCCTTTGCCTACCACTGTAAACAATACTGCATGCATTACTCTTAATACATACAGTATTGTAAATGTCTATGTTCTTTTTACCACACACTTACCGTGTTTGCTTTGTCCTACATGTTATGTCGCTATTATATGTTTTATATGTTTGCTACTATATGTTTTCTATCTCAATGTTTTGTCCGCCTGCCCCTCCTGGGTGAGGATCCCCTCCTTTGTCTCATCTCACATAGTCCCACTGGAAAAGTCTGTTTCCCACCACACCCCACAAGGACAACATCGGTGGTCGATATCAAATCTCCCTTGATTACCCCAACCGCCCAAAGCTGAGAAATCATATTTGCGTGCGCAGAAGTAGCCATGGACCCACTGTCCAACATCCCCCGTAGCTCAAACTTGTCCCTTACCAACACTGTTGTGAAAAACAGACCGTCACTTTCAGAGGCTCTGGTCATTTTTGTAAAATAACAGTTTCATTTTGGGCCGCTACATCACACGCTAATGTATATGACTGAATATCATCATCATCACAACAGGAGGAAATCCCACACAGTCCCACACTAGTTGACTGGTGCTGAGTTTCCTGATTCTGATTGCAGTTAATACTAATGTGCTCTGGAGAGAAACATCAAAAGCAAAGCTTGTGCATCCTACAGTGCGATTTAGTGTCATGTTTTGAACTTGTACAAACCTGACATTCACGTGTACGTTTATGTAAGTGTTTATTAGGTCTGATGCCCACTGATTGGGTGTTACTGATAAGGGTCCTCTCCAACAAACTCAACACTCTGTCTACTGTGTTGTGGTCTGAAATTGAAGGCAAACACTCCGGCTCTGGGACATATCCAACACTTGAAGGCACATTCTGCTCTGTAGCAATCACTTTCTCTTTTGACAGTTATACAGTAACCGTGTTCTGCTTTACCGGTCCCCGCTCAATCAATTTACTCTCTCAAGTACTCGTCTAAATGATCCTGTACTTCTCATGCATCCACTCATGAGAAGGTTTACTCTTGAACACCATAGCCAATTCTCTATCAGGGCAGTGACGTATGAACATGAGTACCAGGTGTGAGCTCAAATCAGGCATAGGTTCACCTTTGCTGACCAGACACTGTTCGGCTACCTCTGCAGCCTTATTAAGTCGGATCCAGTAGTCAAGAGGGCCTTCATTCACATAAGGTGTATTAGCATGTGTGGAGGCGTGGCGCAGGTTACCGGTCAGCTGCGGCGGAGTAAACACAGGAGTGGTGACGCAGCTGCAGCATATATGACAGGTGAGAGTGATTCTGAGATTGACGCCACGCTCTTTATTAGTAGGAGCCGGGACCAGAGGGGGGAGGAGCTGATCCACACTGCTTTTGGCGGAGGAGTGCAGCCGGAGCAAGGGGACAGAGAAAGCGTCAGAGGAGACTGACATGAGAGAGACAATATTTTGGACTGCGTTTCTGTGGCGAACAGGGAAAACGTGTCTGTGAATAAAGCGTTGGAACTGGACTCAAAGTGTGTGTGGTCGTGTCTGGGGTGAACACAACGTTACAGTGGCGCCCAACGTGACCTGGACACGATGGCAGACCGACAGATTGCTATGTTGGCGCAGATGATGGGGGAGCTCGTCAATATGCATAAAAGCCAGGTGGAAGCACAGCAGCAACAAGTTTCAGAGCTGCGCGCTCAGACGGCGGCTTTGGGGCAGCAGATGGAAGAGACAGTGGCGCAGGTTAGCGGTCAGCTGCGGCGGAGTAAACACAGGAGTGGTGACGCAGCTGCAGCATATATGACAGGTGAGAGTGATTCTGAGATTGACGCCACGCTCTTTATTAGTAGGAGCCGGGACCAGAGGGGGGAGATCAGCTGATCCACACTGCTCTTGCAGAGGAGTGCAGCCGGAGCAAGGGACAGAGAAAGCGTCAAAGGAGACTGACATGAGAGAGACAATATTTGGACTGCGTTTATGTGGCGAACAGTGAAAACGTGTCTGTCAATAAAGCGTTGGAACTGGACTCAAAGTGTGTGTGGTCGTGTCTGGGGTGAACTCAACGTTACAGCATGAAAATCGGCTAATGGGAGATCTGAGTAAACAGTGTCTCCAAAATGCTGTCTAAGAATGCCAAATATTACTGACATGTCAGTAATATTAGTGTTGCTACGCATACAAATCCTTGTAACATCCCTTGCCCTCCCCATTAATCTAGTCATAACCTCCTCAACCTGCTCAGTGTAAGTGTATGCTTTCTTCATAAGATAGCTTCTCATAAGCTCCTCCTACTCAAAAACAGAACACTTGTCTGAATTATCCCCTCTGAAATAAGGTGGAACATTAGCATCTGAACGTAACACAAGGTTCATTTTTGATGCATCAATAACAGCACTACCCCCTTGATAAGACTGAGAAACGGTCTTGGATTGAGTCTGCAATGGGCAAGAGCCCTGGGACTGCATTCTGCATTAAAGTTATCCTGATTGACTCACCTATCTCTGTCCCGATGGATTTTATTAGATCAACCAAATGACTGGAAGGCACTCCATCACTCCTGGCCATGTTACCAATTGGAGGAGTAACTGGAGTCATGCCTGGGGTTAAATTTAAAGGTGGAACATCACAGTCAGAAGAGCAAATTATTCTACCCCTCCCAACCACAGGAAAGTCAGGACTCAGCACCCCTGCACTCTCTGAAGTGGACTGCATGACTGGTGCCCTTCTCAGAACACCCATCCCACTCACCATAGACAAGTCCCCAACTGTCGGTGTGGAAAATACATTCACATGAGAACTAGCCATCGAAAAGCTAACTGTTATTGCCACACATAAAGAAATAATGAATAACACCTGTAATATATCCAACACCTGAAACAACGATGGAAATCCGAGTTAATTCGGGATGTCCGATATATCGGTCCACCGATAAATATCGGGCCGATGTGAGCATAATTTTTAATATCGGATTATATCGTTATCGGTTTTTCCACCGATAATATTGATCCAATGCTGCAAAGCGGCAGTCTCTGAAAATACGGTGGACTTCCACTGGACTTCCGCATGAGGAACTGAGTCTGCAGTCCTGACAGTCTGAGCGGCACATGATTAATTATGTCATTTAAAGAGACAGCTACAATGAGCAATGCTACAGAAAATGTCTGTGGTCTGGAGTTTTTTGTGGATAGAAAACTGTAATTCTTATTGACTGCAAGGAGCTGGTCATGTTGGGGGTTAGGGCGGGGGGATTTTAACATTTTATCAGGAGCCGTTTATATGCAGCGTAGTAAAGAAAAACAACAATGGACTCAGTAAAACGACAACAACACAGCAGTGGCGGCAGCAGCTGTCTCTCTCTCCCTCTCTCTCTTTGTCTGTGTCTCTCTCTCTCTCTCTCTCAAAGACTCGGAGTAAATTACAGTAAAGAACAGACAAGAGAGTAAAATAAATTAGTCAAACTTCACGGAGTTCGTTGTCTTGGAGAACCAGACGTTCTCTCCTGTTCAAGACGCTCGCCCTTCGGTGTGGTCTCGTGTCATCAAGAGAATAGTCGTTTACATTGTGATGAGGCTGAAATCTTTTTTCTGTCATTGAAGAGGACTTTTTAATCTTATACTGCAGCTGTTTCTATCTGTGCCCATTTATATTGACTAATGTTGTGAGGCTGAATGAGCCCGGTTTATAAGGATAATGAATGTTTTTGGAAAGTTATTCTGTCCAACACTGGACAAATCTTGTTTACATCAAATGCTGCATAAGAATCATAGGACTGTTTCAGACAAAATGGTAAAAAATAAATGCGTAATTTTTTCCATAACTTATATTGAAATAGTGTGTTTATGTTGTACACAGTTATTTATAGAATGTCTTTAGTCTGGTATCACACTTATTCAGGGGAAATTAGCTGCCTATATCGGTATCGGTATCAGTTCATATTGGTATCGGTTCACATCGGTATCGGAAATAAAGTGGTTGGGTAATATTGGTTCATATCCGTATCGGTAAATGTCATATTGGACATCCCTAGAGTTAATTATTGTCCAAAGGATTCACTGTTAAGCGTGTCCCACGGCGCAATTTGTAGCGTGGTCTATCTTGCGTTGTGTCTGATATGCTTGTGATGACAACAGAACGACCTGGTGGAACTTCAGGTTTTATTCTGCATGAACATAGAAAATAAACAATTGGTTTTCTTAAACACCCTCCCCTGGAATTGCTGCGCCTTCTTCCATTAACTCCAGAAACCAAAAAGAAAAAACAAGGAAAATATACAGTCACCGGCCACCTTTATTAGGTACACCTGTCCAACTGCTCTTTAACACTTAATTTCTAATCAGCCAATCACATGGCAGCAACTCAGTGCATTTAGTGCAATTGCAATTTCCTGCAGTTCAAACAGAGCGTCAGTATGGGGAAGAAAGGTGATTTGGGTGACTTTGAACGTGGCATGATTGTTGGTGCCAGAAGGGCTGGTCTGAGTATTTCAGAAACTGCTGATCTACTGGGATTATTACGCACAATCATCTCCAGGCTTTACAGAGAATGGTCCGAAAAAGAAAAAATATCCAGTGAGCGGCAGTTCTCTGGGCGGAAATGCCTTGTTGATGACAGAGGTCATAGGGAAATGGTTCGAGCTGATAGAAACGCAACAGTGACTCAAATAACCACCCGTTACAACCAAGGTAGGCAGAAGAGCATCTCTGAACACACAGTACGTCGAACTTAGAGGCAGATGGGCTACAGCAGCAGAAGACCACACCGGGTGCCACTCCTTTCAGCTAAGAACAGGAAACTGAGGCTACAATTTGCACAAGCTCATTGAAATTGGACAATAGAAGATTTGAAAAACTGCTGCGACATCCGGATGGTAGGGTCAGAATTTGGCATCGACAACATGAAAGCATGGATCCATCCTGCCTTGTATCAACGGTTCAGGCTGGTGGTGGTGTTGTAATAGTGTGGGGAATATTTTCTTGGCACTCTTTGGGCCCCTTGGTATCAATTGAGCATAGTTGCAACGCCACAGCCTACCTGAGCATTGTTGCTGACCATGTCCATCCCTTTATGACCACAATGTACCCAACTTCTTATGGCTACTTTCAGCAGTATGATGCGCCATGTCATAAAGCTGGAATCATCCCAGACTGGTTTCTTGAACATGACAATGAGGTCACTATACTCAAATGGCCTCCACAGTCACCAGATCTCAATCCAATAGAGCATTTTTGGGATGTGGTGGAACGGGAGATTCGTCATAGATCATAGATATGCAACCGACAAATCTGCGGCAACTGTGTGATGCCATCATGTCAATATGGACCAAACTCTCTGAGGAATGCTTCCAGCACCTTGTTGAATCTATGCCACGAGGAATTGAGGCAGTTTTAAGGCAACCCATTACTAGCATGGTGTACCTAATAAAGTGGCCGGTGAGTGTATGTATGTGTGTGTGTATATATATGTTGGGGCAGATACACCCAACCAATATGACTTCAGTTAGAAAAATAAAATAAAATAAATAAATACATCATATACTGTATTTTCCGCACTATAAGGCGCACTGGATTATAAGGCGCACCTTTAATGAATTACCTATTTTAAAAAAAATCATACATAAGGCGCACCGCATTATAAGACGCATACAATAAAAGCTTCAGGAGTGGCTGCTGTTGCGTTATGCGTCCACTAGATAAAGCTGCACTCAAAGCGAATGTCAACAACACAGTCAGACAAGTCAGTTAAACTTTATTACCGGTTCACTGAAAAAAATGATTTTTTGGCCCTGTAAATATTACTTCATTTTTATATATAAATCTTACAAAGAAATAGCATTTCAAGTGCTGTACTTAAAAATGTGAGTTTTAAAGTGGTGTGTTACTTAGTGATTCTTTGTAAAAATGAATCCTCAATTCTGTATGTAAATTTTACTCTTTATTCCAAGTCATATTCACTTAACTATTGCATCAACTTTATTAGTTGATATATGCGAGTAAGATGTACTTGGGTGATATCAGTGAACCAGGGCGTGACGTCAGACGCCCGTTTTCGCGGTTATAGTCCCTCCAACGGTCACGGACAATTGAAAGATTAGCGCCGGTCACGTCGGAATTTGGGAGCGACAGAACCACGGAGGTAAGTAAGCTGAACAAACTTGGATCGTTTCGTTATCTAGCTAGGTTTTTTTATTTACTAAGTCCGTACTCCAGCACGGAAAACAGTGGCGCTAAGGTTAGCGTTTTTTTCTTCGTCCTGCTAACGTTAGCTAGCTCGCCTGTTGCGCTTTTCACCGGGTGCCACCGAGTTCTGGCGAGTGCTTTTCACACATTATCTAACTATAGGTAAGTTCTTTATCTGCCTAGTACTTTCCCCAGCCCCGGAAACAGTGGCGCTAAAGTTAACGTTTTTTTTTTCTTCGTTCTGCT